>OZ014492.1:10055394-10655394 GCA_963966045.1 Xestobium rufovillosum | reverse complement strand
CAGTTCTAGTAATACTGGGACGGGTGGGATGGCTTGCGCGCTTCAATGATATAAAGAGCCGAACCATAGGTTTAACCATATTGGAGGGGTTTTTATTTGAGAAGCCAGACTAAATCAAGTCCCTGGAAGGGGGCAGCAGCTCTTTCAGTAATCATAGTGGCAGAGATCGTGAGGGTTGGTATGGCACTGTGATACACACTACTGCGATGTGGAAGGCAACGGGAAACCACCACATTATTTTATCCCTAGTACAGCGTACTTTAATTTATGATGATGGCACCTTCTGGAGTAAAATATTCCGGAGGTAAAATAGTCCCACATTCGGATCTCCGGGCGGGGACTGCTTCGGGGGGAGTCATCAGAAATGATAAGTGTAACATCTCACGAGTCGGAGCGTGGAATGTTAGAAGCATGAAACAAGTAGGGAAGTTAGAGAATTTGAAAATTGAGATGGATAGGTTAGCATTAGACGTAGTAGGTATCAGTGAAGTGCGATGGCCAGAAGCTGGAGACTTCTGGAGCGGAGATTTTAGAGTAATACACACAGGATCTGTAGGAGGAAATTCGGGAGTAGGAATTGTTATGCGGAAAAAAGTAGGACAGAGTGTAGAAAATTTCTTACAGCAAAGTGACAGGGTAGTTATGGTTAGGTTAGATTCGAAACCTGTAAAAACAGTAATAATACAGGTATATATGCCCACTTCTAACTACAGTGATGAGGCCGTAGAGGCAGTTTATAGTGATATTGAATATGTGCTAGATTTTGTGAGAGGGCACGAAAATTTAATAATTACAGGAGATTTCAATGCAGTCGTAGGCACAGGGCGAGAGGGCGGAATAGTTGGCCCCTTTGGATTAGGCAATAGGAACGATAGGGGAGTTAGACTGATAGAGTTCTGCGATAAACATAACTTAACGGTCGCGAACACTCTATTTCACCATCATGTTAGGAGATGCTATACGTGGAAGATGCCAGGAGACTTAGGGAGATATCAAATAGATTACATTCTCGTTAGGCAAAGATTTAGAAATCAAGTTAGGGATTGTAGAAGTTATCCAGGAGCAGATATAGATAGTGATCACAACATAGTCGTTATGAAAGCCAATCTTAAATTTAAGATTTTGAAAAAAAGAAGCGGAAGAAGGTATCTTGACCCAGAGAAACTAAAAGATGATGATATGCGCAATAAGTTCGAGAAAAAGACAAACGAAGCACTAAAGGGCACGGGTGGAAATATTGTTAGGGACATAGAGGCAGAATGGAATTGCATTAAAAATAGTTTAGTTTCCTCAGCTAGGGATATTTTGGGTCATAAACAGAATGAAAGTAGGAAACCCTGGATAACAAAACATATTGTGAGTCTAATAGAGGAAAGGCGAAAATATAAAAATAGGTTAGATGAAACAGGGAAACAAAGATATAAGGCGATCAAGTGGGAAATTATTCGGGAATGTAGGAAAGCGAAAGAGCAATGGATCGATAATAAATGCAAAGAAGTGGAAGATAAATTCGAAGTAGGAAAGACTGATGAAGCATATAAAATAATTAGGAGAAATTTTAGAGAAATTGGATCTAGTACCAAAAACATTAGAAATGAGGCAGGAGATATCCTAATCGGAAGTGGGGAGAAGGCAGATAGGTGGAAAGAATATTTAGGAAACTTATATGCGGGACAGGAAGTGCAAGATATATTAGAAAGCGAAAGCAGTGTAGAGGGGGATAACCTAGGGAGTCCTATAATGAGAGAAGAGTTTGAGATAGCACTAAAAAGTTTAAGGAATAATAAAGCACCAGGTATAGATGGCTTGCAAGCAGAAATCTTAAAGTGCGCAGGTCAAGAGGTAATAGATCGTTTATTTAAACTAGTTAGTCGCATATACCTGACAGGCGAGATTCCAGAAGATTACAAACGGAACATCATAGTAGCTTTGCCAAAAAGAAAAGGCGCGGATAGATGCGAAAATTTTAGAACTATCAGTTTAACTTCCCATGCGTCAAAAATTTTAACTAGAATTGTGCAAAGAAGGATGGAGAAAAAGGCGGAAGAAATATTAGGAGAAGATCAGTTCGGATTTAGACGAAATAGAGGAACGCGTGAAGCCATTCTAGCTTTACGAGTAATTATAGAAAAAACGATAGAAAAGAGAAAGAGCGTCTATATAGGATTTGTAGATTTAGAAAAAGCCTTCGACAACGTAAAATGGGGGAAGATGTTCGAAGTGCTGAGAAAGGTAGGGATGAAATACAGGGACAGAAGAATAATACATAATCTCTACAAAGAGCAAAAGGCAGTTATAGAATGTGAGCAGGAACAAAGGGAAGTAGATATCCGGAAGGGAGTGAGACAGGGATGTGCATTGTCACCTCTAGTTTTCAACTTATATATCGAAGATGCGATTAATATTGTTAAGGAAAGAACAGCCTCAGGGATCAATGTACAGGGCCAAACTATTAACATGCTCAGATTTGCGGATGATATAGCAGTGTTAGCATCTAGCAAAGAAGAATTAGGAGCGGGTCTGAATGAAATGGAAGCAGTTTTGACACAGGGCTTCGGCATGAAAATCAATAAAAAGAAAACTAAAATTTTGGTATGTAGGGGATGTGAAAATAGAACTAAAATGGAAATACAAATTGGAAATGAGAAGATAGAGGAGGTCGCGGATTTCTGCTACTTAGGAAGTAAAATAACTCAAGACGGTAGGAGCACTAAAGATATAAAACAAAGAATGGCGCAGGGCCGAGTTGCGTTTACCAAAAAGAAACAACTGTTATGCTCGAGAACGGTTAATATAGAGACTAGGAAGAGACTCTTAACGTCGTATGTATGGAGTACGGCATTATACGGGTGCGAAACTTGGACAATAGGAGAAGCGGATAGAAAAAGAGTAGAAGCGTTTGAAATGTGGTGCTACAGACGCATGATGAAGATACCGTGGATAGATAAGGTTAGCAATAGGGAAGTATTAGAAAGAGTTGGGGAAAAGCGAAAGGTATGGAAAACAATAAAGAGTAGGAGAGATAGGATGGTAGGACACCTTCTAAGACACGAAGGAATAGTTCGTGACATACTAGAGTCAGAGATAGGAATAAAAAGAGGTAGGGGTAGGCCTAGATTAGACTACTGCTCTCAAATAGTTAGGGATGTAGGATGTTCTACTTTTAGGGAAATGCGTAGGTGAGCTCAGGATAGAAAAGAATGGAGGTACGCGTCCAACCAGTCTTCGGACTGAGAACCTTATGATGATGATGATATTTTGTATTTTAAACTTACAGATTTCTTTCAGTTTTATCCATAGTATAAAAATATGAGGTAATATAAAAGCACAGGCACCTATTTGATAAAAGAATTGAGTAATAGTAAGGATACGAAACGTACAATGTGATGTGTTATCAAGTTTTCTAACCGGTTTTCTACATACGGGAGTTTCCTTTATTCATAATTTCTGAAAAAATCTTTTTGATGAAAGTTGATGTACGAAGAAAACTGCTTTTGACAATATGTACCACATTTCAGGCGTGATGTACGGGGAGCGTAAAAAATATAAAAATACGCTATCCCAAAACGAAGATTTTTTGAAATCAACATTTTAAAGCAAGTGAGTAAAAACATAAAATTGTGAGATATAGTTATTGGGAATACTAGTCAAAGAAAGCGTTTATTTTCAATTTTATTTCATTTACAACTTCTGTTTAGTCAAAAATTACAAAACTTTATAAAATATGTTAACTAAAAAAACGTAATTATAGACTTAAAAGTAATAGGAACTTAAGGTATAATAGTTCTTCTATGTAGAACGTAAATATTAACAAACGAAAGGAACAGGTATCGATAGAACACAGAATAGAATAAAATTGTAAAACTTATATTACCTACAGTAAGTATAACTAGAAGAGATATAGCAGGTATAAAAAAGTAAACTTAAAATTTAGAAAATATATACCTTGTTGAATAGTAGAATTCTTGCAATAAAACGAGGTTAGCCGATTGCAAATGCGAAAAACTAGATACCTACCTATTGTGCAATGTGGTATGAATCTATGAATAAAGTAAACTTTAACACAATAAATATTAATGGAAGATGGTAGTAGTTACGATTTTGTTAGACTGGCATACTAGAAACAACCAAAATTAGAAATATTTAAGCAAACTTCATGTGACCGTCTTGCAAATACAATCGCCTCAATATGAACTGCCAAACATCGTTGGACGTACGAGCAGCATTGCCGGATCTAGGGGAAGTTGGGGGAATGGCGGCCCGCTAAGCATTTTGCCTTACAACTTGCATGTTTTTGAACATATGGAGTTGACAAAATGAAAAACAATAAATTAAAAGTAACTGAACAGAACCGTATCAAGAAAAGCGGGATGATACAAAACGTAACTGTTTTTAACAGTAAAACTTAAACATCTTCTTGGCCCCATGTCAATGGGATAATGGCAGCCATGGCCATCATTACCCCTTAAGAGGTGACATTCGAGAACTATACATAAATAAAAAACCTTTTTTGGGAGAATCTGTACAAGATTTATGTGCCCAATTGCCACACATAACACATCGCAACCAAACTTCTCCAAATTCCCCACATACCCTTGCGTTAATTTCTTGCTCAGATTGTAAACAGACCATGCAGCTTTATTCGTCGTTCTATGGTAAATTCTAGGCATTTGAAATATTGTGCAACCTTATTTAGAGCAAAGTCGTCCCCTTGATGATGACGGAGTAATACATTACCCCGTTTGTTGTGGCTGCCATAACCCCAACATGTAACTTTCCGCTAAAAAATATTGTTTCGTTTTTCTTCAAGATCAAAGTGCGTCTAACTAGGTTATTTTTTTACGATAATTAATAAGCGAATTAATGCGGCATGTAAATATTTACTTAAATTACTCTGTACACTATTTTCCGTGTTTGACTACGTAATAAGTATATTACCTAACGAGCATGGAAAGTGACAAATTTCATATTCATAGAAATCTTGCGAGTTTATAGGAAATACGCTTTCCATCGAGTTATGTACACTATTTTTCCCACGACCCCTTAAGAAGACAAATTTATTCATAAGACAGTAACTTTATTTTTAAGGGTTTTTTGTCTATGTTAACAGATGTCGAAATTTCCAAGTAGCCTACTAACTTACCATGAGCATAATATTCTAATAATTCCGACCGGCTCATGAAATGACATGTTGATTTGTTCTCTTGCCCGCCAATTCATAAATGACCAATAGGTCGTACCTAAAATATTTAGGTCTTCCACGGAGTAGCCATTAAAATGTTTAACTGCCGTACCTTTTAAGAGATTTTTCTGATAAAAAATTATTAGATTTAAAAGAGACGTGACAGACTATTTATTCAGTAAACGTCAACATCTCAAAGCTAGCTACAAAATTTGAATGAACTGAGGGATTTTCAAAAATTACAACACAGTTTTGAGTTTAGCGCACGGGTAATGCAATTGTCAAGTTTCCGGCCCACTATGCTGCTATGCAACGTGCCGCTTTCCTAGGGGGTAGTGGGAAAAATACCTTTCCGATCGCAACCCGCCATCTTACCTTTTCAGAAGTTCACCGGTAACTGAAAATTTTACCTGAACCACTGGTGCTGCAAGAAATTTTATTGCATCCGTAAAGTATATGTTAATGCGCAATCACACCGCTCGCTAATTTATATCTGTTGGACTGTACATCGTATTGTTGTGAAACAAATTACGAAGCAACGGAGACCAACGCTTCGGCAACCACAATTTGTTTTACAGCCATGAATAAACTTTCACGTTGTGTTTCCAGTAGTTCTTTAGGTGCAGGATCCTTGATTTGAAAACTAGACACAAGCCCATTTTCTGATCTCTTCCAGTACCAGTTTCTCGGGTTCACAATATTCCAGTGTGAATGGTAAATATTCTTTCTAGCCACGAGACAAGGAGAGGTTAGCAGCTCGAACTAAACCGTATATGAACGATGGCCGACGCCAATGATCGTTAACGGCGCGGCGGCCGCAGACTGCCTGAACGAGACCATACCTTTAAACTACAAATCCGATCCACTACTGGTCAATTTCTTTGGAAGTTACACTCCCATATTCACATAATAGTTCAATCGCGTTTTTAACCACGTCACTGTTTTACTCAAAGACTTCTAGAATGGACCTGGCGTCCTTATACAACAGCTGATTTTGTTTTGAAGTCTACACGTTCGTTGGCCAACGGGTCGCGGGTAGCGTTGTTTGTTATTAAATTCAAGCAACGGACCAGACGAATGTTACGGGATATTCTGTTTCCGCGGCGGCACCTGTTTACTACACAACTGGTCGGCTGTTTTGTTTTGCCTTTTCCACACACAAACGCTTAGACTGTGAGTATTTCCCCTGCTTCAGTCGAAAATGTAAATAGGTTAGTCCCCTCTATAAGTCTTTGGTTTTACCAACCTAAGAAAGTGTGAGGTCCATTATCAGTAAATGTCGCTTAATCTGGTGCGACATGTGTAATTCAGTATTGTCTAATTTGTCTATTCTCTACTAGAAGAAGTTGTCAAATCAAATTGAATGAAATAACAGCTAGGTGTCATGCCAACCACCTATATTTATGTTATGGCGCTATTATGACCGGTATAGCACATGCACGTAAGAAGATCAACTCGTCTAGGAAGGTTCCGCAGTTTGTACTAGGTCGTGCCAATCTTGCGGTTACTAGAATCAAATGATTTTGTCGAATGCCAAAGACAGTGGTCTAACAAATGTAAAGAATAATTATAACTAATAATTTTCAATGTCTTTTTTATTATTTTAATCGATTACACATATATTTCAATATTTACAGAGTGGCCTACCCATTTCGTTCACAAAACTAATGCCCTTATCTGCCTGTGCACCTAAACCTAGGTGTTCTTATTTTTTTATAAAGCTGATATCGAAATAATTATTTACTTTACAAACATCAAAACTAAGTTTCTTTTATAGCCTTTCTCAAATACTTTAATGTATCAGTTATTGATAAGCTAGGTGTGGTATGATTTTCCAAACACTGCTCATTTATTTAATCTTATCTGGACACTTATACTATCAAGTACATGAAAAGCATAAAAACACCTTACATGTCTACAGCAGGTATATGATATAACCCATTTATTGTTTACTGTTCCTAAATTTCTCATTATTTAATATTTTTTATTGCTTCACAACGTTGAAAATTTAATCAGGGTAGAAGCATACTACGAAATGAAACTGGTTTACCCTCACATACTGTAGTAACTGTTAGTTTAAAATTTTGTCTACATTCTGCTGGATACCTTTCTTATTGTTTTTAAATTATTCCAGATATATGCACCAAGTTTATAACAATTTACACTAAAACAAGAACATTCAGATTCAGACTACATACAATTTTATTTTTTCACTAAAGCCCTCGTTGACCCTAACGTCATTTCAGTATAGGCCAAAAACAAGATTTGCTCCAAATGCAATTTTCTTTTAATGTTCCATAAAAGCCCATTCACGAGAGTCGAAAGGCCTCGCTAGGAATACAGCAGAAATAAAATAAAAAAAGCATGAAACTAAATGTACGGATTGGGCTCAAATTTAAGAGGCGACCTCAACATAATTATTGGATACAATATTGGATACAAAATCAGTTCTTTAGGTCGAGGTTCTTATTGACCGTCGGCGTCGGTCTCGTAAAGAACATTTTTATTCAACAAGCGGCCCACTGTGCAACCCTTATATCAGGCAAACAGGTAACTGAACATAAATTTATTAATATTGTCTTTATATCCTCAGTGTCTCCTCTCACGTTTTCTTCGTAGTGATGCCCACGAGAGTCTCGTTTTCGAGAATCTCGAGACGAGATTCAAAAATTTTCTCGTAAGGCAAGACGAGACTTTCTGGTGGTCTCTTCTCGAATCTCGCACGACAGTCTCGCAGTCTCGAGGATATGCATCAAATGCCGAAGCGATGTCAACTTATCACTGCAAAAATAATTTTAAATCACGCCAAAAGATATTTTAGAAATCTGCTTTGATAAAGGCACTTCCGTTGGAGGCGTCTACCTAGATGACCTCAAAGCGACATTTTCCATTTTATTTTATTTATTTATTTATTAAATATACAATGTAACATACACCCCTGCAACTTTGATGATAACGCCGCTTATTGCGACTTAATTTGTTTCACTTGGTATCAGTTCTTATGAAAAAAGAAATAAATAACAAGAAAATATTTTTGTCCTACAAAATAGAAAACTGACTCCAATATACTATGAGAACATCATCAATTTAGTCGAAGTCAATTAAATACGCATTATTAAGGATAACTCAAAAACTACTGGTCAGATCTTGATCAAATTTATATGGGGCCACATGAGAAGCACCAGTTTTTAAATGAAAAAAGAATCATCAAAATCGGTTCACCTAGAAAAAAGTTCTGAAGCAACACACATAAAAAAATACAGTCGAATTGAGAACAACCTCCTTTTTTGAAGTCGGTTAAAAAGGAATGATCTCTTACAAAGTACTGGTGTAAAAAAGAGTTTAAAGCTGAAATATAGGTATTTTCTGTTCTATTGTGAATCATGTTGACACACAGTGGTTGGATCGAGAACTTTCACGTAAATTCGCCACGAATTCTTAATAAGTTATCCCCACACCCCAATTTGACTCGACACGTGTTTCGCTGAAACGTCAGCATCCTCAGAAGTTGAAGATTAACCTTCAAAATGACTATGAATTCTTAATAAGTTGACCCCACACGCCAAAAGACACAGTAATTAAACTCGACATGTGTTTCGCTGACAACGTCAGCATCCTCAGGAGCTGAAGGTTACTCGTCAACTCCTGAGGATACTGGCGTTGTCGAGTTTATACTGTGTCACTGTCTCCTGGCGTGTGGGGTTAACTTATTAAGAATTCATAGTCATGTTGACGTTAGTGTGACGTCACTTTGGGTGTATAAATGGAGATTGTCTCGGGCGGTCGGGCGGAGCTCATTCTTGTTTGAGATCTGGAAGAGTGTACTTCGATATTTTCGCAGTACAGTAGGTGAAATATCTGAGTACTACTGAGGATGGCAACTTAGTTGCCGAAATACGAATTTAGTGCTTCAAATTGCGTGTGGTTAGGGGTCTAATTGATTTTTGAATTAATATTACTTTGCGTTATGGTTTTAGCAGAATATATTACTTTGTATTAGACAAGATCTTTAATCTCTTGCGCGTTTAATTGCGAGTTGGCGAGACTGCGAGACTCTCGCACGAGACCCGAGACGAGACGAGACTTGCGACTGCGAGAGGAGACTCGAGACGTGACTTTCTATTTCGACTGCGAGACGAGACGGGACTGTTGTAAAGTCTCGTCTCGTGGGCATCACAAGTTTGTTGTTGAAAGTGTACAATTTTCTCATTCCTTATTGTCTCTGCAAGCAGTTCCTCCAATTCCAAATTCTGGATTGTGTCTTTTAAAGCCTCGGCAGCAAAAAGTTAACTATACGAGTACCTACTTGCTCATCTCCGAACCGCGGTTTCCTATTAGTTATTTTTTGTGTTCTGTTAGGTCTGCCTCTCAGAATTAGCTGGTCTGCGATTTAATTGGCTGTGAATCAGATTTTAGAAAAGGCTGTTTGGAATCGCAGTTTCATAGTCTTTCATGCTTGCCTGCTAGAGTGCTTTAGGTCAATACTCTCGATTCCGTTCTTTATTTTTATTTAATTAATTTATGATTTTGGCATCTTCTTACCTCCTGGCGCACCAGCTCGGTTGCCTATCGCATATGCCTTGGCTACCATGCGTTCTGTCAACTTCCCTACGATTTTCAGCAAGGGGTTCATTTACCAAGTTCATTTTATGAGAATATTTTTATATGCGTCAGTTATAAGTAAGGTAGTGCCTCCGTAACCGGCGCAGGCTACAGTTTTATAGGTGTATTGTTGCCGGAGCCGGTTTCCATAACTTCGGCCGGCCGTGCCAGTTTACGAACTAATAATAGGGCAGTTTAAGTACCTTGTTAGTTGTAACGCATCCAGCAGCGACGGTAGGTAGGTAGGTATCGCATAGAACTGGTAGTTTGGTATCCTCGGACCGGGTGGGATCGGCTCCCGTATAGGTTAGTTGTTTCTCTCGCGTTTTTACATTATCTTTTTTGCAAAAAATGCATGTGTGTGATGCGAGAGGGCAGCTAAGGGGTCTGTTTGAAATGCGATGTATCAGTATTTTTCGTTCCCAAATAGAAACGCGCCGGCAAGTATACGCAAGGCCGGCGCCGGCTACGGAGTAATAGAATTTATAATTCAGCAGAACATAGTTAAGTTTGCGAAAAATAAAAAACAAACGCTATTAAATTTACGCCGTCTTTCAAATTAATATTATGGCAGCAAATTTGACGTCAGAGAGCGGACATTAGTGATGCTGATATTTTCAATATGCCGAGACTATAATTACATAGACACAAAATGCAAAAGGTTACAACACCTAATCTCTTTGCAGAACAATAACACCCAAGTCAAACGGCCTAAATGCTAAACAGGGCGGTTTCAGATCACTAACTAACTGGGATCATAACTGCATTGGCGGCTCGTAATTTGGGTTATGGGTGAAGCAGTTTCGGTGGGGACGCTCAATAAATTGGAACTTAAAAATCTAAACCATCAATATTCTGGAATTTAAATTTCTGGACATCAAAAAGTTGGATTTTAAAAAATTGGAACCTCAATATATTGGAACTGCAAATATTTGGAACCTCAATATATTGGAACGTAAATTTCTAAACCCTCAAAATATTGGAATATTCAGACGTGCCCAGTAAAATTATACAGTGACCCAATACCCATGTTCGTTAAAGTCTTAGCGGTACTATACGGTCATTGCCCTCAAACTGCATGCTTTAATGGTGTGAGCACTTGGTTGCCTATCTTGTGCTATTGCCCGTGTTTAGAAGTAAGCAAGTAGGTATAAGTTTCTGAGCGTGTATCAATTATACCACAAAAGAAGCGAAGCCACAGAAGGTCCTAAAAAGCCTCATAAGGCTTGTACACTTCAAATGGTATTCTAAGATTGAAAATAGTTTTTTATTGGCAAGCAGCTCAAAAATGATGAAATTTTGCTTACTTCACGGTACCCAAGTATGGAATTATTTATAGCAGTACGACACATCAGCTGGTTAAATAATTGGGGTATGTACCATGGTTTTCTGAAGGGGTTGGGAATAACTTTTTAGTGCCCCGTTTTGAATTTTCCTTAAGACTGGGTAAATTTAAGTTTTTCACGATAAAGGTTACCTTACTGGAACTTGTAACTTCAAATTTTTCGACTTCTTTTGCTCAGCAAGTACCTAACCAAGTAGTTGCAGGGTGTTTCTTATCCTCGTTATTATAACTTTGTTATTCTTGTACTTACATACTTACAATAATCAGTTATGTAAACAGAAAATTCTATACAGTGACAGCCATAATGTAAAACTTTTTTATTTGTAGGATTATTGGAAAACGGTTTTCGGCATTTGCTTAAGCATAATTAATAACTAGAAAATTGACAAAAATATTTGCCATATCACAACTATGACACTGCTGCCAAAATGTCATTTGAAATTTTAAAATTTTAAAACGTAACCAAATAATTTTTCAACAGGAAAGAGAAGGAAGACATAGAGAAATGTAATATGTATTTAATTTAAGAGACTATTGTTCGAAAATATGTTTAGGTATATTAATAATATATTATTTTATATTTTCAAAAAAAGGGAAAAATTGGAACATTGAAATTGTCTCACCAAATTTAGAATCTTAATGTAATTACAAATACCTTTTCCTTATCGCACTTTTCCTTTTTTTGATAAATAAGAGCATTTCGGGCCATTTTTAATTTCGAATGACATTTTGGCGGTGTCATAGTTGTGACATGACAAATGTTTTTGTCAATTTTCTAGTTATTAATCATGCTGAAACTAATGCCGAAAACCGTTTTCCAGTAATCCTATAAATAAAAAAGTTTTCCATATGGTGCAGACTTTATGGCTGTCACTGTATAATTAGTGCAAATATTTTTATTTAAATTTCACAAAATTAATAAATTTAAGTAAACAGAAAAGTTAGTTTTGGTTTTGAATCATCTTGGGACTGACAGTCTTGGCTAAATTTACTTTTTCATCTTCAAACTCAAACCAATAGTTTGTCGTCTTGGTGCATTAAAGATCTATCAGCGCGCTTATTTATAACCCAAGTAGATTTTGCCAATGCACAAATTTACAGTGTTTTAGCGTAATCAAAATAGCGGATTTTCTTAAAAAATATACCTGACGGGAAACCGGACAAAACACATCGAATGCAAAATTATATAAATTACAATAACCTTTAAAAGAAAACACTTCAGCCTGGATGTGAAATTAGGGGGCACGAAATAAATATACAAAAAACATTATTTTTAAATTCAATGGTCAAATTAAAAAGGGATGAGTAAAAAGAAGAGACGGCAAACTAAAAACAAAGTCCGACGTTGACTCTGCTCGGACGCTCGGAATATCCGGCAGCGGGAAGCCACAGTTGAGCAGTGGCGGCTCGTGGGTTAATAACCAGGGGGGTCATTTTGGTTTTGGAACTTATAATTAATACTAAAAGTACCTATATACATATATATACCAAATTTCAAAAATATAAGAAAGGGGACATGGTGCTAAAATAAAACATACCTTAAACGGGCTTATATTTCAAGTTAGTCAATTCTTCTCTCCTTCTGTTCTGCAAAATGGTCTATGACTTTTTCGTTGAAGTTTGGAATGCTCTTTACAAGCGTTTTCTCAACAAGGCACTAAGTCTAGACTGTAACACTGTATTGCGTAAAAATGGTTTTCCCGGTTCAAAATTGAAATCTCTCACTTTCCACGGTTGGCATCGGTAGTGTACGGTAGTTCACTGCTTCAGAAAATGTTTCAAACAAATTCATGTTATTAAAAAGTTTAAGTATGGCAACTGCACCGCGGCATTATTGCCAAAATCCTCACGACAATATATTACAACGATAACCCATCCGCTGTTTGAGAAGAACTGAGAACGGAGAACCAGAAAAAATATAACTGAATAACTCGATTCTGCACAGTTGTCATCGGGACATTGACGGTATTAGAGATATAGGAGTAAAAGGTGACTCTCACTTTCACTCATGAATTCGCTATCTGCTGTCACTGTTCTTCTTTACATTAGTCATGGGTAACTCTTTATCGAACCGGCTCAAAGATCCGCTTCACTGGTTGAGCTGCAGAGAGCTGCTTCGCGGCGGATTTGGCTCGCGGTTCGCGGTTCGCAACAACAGCACGCCACGCGCGTAGTTCGTAGATCAGGGATTTGGAAGTCGACGCGTGTGTCATGCCTGGATGCAACGGCTCGATGCCGCGGCTCGCGGTTCAACGGATCCTGCTTCTTCTCTGGTTCAGTACACAGATAAAGGTTCAGTACATCTGCCTACCAAAGAATACACTCATTTATTCATCTCGGCTCGGCTGGAGCTGCATGCTCTGTGACGGCGCGTTGATTCAACGATGCGAAAGTTGTATTCATTGTGCATTTGCAGTGTTTTGTATTATTGTAGGTTACAGCTACACTTTTATCTTATAATGTGGAATTTAGGTAGGTAAAAAAATAAGTACAGGAAAGCGATTGCTTTGCTTTTACACGCCACAGAATGCAGATGCACTCGTAAACTTATTAAATAGCTAGGTTACATACATTACATAGTTACTGATGCTTCTGTTATTTCGAGAATTTTTCAGGTCCCTAGGTATATTCAATACTAGCAAAATACTTATACTTAAAACATTCATTGAACCCATTATTTGAGTAAAAGGTATCAGGTAAATATTTGAAGAATAATAAATTTCACTTTTACAGTGGATAAGTAACCAGAAATTCACCTCGTTTATGAAATTTATTTCAAATCATAATTCAATAGAAATACAAACTAAAAATAAAATAAAATATGGTGGTAAAAATTTTTTTTTGTTATAACCTCAATTATAATGGTCAAAAAACTAAATAAGCCGGTTAAGTATGGATCGAAATATAGATTGATAATAATTGTGCTTTACATTGCATGCAGCTCTCGAGTGCGTCCTGTCTCCCGAATGCTGTACCGCCTGTACACCACAGATCAGTAACTCCGCAGTTCGCGATTATCGTCTTTTTCTTTTGTGTGCTTTGCGAGCCATGTGACTCACTCGAACCGGTTCAGTTCTGCGGGTCGCCATCTGTGAGCTGAGCTGAAGAGTCAGATCGCGAAAATTTTACGAGTTACCCATGACTACTTTACATGAATTTCTCCATAAGCCCTAAGAGATGTGCAGGGTCAATTTGAATTATGCCCCGGCTTGCTAGCGAGCGCGGCTCGACGCTTCCTCGACTATTTCTAGTATTGCTGCGAATGCAGACCGCTGGGGATTTCAAATTTGAGACTGTTCCACAAAAAAAAACTTTTTATTAAAATTATGGTTTTGATTAGAACATTTTAGGAGGGTCATTGACCAATTGACCTTAAGGAGAACCTGCCACTTCAGAGATGAGTCGCATATACCTGTGGCATGCAAATTCATGTCGTTAGGAAACCGATTGAAACTGAAATTTGCCAAATTTTACATGACACTCGATTTTTTTAAGTTCTGTAGACGATCATCTCATCTGAAAAACAATTTTATTTTGATTACAGCGACATATGGCAGAGACAATAGTACCTATAGTTAAAATCACCTTACTTTTTATGCACGTCACCGGCTTCATATCAGCACTGTTGCCACAAGAGTTTATGGCACTCAATTCCAAAATATTAAAATTCAATTTACCTCTCTAACTGAATTCAATGGTAATAAGGGTCCATTATTTTGCAATTCTCTTTCAAAATAGTTGATAAGGGACGCTACAAGCTCCTTACACCGACTGTTTAAGAACTTTGGCATTATACCAACAATAACAATAACAACACCGATAATAAATAACCAGGAGCACTATTTTAGTTCTCAGAAGAACAGATTTTTGCCGCAAAAGTTGAACAAAGAAAACAAGGGTTTAAAACGAAACTTGACGAAACTTGACGCTTTCAGAATATCAGCTGTCAAGTCAACCGGGAAACGTCAACAAATGAAGCGGCAATCATGGAATAAAATAGTGTTGTGTTTAGACATTCAAATATTTCTTTATTCTTTTTTAGCACATTCAATTTATATGACTTGTCATTTTACGTAAGGCGACTCTCAATCTTTACATTTTGTGACGTGCATAAAAAGTAAGGTGATTTTACCTGTATATTACGTATTGAGCATAGAAAGTGGCAAATTTCGTACGAGTGTGAAATCACACGAGTGTATATGAAATACACTTTCCATCGAGTTATTCTTTACTATTTTTCCCACGATCCCTTAATAAAGACAAATTTATTCATGAAACAGTAACTTTATTTATGATCCCCTGCTGAGAAGTTTTACTATTTCTTTTCGTATCAGCAGGGTTGATCAGGGTATTTGGAAACTAGGGGTAAATGAAAACATGCGTTGGAAACATTTTGAGAAGTATGTCACTTACTTTCACTTTATTATCACTTTATTAGTCAAACTTTTGTTAGGTACGCAGACACTTTTTTCTTGACTTCTTAGGTGCGCTTGATGTCAAGGTAAGTGTTATTCAATTTTTCATTACAGAATAGTTCAACCATCGTTTCGTATGGGTTTTGCGATATATGTATTTCTTTTTGTGTAGGTACACAAAATGTTCCTTTACTCCAAAAACAGTCCAACTCGGGTTAATGGAAAAAGCAATTAAGGGTAAACGAAAACATGTTTCCTACCACCACTAACCACGTCGTAGCTACTATCGAACTATTAAAGATTGTCTGAAGGCAAAGACAACACTTTTTCCAACCGGTCAAAGAATTTCCCTGTTCGTAGATTAAAAGTTAAAAATACCAATTAATAATTTTTAATCTTATTTTTAATCTTATGCTTCAAAATATAAACTAAATATTACAAATATTTTTGTTCAAATGTTATTCCAGTATACTGCTTTATGTATTTTAATGTTTTTTGATGTCCCCTGCTATTGACAAATAAAATATTTAAATGCTATTTTCCTATTTACAAATATAAAATGCAATTTAAAAAAGGAAGTGCCTCCGTAACCGGCGCCGGCTACAATTTTATCGGTGTATTGTTGCCGGAGCCTGCGTGTGTCTGGTGCGAGAGGGCAGCTAAAATGCGTATGCGTTGTATCAGTCTTTTTCGTTCCCAAATAGAAGCGCGCCGGCAACTATACGCAAGGCCGGCGCCGGCTTCGGAAGCACTCCCTTTAAAAAAACGGAATACAAATAATAAAGCAGGTTTCCATCGCACATGGAAGATCATTTCCATCTACCCCACTTTCTCTTTCTAGTGGAATTGGAAAACCGCACGGGATGATAATTGGATACAACAACAAATTTTTTTGTCTGTACTCCGTAACCTCTTGTAGAAAGGTGTTTTCTGTAATATATTGCAACAGAGCAGAGATGGGAGTATTTTTTATAATGCCAACGGACAGTTTTTGAATTTTAATAATACATAGTCCTGCTACATAAAAACTCAAGGTTAACTTCAAAAAAATCATTTTCCATTACCCCGATTGACTCTAAATGAATTAAGTCGCATTTTCTTTGTAATAATTTATGTTGCTAAGAAATCTTGCTATTTTTACCACTATATTCCTGCAATGGCGTACCTACCTACCTGCCGCTGTTCTCGGAACAAAGACCCGACCTTCCAGGTGGTCCGGCGGTCACAAGCCAAAAGTATTTTTTGTGTGAATACAGTGAAACCCGTTTATTGGAATACCTACCATTTAAAGGACTATACGGCTTATAAGAATAAAGAACACAAGACCCATATCGATCAGTTTAATTCTTGAAAATTTTTTTCTTTTGCTGCAATATCGTGAAACTCGATTTTTAATCGCATAACAAATATGGAATGATTTACTTGAAACTCCGACATTACTTTCAAAACGATGTTATTTCCGAACAAAATGCATTTTACTGGTGATCTATGTACATATACTGGGATGGGTGCCATTTATGGCTGGACAAGTGCTGTAAAATAATTAAGAGGGATACGTACGTTGCTCGAAAAAAAATAAGCACTCGGTCGCGTGATACTCTCCCCCACTACACCAGCCAGTGTAGGAGAAAAACGAGGAGAAACGTATTTGCCGGCCAGATACGGCCCGAACGTACTCGGCTGTCACCGACTACCGAGGGGAGGTTAGAATCTGCTAGTGGAAGGAGGTGACTCCCGTTTTTAGAAATGGGTTTATTGTCGAAGTAAATTTAATGTAGCTTATTTATTTTCAGTCCAAATGCATTCAAATTTGAAACGCAAGCAATTTCATGTTCATATTATAGTGTGCTTAAATTAGTTTGAACCAAGGTTCTAGCTGCTAAAAATACACCAAAAGCCAAATTTCACGTCTCGTTTCTATGACTATTTACTTAATTTTTCTTAATTTGGTTTGACGGAATTGTAGAACAAACCTTCTTCTTTCCGACAAAGAAGAAATTTCTACAAAATATTTATTACTAAGAGCGCTACGTATCGTAAGATAGAGCTCGATATCGGCGCTGTTTTCAACGTACGTATCCCTCTTAAGTTTTGTCCATTCTGCATAAATAACTTTTGGCAGAGTGTACCTACCTAAATAACTGAAAAAATCAACATGAAATATCGACATGAAATTTATGATTGATCTTTCATCAAGAAATGAATAAGTTATTAATTAACCGACTTCAAAAAAGGAGGAGGTACAGTGCAACTTCGCTAATCCGACCATGCGCCAATCCGAACCTCCAGTAATCCGAACCGCTGGTCTAAAAAACGTTACCTCTATAATCCGAATAAATCTTCAAAAACCTCAATAATCCGAACAGTTGTGTACTGAAACAAGCAAAAATCTCGGCAAAAATTGACAATTTTTCTCCGCGTAAATTTTAAGGTTATGTAAACGTACCGTAAACGTGCGCACAAAATATTTATACTGAAGGTTTACCTATTTCTTTATTTTTAAAGAAATTTTATGTTGTATTGCCGGGTTTCTTATACTTAATATGCAAAAAATATGTACATAAATGTACTTACATACCTAAACATACATACCTACCTACATATTTGTACTTGTCTAAGAATTGTTTTGATATTCTTCTAGACATTTTATACGTATGTTATTACCAGTTTTCTCACTAAATACAATGAATATCATTTTTAAATTTCGCGTGTTTTTAGAGTAATTCCAGTAATCCGAACATTTCGATAATCCGAACTTAGCCCAGTCCCAATTAGTTCGGATTACCGAGGTTGCACTGTACTCAATTCGACTGTATTTTTTATGCGTGTGTTACCTCAGAGCTTTTTCTAGGTGAACCGCTTTTGATGATTCTTTTTTTATTCGAAAGCTGGTGCTTCTCATGTGGTCCCATATAAATTTGATCAAGATCTGACCAGTAGTTTTTGAGCTATCCTTAATAATGCGTATTTAATTGACTTCGAGTACATTGATGATGTTCTCATAACTTTTTTCTCGGTGAACCGATTTTGATGATTCTTTTTTATTTGAAAGCTGGTGCTTCCCGTGTGGTCCCATATAAATTTGATCAAGATCTGACCAGTAGTGTTTGAGTTATTCTTAATAATGCGTATTTAATTATTGACTTCGACTACAGTGATGATGTTCTCATTGAATATTGAAGTCGGTTTTTTATTTTGTAGGACAAAAATTTATTTTATATACCTAGATGGAAGTTTCGGGCAAAAAAAGACTTAAGTTTTATTGTCCAGGTAGCAACCAGGTAATGAAATAACCCGGTTATTGGAATAATTTTGGTTTAATAATTATTAATGCTATTCTATGAAGGCTAGATGCCTGGTTGCGAAATCGTTTTCTCCATTTTTAAATTTTATTTTTCATCAAAAACCTTCCAAATTTGTGTGAAAATTCTTGAAAAAAAGTTTAGATGGACAAAAGTTTATTTTTTTGAAATTGTTTGTAAGACCTTCAATAAAAACAGAAATTATTTAAGACAGTATACGAAGGGGGAGATAGGAGAATATCAAGGGGGCTTTAAGCAGGGAAGGTCCACAATCGACCAGATTTTCACACTTAAGCGGATCTTGTGTAACAGCTATGAGCAAAATCTGGGACTGCACATCCTCTTTATAGACTTCAAGCAGGCATATGACAAGGTAATTCGAAGCAAATTATTTGAAGCAATGCCAGAATTGGGGATCCCAGGGAAGATAGTGAGACTGATTAAAATGACTCTGGAGGGTTCCCAAAGCAGAGTGACAGTTAACGGAGAGCTGTCAGATCCTTTCGAAGTCAGGAGAGGACTAAGACAAGGTGACCCACTGTCTACAGACCTGTTTAATTGTGTGCTGGAAGTGGTAATGAGAGAGAGCGAGATATGGGGAAAGGGGATTATTTATCATTCAAGGAACCAATGTATTGCATTTGCGGATGGCATGGTATTTGTAACTAGATCTAAAAAGGAGTTGAAGAATGTCTTTGGAAAATTAGAGAAGGTGGCAAAAACATATGGGCTAGTTATAAATGAACAGAAAACAAAGTACATGGAAGTCAAGGGGAAGATAGACACAGATGCAGCAGAGGTTAAATTCCAAACAGAGGAAAATAAGGTATACTGTTTTGAAGTGGTTGAGAGTTTTGAGTATCTGGGGGTAACCATAACTAACAAGAACGAGGAAAGTGTTGAAATAGAGAAGAGGATGTTGAAGTGCAGTAGAGCTTTGGGAGGGCTGATGAGGATGTTCAGATCTAAAGTGGTGTCAAGATCAGCAAAAGTCAGAGTATATAGAACGGTCGTACGTCCAGTAGTGCTGTATGGAAGTGAATTGTGGGTCCTAAATAAGACAATGCAGAATAAGTTGGAAATTTGGGAGAGGAAAATCTTAAGGAAAATTTATGGAGGGATAAGAACGGAAAATGGATTGTGGAGGCGAAGGACCAATGAAGAAGTCACGAGGAAGTATGGATACCCAGCTATTTCTCAGGTGTTGAAAGCACAGAGAGTAAGGTGGCTGGGTCATGTAGTCAGGATGTCCGAGGACAGATATACAAAAAAAGTGTTGTTGGGAGGGGACGGAGGTAAGAAAAGGAGAGGCAGACCAAAGAAAAAATGGTTAGAGTTTGTGAAGGAAGACCTGAAACGGAAAGGGGTTGAAAAATTGACAGAATTAGCAAAAAATAGGACAGAGTGGAGAAGGATTGTTAAGAAAATAGAAACCAGTGGTCTATATGGCCTGTAGTGTTGTGATATACAGTGTGTTTGATTTCATGTGTCACGGCAGATATTTCGGCTGTTGCAAGAATTTCAGATAAATGTTATATATGAAAGTTGTTCGATACTTTGTTTTCAATAACTTATGAAAATCAGAAAAACAATTGAGCATCAAATAATTTAGATATAGCAAACACATCCAAAATTTTAAATGGAATGTACCCAGTATTATTACATATTCTAAAACTGTATGAAATTCCTTTTACAACGATATATCACATGTCATAGTTATCTAATCAATTAAATGTATAAATCGATAATTAAGTAAGAACTGCACGCCTACATGACTTAGAGTTTCGATCTAAAGAGTAGGCTTTGACAAGAATTGCTATTGCGTGAACTGTCAAATAAAACCGCATATGTTACAAAAAACGCGAAGAAATGTAATAAGCAGATGTCAGGAATGTATTGCTAACAACGGAGGTCGCTTTGAACAGAAACTTTAGATTTTATTAACTTAAATTTTACACTTATCTTGCCTACTAATTTATTGATACTTTTTTTGTTGTTATATCGTATTTGTGTTGAATAGTATTATGTTGTCAAGCTAGTTTTAAGTAACATTGTACATGTAGAAACAGACATCCGATTTTCATTGTTTTCACCGCCTACTCTTTCGAGTGAAGCCCTAAGTCTTGTAAGCGTGCAGTTACTTAATTATCGATTTATGCTTTTAATTGATCAGATAACTATGACATGTGATATATCATTGTAAAGGGAATTTCATACAGATTTAGAATACATAATATTACTGGGTACGTTACATTTAAAATTATTAATGTATTTGCGATATCTGAATTATTTGATGCTCAATTATTTTTCTGATTTTGATAAATTATTGAAAATAAAGTGTCTAACAACTTTCATATATAACATTTGTTTGAAATTCTTACAATAGCCGAGATATCTGCCGTGACACATGAAATCAAACACACTGTATATAGATGGAAGTTTCGGGAAAAAAAAGACTTAAGTTTTATTGTCCAGGTAGCAACCCGGTAATGAAATAACCCGGTTATTGGAATAATTTTGGTTTAATAATTATTATTGCTATTCTATGAAGGCTAGATGCCTGGTTACGAAATCGTTTTCTCCATTTTTAAATTTTATTTTTCATCAAAAACCTTCCAAATTTGTGTGAAAATTCTTGAAAAAAAGTTTAGATGGACAAAGGTTTATTTTTTTGAAATTGTTTGTAAGACCTTAAATAAAAATAGAAATTTTAAAAAATTAGAAAAACTGGGTTTACATCAAATTTCCTACCGTTCAACAATAACAAACCGGTTGATTTTTCAAAATCTCTAAAAATTAGGTCAAAAATGGAAAACAAATTCCAAATATTCCAGAAAAATTCCCTGAAATCAATTGTGGTATGTAGTACCACAGCATAATACAGCAGTTAAAGTTCTTGGAGCTGTCTTTGAACTATTTTAGCGGCATTTGCTGACCTCCAAATGTAAGTGATTTACTACAGCGGCGTTTTATCAATCGGTTTGACACTGGTATTAACTCGCCGACAGACGAAAAAGAACACGTGCGTAGCCTGAGAAGTGGCGTGGGCTACGCTGCGCGAGCTGGAAAATTTAGGGAGAGCTGTTCTGCTGTATTATGCTGTGGTAGTACGACGGGACGAATCGAAAGATGTAGCTCCGCCCATCTATTGATTGTTGGCATGTCAAACGCGGCCCGGTGTTTGTAAATATTTCTTTGTAGGGCCGCTTGGGTAATAAAAGTTGAGGATTCCTAATTTTTATTCTCAGGAAAAATATTTATAAAGCCACCACCCTGGGGAATTATTTTTTCAGAATGTGTAGTTCCAGTACATATTTTATTATTTTGTTGTCCGCACAGGTAAAACCCTTACTTGTTCTGTCAGTGTTTTAAATTTTAAAATATATTATATCCCAAATCTATCCCAACGCCCCAACAGACTTGCACCTTGACGCAGTTCTAGTAATACTGGAACGGGTGGGATGGCTTGCGTGCTTCAATGATCTAAAGAGGCGAACCATAGGTTTAACCATATTGGAGGGGTTTTTATTTGAGAAGACGGACTAAATCAAGTCCCTGAAAGGGGGCAGCAGCTTTTTCAGTAATCATAGTGGCAGAGATCGTGAGGGTCGGTATGGAACTGTGATACACACTACTTGGATGTGGAAGGCAACGGGAAACCACATTATTCTATCCCTAGTACAGCGTACTTTTAATTTATGATGATGGCACCTTCTGAAGTAAAATATTCCGGAGGTAAAATAGTCCCACATTCGGATCTCCGGGCGGGAACTGCTTCGGGGGGAGCCATCAGCAATGATAAGTGTAACAGCTCACGAGTCGGAGCGTGGAATGTTATAGAAGCATGAAACAAGTAGGAAAGTTAGAAAATTTAAAAATTGAGACGGATAGATTACCATTAGACGTGGTAGGTATTAGTGAAGTGCGATGGCCAGAAGCTGGAGACTTCTGGAACGGAGATTTTAAAGTAATACAAACAGGATCGGTAGGAAGAAATTCGGGAGTAGGAATTGTTATGCGGAAAAAAGTACGGCAGAGTGTAGAAAATTTCTTACAGCAAAGTGACAGGGTAGTTATGGTTAGGTTAGATTCGCAATCTGTAAAGACAGTAATAAGTAATACAGGCATATATGCCCACTTCCAACTACAGTGATGAGGCCGTAGAGGCAGTTTATAGTGAAATTGAAAATGTGCTAGATTTTGTGAGAGGGCACGAAAATTTAAGGAGATTTCAATGCAGTCGTAGGCATAGGGAGAGAAGGCGGAATAATTATTGGCTCCTTTGGATTAGGCAATAGGAACAATGGGGGAGATAGACTGATAGAGTTCTGCGATAAACATAACCTAACGGACGCGAACACTCTATTTCACCATCACGTTAGGAGACGCTATACGTGGAAGATGCCAGGACACCTAGGCGGACATCAAATAGATTACATTCTCGTTAGGCAAAGATTTATAAATCAAGTTAGGGACTGTAGAAGTTATCCAGCAGATATAGATAGTGAACACAACATAGTCGTTATGAAGGCCCAATCTTAAATTTAAGATTTTGAAAAAACGAAGCGGAAGAAGGTATCTTGACCTAGAAAAAATAAAAGATGATACGCGCGATAAGTTCGAGAAAAAGACAAACGAAGTACTAAAGGACGCGGGTGAAAATATTGTTAGGGACATACAGGCAGAATGGAATTGCATTAAAAATAGTTTAGATTCCGCAGCTAGAGATATTTTGGGTCATAAACAGAAAACAGAATGAAAGTAGAAAACCATGGATAACAAAACATATTGTGAGTCTAATAGAGGAAAGGCGAAAATATAAAAATATGTTAGATGAAAGAGGGAAACAAAGATATAAGGCGATCAAGTGGGAATTTATTCGGAAATGTAGCAAAGCGAAAGAGCAATGGATGGATAATAAATGGAAAGAAGTGGAAGATAAGTTCGAAGTAGGAAAGATTGATGAAGCATATAAAATAATTAGAAGAAATTGCAGAGAAATTGGACCTGGTACCAAAAACATTAGAAAAGAGGCAGAAGATATCCTAATCGGAAGCGGGGAGAAGGCAGATAGGTGGAAAGAATATTTGGGAAACTTATATGCGGGGCAGGAAGTACGAGATATATTAGAAAGGGAAAGCAGTGTAGAGGGGGACAACCTAGGGTGTCCTATAATGAGACAAGAGTTTATTAGTTGAAAAAGGTGCTCTAAGAATGTATCCAAATCAAATAGTAGAGCTACATGACAATGGGGGACATATCGAAATTGAATCACGTTGTATACTAATTTATTAGTACTATCATTACTCCCTTGAATTAGATATTAGGTGGTAAAGCCTAATGTATTTATTTGCGATTATTTCGAGTAGTGCGCCTCTACAACTTTAGATTTTCCATATTTTCTTCTCTTTATCTCTTCTAATAAATACAAGTATACGAATCTATTTCTTTAGAGCTACACCTAATATTGTACCGGCTAAATTTTTTAAAAGTTTCGGGAATTCTGACTTACCTTTTTTCTATCTCAAGTAAGTGACGCTTTATGACCAGTCAACTTATGTAACCAATATACATATCCGTGTCAAAGAAGTCCTCATTTATGGTTCTAGTCAAGAGCTGGGTCAATTTTATAATACTAGATGAACCCGTGGGCTACGCTCCACGACTTTTACGTAGTGGTGAATCGGTGTAGTAATTATAATTAAAACGTAGGTGCATCCCAGGTGCACCACAAAATATTTCCATAGAATATTCTTAAATAATTAATTGCGTTTAATTTAATACGGCAAAAAAACATTTTGCGAACAGCGCTGAGCAAATCCAAGCGTCCATCGGAATGATGCCGATGCAATTTTCTTATTTGGGATAAAGAAATACCTGATCGAGTGCACGACCTCACCCATACGATCTCCGCCAGTTGAAAAGAGACCGAGCGACCCATGTCCCCACCCGTAAGCTTTTTTACGTTTCCTAGACCGTAAACGCTACTGGTTGCGCTGACCAGCTAGGAAATGTAATGCGCCCCAAAACACTCCGTTCCCTAGACAGTGTTATTTGGCGCGACTGCTTGCGTACTATTTGTACATAGTTTCCGACAACGACCGCCGACGAGTGCGGCGTAGCGGTTAGTGCATTCGTCTTGTGATCCAGTGCGCTCGGTTTCGATCCCAGTGTCGACAACATTTTTTGTATTCCACCGTTTATTTCTTTACTTAAAAAATCGGTCAGGTCAAAAGGACAATTTAGCGGAGGCCGTTAGGCCGGAGCGATTCTGTGTCATTTGATATAAAAACAATATTTGTAAGATAACAGACTTTTATTCATTATCTTTTGGAAACTAAAAACCACTGTTGCACCCACTGTCTAGGGAACGGAGTGCTTTGGGGCGCATTACATTTCCTAGCTGATCAGCGCAACCAGTAGCGTTCACGGTCTAGGGGAAACGTAAAAATGCCACCCGTAAAGTGTTGTGCCAGTTCGCTTTTAATATTATGATGATGATTAACAGGCATTCAAACAACTTTTTCTGCTCCCATACTTTGCGACCTGTGCTTTAATGAGATTCATTCGGATTTTAATTAAGATGCCAGATACCACTATAAATGGAACATCAATCAATATTCGGTCAATATCGAGGTCAATACAAAGAATGGCATGACTATTTAAATTTTATCAATTTTGACAGTTCATAGTTACCGTTTACTTAGTAAAGATTCTTGCTCGATTTTGTCAAATGTTTTTTATATCTTTACAAGTTTTAATAAACCCATCTTGACAAAGCCCCCAAACGGGGGCGAAACGTCGATGTTATACTATATACAGTTATTTATTTAATGCCAGTAATTCACAAAATTGCGAAAAAAATTACTTGGTAAATTTCTAAAATTTGAGCTTTTTGTGAATAAAATCGGAATTGGGGTTAGAAAAATAATGTATGCAACTCACATTTTTTAATTGCTATTAAAACACTCGTATTCATTACTCATTACAACTCATGTCTTAATAGGTTAATGCTCACTGCATAATATACTATTTGGTGATATGTTAGACGTTTATTTTGGTTAGGTACACATTTATATTTTTATGTAATTAATTTACACATTGTGCGATGGAAACTGGGTAAGCCTTTAGGTGGAAGTGTAGGTCTTTGACAGTAAATTAAGTTGCCAGATCTAACTCTTCCATGCCGAAGTCTACCTTGATTGATGCTTGGAAAACTCTAAGATTATGTAAAAATTTCTATGGCAAAAATGTGGTGTATGACTTGGATATAATCGCCATCGATCAATTAAAAAGAATGTGTTAGCTGTACCTACAATAAAGTTTTGGAGTAGGTATTATGTATTATATGAGATTTAGAAAGGTCCGTGAAGTTAGCCTCGTTATTTTCGATTTTCTAATAGATTTTAGTCTGAATAATTAGTGAACAGCTGCCGACTAATACACCCGCTCAAACAACTACACCTCGAGCAAATACTCCGCCAGGCATTGAATTACAGAACGGGCCTACGTCGGCAGAATGTACATTAGGATGCACACAAGAGGCCTACCCCAGCAAAGCTGGCCTTGAAAGCCTGAATAATTAGTATCTAATTTGTAATAATTTGTAACCCACAAACTACAATTTGTAACTCTCCCGTTAAGGAGTTATTTAAAAAACTACTTTTAGGGGCCAACTTCTCGGGAGCTCCGCAAGTTTGGAGTTTCCGATTTTTTTCTTTGCCAATATTTAGTAACTAATTTGTAATAATTTGTAACATATAAACTAGAATTTGTAACTCTATCGTTGAAGAGTTATTTAAAAAACTACTTTTAGGGACCAACTTCTCGGGAGCCTCGCAAGTTTGGAGTTTCCGATTTGTTTCTTTGCCGATATTTAGTAGGTAACTAATTTGTAATAATTTGTAACCCATAAACTAGAATTTGTAACTATCATTGAAGAGTTATTTAAAAAAGTATTTTTGGCGGCCAACTTCTCGGGAGCCTCGCATGTTTGGAGTTTCCGGTTTGTTTCTTTGCCGATATTTAGTAACTAATTTGTAATAATTTGTAATCCATAAACTAGAATTTGTAACTCTATCGTTGAAGAGTTATTTAAAAAAATATTTTTGGCGGCCAACTTCTCGGGAGCCTCTTAAAAGTTTGAAGTTTCCGATTTTTTCTTTGCCAATATTTAGTAACTAACTTGTAATAATTTGTAATCTATAAACTAGAATTTGTAACTCTATCGCTGAAGAGTTATTTAAAAAACTATTTTTAGGGGCCATATTCTCGAGGCTCCCAAAAAAAGGGAATTTCCCTCCCATATACCATCACTGGATTGAACTGAACAATTAAGTATAACTAGATGAACCCGTGGGCTACGCTCCACGACTTTTAAGTAGTGGTGAATCGGTGTACTAATTATACTTAAAACGTAGGTTCATCCCAGGTGCACTACAAAATATTCCCATAGAATTATAGAGTATTCTTAAATAATTAAATTGCTTTTAATTTAATACGCAAAAACCATTCTACGTGTGCAACGTTGAACCCCAGGTTGTACTACTGTACTGCGAACAGCGCTGAGCAGATCCAAGCGTCCATCGGAATGATGCCGATGCAATTTTCTTTTCGTTAAAGAAACACCTGATCGAGTGCACGACCTCACTCATACGATCTCCGTCAGTTGAAAAGAGACCGAGCTTTTAATATTATGATGATATGTCTTTTTATGTAACTATCAAATAGTAATGCACACACAAAGATGCGTTGATATAATTATCTATTTGTAAATCTTTAGCTGGCGGACAAAAGATAGCAAGTACATAGAACTTTATTATATCTTAAGTCTTAACGTATTTAAATACTATGGAGCGCCGTTTGGGACAAAATTGAAACTTATTTTTATATCAAGTAAAATGATATTTACAGCTAAAAAACGTAAATATAAGCCAAATATTGAAATGTGGCAAGTTAGAAATATTTCAAGTAAAAAAAATGCAACTAGAAAAAAACGCAACCAAAAAAAATTGCAACTAAAAAATATTTTGCAAGTAAAAAAAATGCAACTAGAAAAAAATGCAAGCAAAAAAATATTGCAACTAAAAAATATTTTGCAAGTAAAAAATATTTCAACCAAAAAGTTTTGCAACCAAGAAATATTTAAACGAATAGCAAGAGAAATGTCTCCGAAGCGTTTATTTATATCCCAACTAAGTTTTGCCGAATTGGTGACTTCCATGTTCCCGTGCTTTAAATAAAGAAACGGACCCATGTTCATGGGAACTTTCTTGCTTAAAATAACCTCTAGAATGTACCACTTAAGTGGCGGGAAAGTACGTTTTAGCACTGCACGCATCTTGCGCTTTTGGAGTTTATTCGATTTTCAGTTATTATAGCCCGCGGTACGGAAATTTTATGAGTAGTAAAATCAAGCGTTACGTTACATGTCACATAGAAATTATGTACGTATCTATGGATATGGCTGTTTATGTCTGACTGCATAGAGCATGGAAATAGTGAAAATAGAGTGGCATAGAGTAGATATGACAGTTGGCGTTGTAAAGTCAGCATTTGCAGTGTTTATTCGTTCCTAAATTTGTTGAATCTTTTGATTTAATATGGAAAAACCTAATATTAAATACTCCAAACATTGCTTAGTGCCGAAATGTGAATCAACGCCTATTCGAACACCAAGAAAAGTATTTATTTCATTGCCAGTGGGATTGACGTTTAGCAGATTGTCACTTAATTACTGAATTTATAAACAATTTATATTTTGATGTAGTTGGACATTTTCGAACATAAACCATCTGATAAATACATTCATTTTGGTATATTGCTTTTGGCAGGGGGGATAACAACTTTAATTGTTACGTACCTACACTCTCTCTGAATTGGAATTGAATTGAAGAGTTCTTTTTTGTATTCCACCGTTTATTTTTTACATAAAAAATCGGTCAGGTCAAAAGGACCATTGAGAGGAGGCCGTTAGGCCGGAGCGAGTCTGTGTCATTATGTCATTTATTAATTATCACTTGGAAACTAAAAACCGACAGTCTGCTCTGCCGCTTGGGATCGGTCAATATCAGGACTTGCACATGGCTCAGGACCGTTTCCATTCTCGCCGCTTTTGGCCGAGAAACTTGGGGACCGGGGGCGAATAGGGGTGCTGGGCGAGGTAAAAACTGGCAAAGTAGATTATAGTTACTTACGTGTTATTTTCATTTGTAAGGAAGTATATAATCCGTAGAAACCAATCAAAGACGAAAACTAGCCGTATTGAATGAGAAAAAAATCCGATGTGCAGTAGACCATTTGGACTGGGGAAGCGCGTAAGACGTAGCATGTAGTTCATTTATATCACACATGCGTTTGTTTATATCCCAACACTAGGGTTTGCCAATGCAAAGTTTTAAGTGTCTCCTTGCTTTCATTAGTAATAGTGGCATAACCCCAGAATTGATTTATTCATTGTTCTATACTTATTTTATTACAACAACTGATAGGATACGTGCGTTTGGGGGAGGGAGACTGAAACGCTCCGCTCGGCCTTAACCTGAAGATACCGTGCAAGTAATTTTCGTATTGAATTTGTAGATAAGTGCGGTACGAGCAATCAAAAAGGTATTTCCACGAACTGAATAATTATTTTGTTTAGAAGTATGAAATCGCGAATTTTATTTAAAGAAATATATTTTCTGACGGGAGATCGGACACAATACATCGAATGTAAAATTCTGTAAATTACAGTGAACTTTAGAAGTAAAAAGATTCTCTAGGATTCGAACAAAAGTCCCTATGCATTTTCGTATTGAGCCACGACTGTTACTTGCGGAGCACGTGAACATGGAAGTGACCAATACGGCAAAACCTAGTTGGGATATAAGTAAACGCTTCAGGAACATTTCTATTGCCATTGGCTTAAATATTTCTTGGTTGCAAAACTTTTTGGTCGAAATATTTTTTGCAAAATATTTTTTACTTGCAAAATATTTTTTAATCGAAAATTTCGAGGCTCTCCAGAAGCAAGTTCATCAAGTTTATATTTGAAATAAATCTTCAACGATAGAGTTACAAATTTTAGTTTATGGGTTACAAATTATTACAAGTTAGTTACTAAATATTGGCAAAAAAAATCGGAAACTTCAAACTTAAGAGGCTCCGGAGAAGTTGGCCGCCAAAAATATTTTTTAAATAACTCTTCAACGATAGAGTTACAAATTCTAGTTTATGGGTTACAAATTATTATGAGTTAGTTACTAAATACTGGCAAAGAAAAAATCGGAAACTCCAAACTTAAGAGGCTCCCGAGAAGTTGGCCGCCAAAGATATTTTTTTAAATAACTCTTCAACGAAAGAGTTACAAATTTTAGTTTATGGGTTACAAATTATTACAAATTAGTTACTAAATATTGGCAAAGATACAAATCGGAAACTCAAAACTTGCGAGGCTCCCGAGAAGTTGGCCCCTAAAAGTAGTTTTTTAAATAACTCTTCAACGATAGAGTTATAAATTTTAGTTTGTGGGTTACAAATTATTACAAATTAGTTACTAAATATTGGCAAAGAAAAAAATCGGAAACTCCAAACTTGCGGGGCTCCCGAGAAGTTGGCCCCTAAAAGTAGTTTTTTAAATAACTCCTTAACGGGAGAGTTACAAATTGTAGTTTGTGGGTTACAAATTACTACAAATTAGATACTAATTATTCAGGCTAAAATCTATTAGAAAATCGAAATTAACGAGGCTAACTTCACGGACCCGATTTAGAATGAAGTTACTTTGGCCAAGTAACATCCTTTTATTTTTCGTATATTTATGTTACCTCATCTTGTGGAACACCGTAATAGTACAGTCGCAGGCATAATTATACGTTAGAACGTCCGGGCTCAATTCTTGAAAAAAATTCGGGTCGTTACAAAATGCCTTAAGGTACAGTAATTCACGAAAAAACTAAAATAAACGCTATAAGTACCTATAGGAATGGATTATTCAGATTTTTATGTAGCTATTAATTTTGCGTTGTTATACAGGGTATCCCACGACGACCTTACACGATCTGTATACAACGTGTCCAAGATAAGGAGGGCCAGTATGGGGATATTGGAAATGACAAGAGATACGGATTTGGTTAAATGGGAAAAAAGTTGCGTAATTAAAGGATCAATAAAATGGCGCCTAGAAATCCTTGATATAATTTTCCGTTTTTGAGTTATTTTGAAAAAACTGAATTTATGGATTTTTAACTATATTTTTTCTGACTTTAATATTAAAATTAGAGCGAAACTAACAAAACTTCTTCGTAGCAACTTTTGATGAAATTAAAGATTTCATTGTCAATTTTTTTATTCTACGTTTCGTCTTCGGGCAACCATCATCAACTTCATTTTTTTAAATACGGTCCTGATTTTCTGATGTCAAATTTTATGAGCCCTTCTTATTCTGAATTCAACAATGTACCACACATTATAGTTTAATTACGTTTCGACCCGTTTTTGACCATCATCAAGAAATTTTTAGGATACGGACCTGCATTTCTCTTAATTTTCTAAAAATTAAGAGAAATACAGTTAGTTGGGCTTTCTACTGATTTCAGAAACGAACAAGATTTTCCAAAACTGCAAGATGCGCTATGCTTAGAGTAAGGTAGGTGCTTATCGCTAGTATCATCTAACAGATTCGTGAAACTCTTGTGGTGCACTTAAAAATTGTCCAACTTATACTGTATGTACATATTTTTTACCAAACTGGGAGACATACAGGTCCGTATCTTAAAAATTCTTTGATGATGACCAAAAAAGGGTCGAAACGTAATTAAACCATAATGTGTTGTACATTGTTGAATTCAGAATAAAAAGGGCTCATAAAATTTGACATCAGAAAATCAGGACCGTATTTAAAAAAATGAAGTTGATGATGGTTGCTCGAAGACGAAACGTAGAATAAAAAAATTGGCAATGAAATCTTTAATTTCATCAAAAGTTGCTACGAAGAAGTTTTGTTAGTTTCGCTCTAATATTAAAGTCAGAAAAAAATATAGTAAAAAATTGAGAAATTCAGTTTTTTCAAAATAACTCAAAAATGGAAAATTATATCAAGGATTTCTAGGCGTCATTTTATTGATCCTTTAATTACACAACTTTTTTCCCATTTAACCAAATCCGTATCTCTAGTCATTTCCAATATCCCCATACTGGCCCTCCTTATCTTGGACACGTTGTATAGAAAAGTATATACAGGGTGAGTCAGGAGGAGAGAGAAATATTTTGGGAGGTGATAGTATCGACCATTTCGAATAAAAAAGTTTATATGAACACGGTTATTATTCTCAATAGTTTCGGAGATACAGCTGTTTGAGTTTTGTTAAATAAAAATTAATGAACTATTACTGTCGCAGCAAAAGCTCAAAAATGAAACCTTGAAATTCAATACACTGGCCTAAGATTGCGTGTTGATTTTCTAAGTGCAACTTGCCTGGCCCTTATGCGAGTAGGAACATCCAAAATGCGAGCAATCAATTTCTGCTCGTGTATCTGACTTTATTTTGTAAACTTCCATTTTCAACAATCCCATAAACAATAATCTAAGGGCGTTAAGTCCGGAGATCATGAGGGCCAATGAATCGGACCACCACGACCAATCCATCGTCCAGGGAAGGTTTCGTTGATGTACTGAGACTGCACCAGAAGCTCGACCAGAAGCAACTTGATCAGTTATTTTCAAAAAGCTGTATCTCCCATACTATTAAGAATAATAACCATGTTCATGCAAACATTTTTATTTGGAATTGTGGATACTATCACCCGCTAAAATATTTCCCTCCCCTCCTGACTCACTCTGTATAGTAGAATTACACAAATTTGCACAAATAGGTAATCGAGGATGCTCAATTCGACTTCCGATTATACCGGAAATAGACACCAACTTCCTTATTTTAAATGGAATGCCCACATTTTTATTACGGATTTAGATCTTTGGTCGAATTATAAGGTCACCTTATGCTAAACATCATATGTGTAAAGTGCATCCTCTTCAAGATATTAGACGTTAAAAATAGCCATTTTCCAAATTTCATCAATGTAACTTGGAAACGGTACGAGATAAAGAAAAACGACTTACATGTCCCTATCCCAGTTTTTAATTCTCTATCTAAACTCTAAAGGGTCTGGAAAATACCTTGTCCTGATTGGTCAAAAAATGACAAAAAGTTGCCAATCAAGAAGCAGTATTTTCCAGACCCATTAGATAGAGAATTAAAAACTAGGATAGGGACACGTAAATCATTTTTCTTTATCTCGTACCGTTTCCAAGTTACAATTGAAGAAATTTGGAAAATTACGATTTTTAACGTCTAATATCTTGAAGAGGGTGCACTTTACACATATGATGTTTAGCATAAGGTGACCTTATAATTCGGCCAAAGACCTAAATCCGTAATAAAAATGTGGGCATTCCATTTAAAATAAGGAAGTTGGTGTCTATTTCCGGTATAATCGGAAGTCGCAAAAAGTCAAAAATATTTTAGTCGAATTGAGCATCCGCGATTACCTATTTGTGCAAATTTGTGTAATTCTACTATATATACTTTTCTATATACAGATCGTGTAAGGTCGTCGTGGGAAACTCTGTACATATTATTATGTACAAAAAAACTTAAATTATTGACGGAATAATGCATAAATTGGAAAATATTTATAAACCGGTCGCGCTGTCAAATTATAACAACGGGAGGTCACGCTTATGAAAAGTGTACCTACACGAGCGCCAACTGGGAGTCGAACTCAGGTCTTCCACTTGCCGGGCGGCTGCTCTACCCAACTGAGCTATCAGTCATACTCTCTGAAATGATGGTTGTAATAACGATTTTTTATTAAAGATTCATTTTATATAATTATTCGTGCCAATTTTTTTCTTTAAGTTTATAACTTTTGTGAATTTTTTGGCAAAATTGAAACTTCTTTTTGTAAAACACCAACGTTTCGCCTCCGTTAGGGGGCTTTATCAAGGTTTTATTCAAAATTGTATAAAGTATAAAAAAGTGACATTTTTTTTCTTAATAAAATTTGTAAATAACAGTAACTATGTTAAACTTAATAATAGAAATTATATCTAGCACATTTGATTTTGATAATTATGAATAAGGAAATAAATAATGTACATGAGTTAATTTAGAATCAAGTGGTAGAGAACAAATTACGTTATTATGTCACGGTATATTTGACTTAAATTTTGAATGTCAGATCTGTCATTTAAAGAATTTTTGTCTTTTTGGATGTGTATCATTTCTAAAATAAGTCTAGCTTTTAAATTTCTCTCTTGTTCAAGAATAGTAGTGTTATTAAAATCGAAATTATGTTTAGTATTTTTTATGTGTTTACTGATAGCTGAATTGCTATTTTGGTATGTATGTTGTTTTAACCTAGTCTCGAGATGATTTTTGGTTTGTCCAATGTATGTTTTATTACAGTTATTACAATTAATTTTGTATACGGTGTGAGTTTTCATCAATTTTGGAATGGGGGTTTTCAGATGAGAATATAAAAATTGTAAATTATTATGCTTTTTGTGAGCAATTACAAAATTATGTTTTCTTAATAAGTTACTAATATTGTGTGATATTTCTTTTATATAGGGTAAGGAAATGTAGTTTTTAGATTCTTTTTGGTTCTGATTAATATTGTTGTTATTATAAAATTGATGTAGTCTGTTTTTTATAATTTTGTCAATAAAATATCTTGGGTAGTTATTTTTTATTAAACAATTTATGGCTTTGTCAACTGCAGATTTTCTGAATTGTGGACTAGAAAGTTTGATTGCTCGATCGGCTAAACACATAACAATACTTCTTTTGTGACAAATTGGTTGTTTAGAATTAAAGTAAATGTAACGGCCAGACCAAGTGGGTTTAGTGTGCCATTCTGTTTCTATAGAATTATTAATTTTGTAAAGAGTTAAGTCTAAGAAGTTAATTTGGTTATTTTTTGAAATTTCTATAGTAAACTGTAATTTGGGATGATAGTTATTAAATTGATATAGTATTTCATTTTCTTTGCCAGGAGGAATAGCAGTGAGACAATCGTCCACATATCTTACAAAAAATGGTAAATTAAAAGATAATTTGGGAATAACAGTGCTTTCTAAATCTTCTAAGACTAATTGGGCAATAGTGCTTGAAATTGGAGAACCCATAGCACAGCCATCAGTTTGTTTGTAAATTTTATCTTTAAATTTGAAGTATGTAGTAGTTAAAGTAAGTTCAATTGCAGTAATAAAATTGTTTAAAGTAAGTGATGTGAAGGGTTCGATTTTATTCCAGTTTTTTTTGATAGTGGTAATTGCTAGATTTATTGGAATGTTTGTATAGAGTGATACAACATCCAGTGAAATTAAAGTAAAATTTTCCGGAATATAAAACGTTTTGCTTTTTTCTTTAAATGACCATGAATCTTTAATATAAAATTCATTTTGACCTGTAATATTAGATAAAATGTTGGATAAAAATTTCGATAATTTGTAGAAAGGACTTTGTATACATGATACTATTATCCAACATTTTATCTAATATTACAGGTCAAAATGAATTTTATATTAAAGATTCATGGTCATTTAAAGAAAAAAGCAAAACGTTTTATATTCCGGAAAATTTTACTTTAATTTCACTGGATGTTGTATCACTCTATACAAACATTCCAATAAATCTAGCAATTACCACTATCAAAAAAAACTGGAATAAAATCGAACCCTTCACATCACTTACTTTAAACAATTTTATTACTGCAATTGAACTTACTTTAACTACTACATACTTCAAATTTAAAGATAAAATTTACAAACAAACTGATGGCTGTGCTATGGGTTCTCCAATTTCAAGCACTATTGCCCAATTAGTCTTAGAAGATTTAGAAAGCACTGTTATTCCCAAATTATCTTTTAATTTACCATTTTTTGTAAGATATGTGGACGATTGTCTCACTGCTATTCCTCCTGGCAAAGAAAATGAAATACTATATCAATTTAATAACTATCATCCCAAATTACAGTTTACTATAGAAATTTCAAAAAATAACCAAATTAACTTCTTAGACTTAACTCTTTACAAAATTAATAATTCTATAGAAACAGAATGGCACACTAAACCCACTTGGTCTGGCCGTTACATTTACTTTAATTCTAAACAACCAATTTGTCACAAAAGAAGTATTGTTATGTGTTTAGCCGATCGAGCAATCAAACTTTCTAGTCCACAATTCAGAAAATCTGCAGTTGACAAAGCCATAAATTGTTTAATAAAAAATAACTACCCAAGATATTTTATTGACAAATTTATAAAAAACAGACTACATCAATTTTATAATAACAACAATATTAATCAGAACCAAAAAGAATCTAAAAACTACATTTCCTTACCCTATATAAAAGAAATATCACACAATATTAGTAACTTATTAAGAAAACATAATTTTGTAATTGCTCACAAAAAGCATAATAATTTACAATTTTTATATTCTCATCTGAAAACCCCCATTCCAAAATTGATGAAAACTCACACCGTATACAAAATTAATTGTAATAACTGTAATAAAACATACATTGGACAAACCAAAAATCATCTCGAGACTAGGTTAAAACAACATACATACCAAAATAGCAATTCAGCTATCAGTAAACACATAAAAAATACTAAACATAATTTCGATTTTAATAACACTACTATTCTTGAACAAGAGAGAAATTTAAAAGCTAGACTTATTTTAGAAATGATACACATCCAAAAAGACAAAAATTCTTTAAATGACAGATCTGACATTCAAAATTTAAGTCAAATATACCGTGACATAATAACGTAATTTGTTCTCTACCACTTGATTCTAAATTAACTCATGTACATTATTTATTTCCTTATTCATAATTATCAAAATCAAATGTGCTAGATATAATTTCTATTATTAAGTTTAACATAGTTACTGTTATTTACAAATTTTATTAAGAAAAAAAATGTCACTTTTTTATACTTTATACAATTTTGAATAAAACCTTGATAAAGCCCCCTAACGGAGGCGAAACGTTGGTGTTTTACAAAAAGAAGTTTCAATTTTGCCAAAAAATTCACAAAAGTTATAAAATTAAAGATTCAGTACGTCATGCAAAAAATAAATTTAAGTAGGGTAGCTGAAATAACACATACCTATTGATTGTGATCGCGGTAGCTCCAATCTCATAAATTTTCGTCGCTGTGGAAGCTTCTTCGTTAAAATTATTATTACTAATTCTAACTACCTAAAGTCTAAATCATATTACTTGGCGTATGATTGAAATAATCTATGCATTATGTCAGTTTGATGTCTCTCTCGCACGCAACCAGTTGATATGGCTGCTAATTATTAACGTAAGATGAAATAATCAAGATTTTCCATTGTAACTCTTTATTTCACTCATTCTCATTTTTAATGTTGGGTAACAATGTATTTGTACGTCTCTGCTTGTTTCGTACTAATGAATTAGCCCCAAAAAAGTTATCATGGAAACTAGTATTAGTGTCACAGTACTGTCAATGTCGAAACAAATTAGTTCACATGCATGTGTCAACCCATACGCCAAGTTATATTATTCAGACTTTAGTTTGTTCTAACCATTGCTATACTTGGGCTGCCCAACAGACGGAGTGATCACCCTGCAAGCATGAGCTCTAGACGGGACCACTATCAATTTAGGACGACAGAACCGCAGTGATGCGCTTTCTTTATACCAAACGAAGTCGCATCACTCCAATTCGGTCGTCATAAATTAATATTGGCGCCGCTAGAGCACGTTCTTGCAGGGTGATTACTCGGTCTGTTGGGCGGCCCAAGTATATACTTTATTTCCTAGGCCTTCCGGATTTTTGATTATAATTGCATAAAATATGTTTCCACGGCCTACCACATTACAAATTAAAAACTAGACTTATTGCACTTGCTATAATTTCCAATCTGTAAAAAATGTTATAACTGGTTACTAAATATAGACAGCTGTCAGAAAATTAAAAACATGTAGAGCGTTCCGTTTGAAAAACATAAAACAGTGTGTCCATGGTCTTGTAATAATGTGTCGAACTTGTAGGTTATATACAGGGTTACCACTAATTCAAAGGCCACTATGGGAATATTTGAAACCGTAATACATACAAGGTTGGTCAAATGGGATAAAAGTTGCGTAATTATGGGGACATCTCACACACATTTACAGATCTCGAAAATAGTTCATGGATCAGTAGACATATCAAGAAATGTGAAATTTGCCGATTTCTTTAATCTTAAATATCTTTTTTGCTATTAGAGATAGTGATCTGAAATTTGGTACAGTTGCATAAGCAAATATTCTGCATCTAATAGTGGTCATGTAATCTTCCCAAGCCTACTAGTTTCTGCAGGGTGATAATAAACTTTTGTTTTCCTTATGGGCGCCATATTGGTTTTTAATCGCATTAAATAGACAGAAAAACTCTGAATACAATGGTACCAAACACATTATAAAAACTTTGAAGAAAAAATGCATATTAATAGATAAAATGATATTTTTCATTTTTTCAACTTGGCTTTGGAATTTTGACATTACACTGCTTTTTGTTATCAGTTGACATCTCTTACGATGAAAATAATTTTTTTGCAAACGAAATTTTTATTAGCATCACATCTATTAATATGCATCTATTAATACGCATTTTTTCTTCAAAGTTTTTATAATGTGTTTGGTATCATTGTATTAAGATTTTTTCTGTCTATTTAATATGAATAAAAACCAATATGGCGCCCATAAGGAAAACAAAAGTTGACTATCACCCTGAAGAAACTAGGCGGCTTAGGAAGATTATATGACTACTATTAGATGTAGAATATTTGCTTATGCAACGGTACCAAATTTCAGATCACTATCTCTAATAGCAAAAAAGATATTTAAGATTAAAGAAATCGGCAAATTTCACATTTCTTGATATGTCTACTGATCCATGAACTATTTTCGAGATCTGTAAATGTGTGTGAGATGTCCCCATAATTACGCAACTTTTATCCCATTTGACCAACCTTGTATGTATTACGGTTTCAAATATTCCCATAGTGGCCCTTGAATTAGTTGTAACCCTGTATATATTTATACCGTGTGACAAACTTCCATGTGTACATGGGGAAATAACATGGGCAATTACATTTTTGGGGATTCCTGCTCCCCATGTGTAGTTATAGTGTGGTAAAGGTAGCAATCGAAAGATTATTTTTTTCTGCGTATGAGGATATCAAAAACTCTGCAACTTTCCAATTTATTAAAGCATTAAAAGCAAAAATTACATTAATAATTTTCTAACTAAAACACAGAAATTTATCAGATTATCCATGACAACATAATTTATTCTATCTAATCACGGACGTCTTTGATTTTTATGGATTTTCTGAACCGTCAACATTTAAAAATGAACAAAAATATTTATTCAGTTCAAGAAAAGGTTTTCATTGTGAAAATATTTTACGGCGGCAATAGTTTGCGCGTAGTCCCGTGCCTTATTTTCTCTAAAATTCAATAACGGTCCTATTCCTTCGGTATAACAACAAATAATTTAGTAAGAAATTTGAAGGCTGGGAATCTTTCATCGAAAGAAGTTAATTTTTACTAATACATAACTTGTTTTTTATTTAGATAATTCTCATTCACATTATTATTGTCATTACCTATAGTTGACAATTAATTGATTACTGGTGTGGATGTTTCGTTGGTGAATGCTGGTCCATAGTTTAGGGTAAATTGTAGGTGTCGTCTAACCTATTAAAAAGCTTTTGGGAAAATGTTAAAGCAGTAAAATGAAATAATAAAAATTAAATTACTTTAATTTTACTGCAATTATGAAAAATTTAACAAGCGGCAACATTTGTTTAGTTTGCTCTAATGAATTTTGTAATCTGGCAATTTAATGCTTATTTATTTCATATCTAGGTAAGGACAAAAACTTATTAATATACAATGAAATTAAAGTAACATAAAAAAAGAAAAATAACTATAACAAATATTCAAATAAACCCACATTCTGTATCAGACAGTATCCCAGCCTATTATAGAAAGAATTTCTCACATTCGCAAGTTGCCGATCGGTTATTAAGTTGCATTCCGCAAAAATAGCATTCCTTAAAGAATCAATATTTGGGTGACGAGGTTTATAAATCTTATTTTTTAAATGACCCCACAAGAAAAAGTCACACGGTGCCAAATCGGGAGATCTAGCTGGCCAGTTTATACTCGTAGCACCACCTCGACCAATCCAGCTCTCTGGAAATATTTCATTTAATAATTCCCTCACTTGTGCTCCAAAATGTGCTGGGCATCCGTCATGCTGAAACCAGACCTCCCGATTCGCATGTGCAACTTCTAATGCTGGACCAATATGGTTAATTAAAAGATCTAAATAAGCTTCTGAATTTAAATTTCCCTGTATTTCAAATGGTCCTATAATGCGATTATTAAAAATGCCTGCCCAAATATTGATTTTTTGAGGGTATTGCGTTGTAGTGGCTAGATTTATTCTGGGATTTTCCTGGGCCCAATGCCTAACGTTTTGTGAATTTGGCTCTTGATTTAAAGTGAAGGTACACTCATCGGTAAACAAATTGATGAGAGGAAGCTGCGATTCCGATTAGCCCGTTCTTGCATTTCTTCACAGAAAGTTTGCCTTGAATCTTCGTCAAAAGGAAGTAACTCTTGGTGACATTGGAATTTACGGACAGTTTCTCTTGAAACATTACATTCTAGGGCAATAGACCTTAAACTAGATGTTGGTCTAGCAGTTATCAGGCCTATTACCATTTCCTCTACCTCAACATTTAGATTTCTTGGGACGACTAAAAAAATAAATGATAAGATTAATTTTAATTTTGTTTCACTCCACGTTATCAATTGTTAAATTTCTCATAATCCCAGTAAAATTTAAGTTAGCGAACAATAAGGAATTAGCAACTAGGTAATAATAATGATACGAACTTTTGCCCCGTCAGCGACGCCCCTGGTGGTGACTCACATTATTTGTCCGTCGGCGAGTCGCCTTTGATTTATTACGGCGCGACCTTGTCGCTGTTTGTGGCTTCCGAAAAGTTCGAGAAATAAGAGAATATTCCAATACTGGAATTTTCTAGAGATAGAACAATGTTCTATCACCATTATAAAATGGGAAGCAAGAAGCCGAGTGGACAGTCTTACAGTTTGAAGTTTGAAGTTTGGAGGCGGATGTCGAATGCGATAAGAACCGGGCGTTTAATAGTTCCGTGCGAGTATAAGTTCTGATACGCGTTTAATGTCGGTACGGTACGCGAGTGCGATAATCCTGTGGTGGCGTTTTTAAGTGTACCGGGGCGTCTTCGTACGTGATTAACCGTCGGTTGAAGACGAGTGTTTTAGAGAGTTTAAACTGTGGACTTGTGTACTGTGGATTGTTTAGGTTAGGTTATTAACTGTTTAATGGTTCGCTAACAATTGAAGAGCACACTGCAAAAAGGGGGAATGTCACATTTTAGGGGAAAAGTAGATTTTGTTACTAATAGGTAGTTCCAGTCATGCAAAATTCATTTTCATTACGTACAATGCAAGTAAGGGGATAGTCTCCACAAAATAAACGTTTTAAAATACATGGACATTGCAAAAACGGGGAACGTCAACGCGATACATTGCAAGAAGGAGGAGAGTCATATTTACCATGTCAAATTGGTGGAAGATTAAATACCTTAACAGTTTTTGAAAATGCTAAAGTTAAACCTTCGCCATTTGACGTCATAGATGTCGACCAAGCAATGTTTCGGAACTGGTCAAGTTACCTCCAGTAAAAGTATTTAAAAATATCCATTTCTGACTAAACCTATTCGTGAACTTCAAGTTAGTCTCATGCCCGGTTTTTCAAATAAACCAACACCGGATTAAGTCTGACACCGGTTTCGTTATGATACCGGCTTTCTGATTGGTTGTAGCATAGCAACGAAGCCGGTGTCAGACTTAATCCGGTGTTTGTTTCTTTGAAAAACCGGGCCATAGTCTTCTTCAATGCAGCAACCCCCAATAAGAGAAGCCAACGAATTCTTCTTATCAGGAAAATTACTTAAAGGTAAAACTGAATTTTTACTCAATGAAAGTTAGGTAGCTTATATGCTTTTAGCTTTACTGGCTATATCTTTTGAGAAATATAAGGTCTTGCAGCACCTAAAGTAATTTAGCGGACTTAAAGCAAAGGAATTCTATTTTGAGAATCTGATGTTTATGTTCTATTGAATAGGTTGCGTTCAAAATGATTACAGAAAACTGCAGGCCGCTGGTTTCGTGTTTGTGGGACTCATCAGTTCCACTCATTACATCTAAACAATTCGTAAAAAATGATCAACGTATGTTAGCATAACAAGCAAATTAGTTGCGTATAAAATGAATGTAGAAAGCACTGCACTGATGAGTCCCACAAGGACGAAACCAGTTGTCTGCAGTTTTCTGTAATCATTTTGAACGCAACATATTTAATATAACCTATAAAACAAACCTTGCTCTGAAGTAATGTACGTAAAGATACGTTATGAGTTATGAAGGTTTCAATACCAGTGGCTGCAGTAACAATCTGTGATATCTCGTAGTACTTACAATAAAATATGGATTTGTTCTACAATTCAATGCCTATCGGGGTATTTGCTCGTGGAATTGTTGTTTGAACGGTCCAGTACCTCTCGTTTATGTTCTCTTATAATATTATCAAAGTGATTCTCTTCAAAGCGAGTTTATTATATTACTTATTTATATTCATTAGTGGTACTGGACCGTTCGAACAATTACTCCTCGGGCAAATACCCCGCCAGGCATTGAATTATAGAACTAAATCCAGATTTTTTGTACTACGAGACGTTTCAGACTGCTACCCCATCTAAGATGGCTTTGAAACAATCCTAATTTGTCTCCATGTACGTACGTGTTTTTTAAGCAGGTCTTTGTTCAAATATTGCATGTTTTGAATGTGTATGGAAAACTGGTTTCGCCCTTCTGGGACTCATCAGTACGGTGCTCTCTTAGATGGGGTAGCAGTCTTAAACGTCTCGTAGTACAAAAAATCTGGATTTAGTTCTATAATTCAATACCTGGCGGGGTATTTGCCCGAGGAGTAGTTGTTCGAACGGTCCAGTACCACTAATTAATACTAGATAATTACTCAAAGTAGTTGTCACTTGCTGATATCTGTCCAGAGCGCGGCAGCATATATAGCAAGCTAAATTGCATGGTTTGAGTGTGTGGGGGAGAGCACCGTACTGATGAGTCCCAGAAGGACGAAACCAGTTGGTCTGCGGTTTTCCATACACATTCAAAACATGCAATATTTGAACAAAAACTTATTTATATGACTCTCCCTGTTCTTGCAATGTACGTTGTGACCTTAATGAGAAAAAAATAAAATAAAAAATAAATAATTTTAATTTCAAAAATTCGTTCTTTTAAATTTAGAAAGTACAGTGTCTAGTGATTTAGGTAAAAAATATTCAGATGTTTGCGTTAAGTTGAACGATGACGATACTGTTTTGAATATTAAAGTTAATGTTCTGCAACTAATAGAAAAATTGACATTCCCCCTTTTTGCATTGTGGTCTTCAATTGTTTAATTTTCACTGCTTGTTGTTATTTACTGCTTGTATATATTTCGCTACTTATTGTTCATTTTGTTAAGTTCTCAAATCACTTTTATCTGTAAATATTTATACATAGTCACTGTTAATAAATAAGTGTAAAAACAAAATACGTTACAATAATAAGCGAATCAGAATTATCTAAATAAAAACCAAGTAAATTTATTAGTGAAAATTACCTTCTTTCAATGAAAGATTCCCAGTATCTTCAAATTTCTTAACTAAATTTTTTATTGTTGTTACCGAAGGAATAGGACTGTTATTGAATTGTACAGAAAATAAGTCACGGACTACCCGCAGACTATTGCCGCCGTAAAATGTTTTCACAATGAAAACCTTTTCTTCAACTGAATAAATATTTTTGTTCATTTTGAAACCCAAATTTTAAATTGTCGATAAATAATGTTGACAGTTCAGACGAATTCGGGAGATAAGTGGCGCATCACAAACGTCAGATTTGCATTCCAAACAAAACAAAGCCACGTGCTTTCTGATGGTTTAACCTAACTTCTGAAATATAATTATAATTACATATAGTTGTTTTCAAGTTTTTACGCGTAAGCCCAACACACAAATTGAAAATAAACTGTTTTCACTGCAAAACGTCTATAATTATATTGCAAAAACTAGTTTAAGACGTTGTAAATAATATCGATAAACGTCAAATGGCACGTGCTTTTGTTTTGTTTGGAATGAAAATCTGACGTATGACGGAGGCACTTAGGTCCCGAATTAGAAATTATGTAGAATCAAGGGAGTCTTTGATTAGAATAAATTGTCATAGGTAATCTGATGAATATCCGAGTTTAAATTTGAAAATTATTAGTGTAATTTTTGCTTTTAATGCTTTAATAAATTGGAAAATTGCAGAGTTTTTGATATCCTCATATACGCAGAAAAAAATAGTCTTTCGATTGCTACCTTTACCAGCTCTGTAACTACACATGGGGAGCAGGAATCCCCAAAAATGTAATTGCCCATGTTATTTCCCCATGTACACATGGAAGTTTGTCACACGGTATACATTTTTAATAGATGAGAATCAATATTGGCTGAAAAATGTTTAAGATAATAGATATTATTGCATAACAATTATGACTGCTGGCCAATAATATCTATTATCTTATTTATATACAGGGTGAATCAGGAATCCTTCTATGTATTGGTACTTTTGTTATTTGAAGAGCTACAAAGTCGGTTAAATGAGAGAAAAGTTGCACTATTTTGGGGCCATCTTAAAACTACTTTCAAACTTTCAAAATTTTTCACAGCTTTCTAGATATAATTAAAAAATTTAAATTTCCGATTTTTTTCTTTTGTTGATAACTCAACTGTGGTTTGTGCAAATGACTTGAAATTTCGAATGCTTACATAAAAGAACGTTGTGCATCGTTTGGTGACATTGGCAGTGTAGTGCGATCTGTCATTTTTGCAGAGCGACAGTCAACTTTTTTTTTCTTTATGGCAGCCATATTCATTTCTGCCGCTGACATTAAGACAGCATTATTATGATTACAACGGTTTTTTAATTTTTTAAATCGAACTTCAAATAAAGAAGTTACAGAGAGAAACATGTTAGCCATGTAAGAGCCGCGGTAAGTAAAAATTTTTGTCAATAAACAATTTACTTTTTAGTGGAAGCCCACGTATCCCCACCGTTTCTATTTGAAGAGATAGAGATTCGGTTAAATCAGCGAAAACTTGCCCAATTACTAGCGATAAACGGTGGTTCCAGAAGAGTTTAAGAAATCGGCTGTGGTCAAAATATTTATGGATATTTTGAAAAGGGTAAATTAGTACTTGGATTAAAATAAAAACCTACATTTCTTTTATTTTTTTTATAAACTATGGAACGTTAAAGAACAATAAAACTAAAACAAAAAACTAAAACGAATAAACAATGTAACAAAATGCCATGAAGCAACAATGTACGATTTTATTTTAATCCAAGTACTAATTGACCCGTTTCAAAATTTCCATAAATATTTTGACCACGGCCGATTTTTTAAAGTCTTCGGGAACCACCGTTTATTGCTAGTAATTACGCAAGTATTCGCTGATTTAACCGAATCTCCATCTCTTCAAATAGAAACGGTGGGAATACGCGGGCTTCCACTAAAAAGTAAATTGTTTATTGATACTTACGCCAGCTCTTTTGTTGCATGGCTACCTTGATTACATGTGCTAACATGTTTCTCTCTGTAACTTCTTTATTTGAGGTTCGATTTAAAAAATTAAAAAACCGTTGTAATCATAATAATGTTGTCTTAATGTCAGCGGCAGAAATGAATATGGCTGCCATAAAGAAAAAAAAAGTTGACTGTCGCTCTTCAAAAATGACAGGTCGCACTGCACTGTCAATGTCACCAAACGATGCACAACGTTCCTTTATGTAAGTATTCCAAGTTTCAAGTCATTTGCACAAACCACAGTTGAGTTATCAACAAAAGAAAAAAATCGGAAATTTTAATTTTTTAATTATATCTAGAAAGCTGTGAAAATTTTTGCAAGTTTGAAAGTAGGTTTAAGATGGCCCCAAAATAGTGCAACTTTTCTCTCATTTAACCGACTTCGTAGCTCTTCAAATAACAAAAATACCAATACATAGAAGGATTCCTGATTCACCCTGTATATAAATTTAAATCTCATAGAGTTAATATGGGCGACAGTAAAAACAACGTCGCTGCAAAAAACACTACCTTCAAATTAGAAGATGCGCGGAAGTTAGCGGAATATGAATTTAACCAAATAAAGCCAGAAGACTGGAATAAGCGTTATGATCACGTGATTAAGGTCGAGGGCAAATATTTAGAAAATACCCCTTTTCTTATAATGCTTGATAATTTCGTGCAACTGGTGGTTTTAACATACTAGGTTCAAAATTAATATTTTTGTTGTTTAGCCATTTAATCATATCTGCCTTTTTAGAATTTGATGTGGGTGCGGGATTTGCCTGGACGTTGTGGTAGGGTGCGTTGTCTACGACGACAACGAAATTCTTTGGTAAATTAGGAATCAACTTTTGCTGCAACAACTTGCCATAATTCTCTGAATTCATTTCTGCATGGTAGTCGCCGGTTTTAGATCCAGATTTAAATATTAACAAACATCCAGGTATAAAGCCCTTTTCGCAACCGGCATTTACAATAATTAATCTCTGACCTGTAGAGATATTTGCAAATAGTTCTTTGGTTGAGATATATGTCCAATTATTCGAAGAGACATGGCTACTGTGCAAATATGTTTCGTCCAGGTAAACAATCAATCGGTCTATTTTGACTTCGGAAATATTTAATTTTCTTCGAAAACGAAATGCGAAAAGACCTTATATCGTGTTTTTCAATTAGAACTTTCCTAGTATTTTGCGTCCTTCTCCACCTGAACCCAATTTTACGCATAAGAACTCTGAGGGCGGGTTGTTAGGACGTAGATCAAAATGTAACGCGAGGCTACATTTAATTCGACTTTCGTTGCTAAGGTACTGACTTCGTGATTGGTTGTACCATAGCAACGAAAGTCGAATTAAATGTAGCATCGCATTACAATTTGATCCGCGTTCTAACAACCGGCCCTCAATGTTTCATTGGATCCATTCCATTCTCTAACTCGGTCCATATTTTTGGTTCAATTTTAGGGTAACATGACAACCTTAAGTCTTGTGAAATTCGTGCACGATGTGACGCGTATCAGTCGTTTTATACGCCGGTAATCGGTAAATCAGTCGTTAAGGAACTCTTACTTGTACGCTTCTTTCCTGGTGTTTTAAAGATCACTTGGTCGGTATTTTCCGACGCACCAGTGTTGCCTTCATTAACCATTCTCTCTATAGATCTAATAGACACGCCCGTTGCACACTTTCCAATGTTTCTGTTTCACTTTTCTCACTTTTAAAATACCAAAACACTCTGTGCACTATTTCCCATGTTTGACTACGTAAAACACCTTTCCGTTCGCAATCCGCCATCTTATCTTTTCAAAAGCTCACCGGTAACCGAAAATTTTACCTGCGCCACTGGTACCGCAAGACATTTCATTGCATCCGTAAAGTATGCTAATGCGCAACCCCACCTCTTGCCAACTAAAATCGGTTGTACTTTCCGCGTTATACATGGTGTGCCAGTCTAGCGCACTAATCCTCCTGATATTTTGAGTCCAGACATGAATATATCTGGTAATTCCCCAAAAGCATGTTTTTTTAAGTTAACTATAGGTTTGTATGTAATATTTTGACATTTTATTAATTCGAAAGCATTTCATGTTTGGCAACCATACCGTTAGCGAGCCTACCTTATAATTTTTGCAATACTAGAGAATGTTCCTATAGATACCTACATAATTATTAATATAAAAGCGCTCGCCACATAGGCCATGCCATGCTATGCTAAATTAAACTTAGCATGGAACAGCACAGAGCTGTCCACATAGGATATGCTATGTAAATTTGGGTAACCATAGTTAAATATTTGTTTGAAAACTTATTTTTGTCAATTGGCAGCTGTCAATATTCATAAATTTAATTAATGGATGATGTTCATAACGTTGCTTTGGGGTTCATTTTACAACTTATTTCCATGGAAATGTATCCATAGAAACAGTATAGAAGTCGAATTCGTTGCTATGTAGGCAAATTACTTTAAACATGAACAATGTGGACACTTCCATTTGAATTCCACTGTCTCTGCTTCTGTGTTTTACATTGGCATAGCATAGCATGGACATTGTCAGTTTGTAACTAATGATACAAACCGACCAGACCGACGCGACGGCAAGACACCCGATATAGTTGTCTTGGGGCTGACATATAAGGATCGTGTCGTAGTTTTACATATTTTCATATAATATACATATATATATATATATATACAGGGTGTCCCAGATAAGCCTCGACAACATGGCTATCTCACTTAATATCTTTAAAGATAGAAACACGGTTAAATGGGGAAAAAGTTTTACAATTTGAAGCTCCTTAATATGTCCTCACAAAATTCGACTTTGCTCTCTTGGTTTCCTAGAACCTAGATATTTGAAAAAAAAGAAAAATTTGCAATTTGGTTTCTTGTTAATAACCTCGTTATTTATTAACATTTTGATGATTTGTAAAAACGGGTTTAAACGGTTGTTTAACTAGCATATTTTACATTACTCTAAAATTGTCTCCGACGTTTCATACACTTACAGTCATCATCAGGTTTTTTTTTCTTATGGAGGCCATATTGGATTGTTATGTCATTAAATAGCTTATTTCTTGCTGAGAATAGCAACCTATAACAAATGAATATTATTCCAGCACAAATCATTTTTATAGAAAATAAAATTCTATTATTCTGGACAACAATTTAGTTGACATTGGGAAAATAGATTTACGAAGACGTAATTTTACAAAATATGAATGAAGCAATAGGAAGGTGTGAAAGAAAATCTTAACGACGAAATTAGAAACAAGTTTTATTTTTTTTAGTTTTAAAGATGGTGTCTTCCCAATGCATACTTTCTTTATTTACAAAACAGTCTGTCTACTTATAAAATTTTGAATTAAGTTAGATACAATAACTTGCACGATTTATGATTCCAATTTAATGAAGTTATTGAAGGCCAAGCCTAAAAATAAGCCGTACAAAGCCGCGGAACGCTACCAGCGCAATAATTGTACTACGAGCGCAAATTTGCATCGAGAATGAAGGCGCACATTTGGAATATTTACGACAATAAAATGAGTTGTTTTCGTTTGTTTTATAACTACCTAGTTTTTATTATTCTGCCGATCCTTTTGTTTTTCAATTTTTAAATTATAATTTCCTGGAGCGGCAAATAAAGTTTTGAAATGAACTATTTTTGGTAGGTTCTACTGCTACAAATTATGAATGTTTCATTGATTTCTACCAAATGAAATAAAACTGTAATAATTCTTGCAAAATTACTCCTTGATGAAGTTGTTTCCCATGGATAACTAAATTTTCGCACTAAATTATGAATTTCATTTTCTGAAGCTTTTATTTTTGGTAGAATATCAACTTCTTATAGGTTGCTATTCTCAGAAAAAAATAACCTATTTAATGACATAACAATCCAATATGGCGTCCATAAGAAAAATAAACCTGATGATGACTGCAAGTGTATGAAACGTCGGAGATTATTTTGTGGTATTGTAAAATATGCGGGTTGAACAATCATTTCAACTTGTTTTTACAAATCATCAAAATAAATAACGAAGTCATTAACAAAAAACCAAAGTGCTAATTTTTACTTTTTCTCAAATATCTAGGAAAGGAACAGAGCGAAGTCAATTTTGATGACGGAATATTAAAGGGCTCCAAGTTGCAAAAGTTTTTCCCCATTTAACCGTGTTTCCATCTTTAAAGATAAGTGAGATAGCAATGATGTCGAGGCTTATCTGGGACATCCTGTATACATATATTCACTTTATAAGAATATCAGAAGTGATTTTAATTTGCCATTGTTTTCAAAACACACTGAATTTGGGTAAACTTTATAAATTGCATAACTAAGAGGATTTTTATTGTCATAGCAGAAAAAAAATTCAGAAAAAATTCCGGCATACTTACGGTAATACGAAGTTGAAACTGTTTATAGGGCGTTTATTCTCCAAAATTCGTCGTCACTCAGACTCGTAAACGCATATAGGTCATAAATAATAAAGTATACACATAAAAATCTAGCATTTTACTGCACACAATTATATTTTACTGCAGATATTTCGAACTTGTGCCTGTGTACTTTGATACAATTTCATTTTATATCATTAATTTGGAATTGAAACCGAAAGTGGAAAAATCCCTATAGGTATTATTGCACAATATTTAAGTATATAATGCAATTAACTCTGGCATCATTTTGTTATTTTTTCGTCTTCTAGTATCAGATAATATTAGTCACTTCATGGCGTGAATTTTCATATCTATGTTTTATCATTCTTGTTGCGTACTGTAAATAAGATACTCGTTTTGTGAGTGGATTAGACAAAAACGATTAGTATTTATTTTAAGACCTTTCTCAGCAGCATTATTGAACTGTTCTTGCAAGATTTGGAAATCAACAACGCCAGAAATCCCTTTGAGCTACGAGTGGGGTCATTGAGTTCTGTGGAATAAGTGGAGAAGTGGTCTCTTCACTTTGTATTGGAAAGTGAGATTCAACTCCTCTAACTTATTTTTTGAACTCTGTTCAACGAGTCCATTTCTTTAATCAGATGCAAGAGGCACAAAGGGATTGTTTTTAAGCTCGATAATCTCCTGATATGTAAGTATGCCAGTGAAGCAGTGTGATATTATACTTTTCTATTTTTAGCTGGCGCACACTCACTTAATTAAAAATATACTTACATACCTATATTAAACCAATCATTGCACTAGGCAAGAATATACTAAACCAGACCTCTATTTACTTAATATTGCAAGGACGTCATTGTGCTCACATCATGAAGCTAAAAAATTTAATATAATTTATAAAATTATTCCCGAATGTGATATTACTGGGTTCGTTATCTTTGACATTGAAACTCATCGTAAGATCTAAATACTTCAGAAATTCTGATACAACGATTACAAACATATTTCAATATAAGTGGTACCTATTGGACAGTTCGAACACCTACTCGTCGGGCAAGTACAGGGTGATTGCTTTATCAGGGAAGATGCGTTTCTTTCTTAAACAAGTTAAGCAGATTACATCCTGCATATATAGGTATACAGTATGGAAGAAAAGTATGGAATCAATTTATTATTTCCGAAACTGTGAAGTTTCATGAAAATTCCTCGGACACGTCGATTTTTAATTTAAAAAAGAAAAATTTGCATGGACCTGCACCTTTTGGATGCTCAATTGCTTCCGCGTGATGACGTCGCCGGACATTTTTAAATGGAACCGTCTTATTTCATTGCCGAATTCTTGTGGAATATAAAGGGACTTCGAAGACTCTACAAAATGATAATTTAAACTGTATGTTATGTGCTTGCAAAGAGGAAATTTGTGGACAAATTAAAAATTCATATTTTTTGTTTGTTCAGTTATATCTATATATTTATATATATACCTATATTTGATTTAAGTGGTTGGGTGACTGTTTATGGTTTAGATTGGATTGTTTCGTGGGAAGCAGTCATTTACAGGAATGAAACAAGTTCATTGGAATTTAGTCATCCTATATGTCGACGGGATCTTTTAACTGTCAAATTTACACTCGTGGCTACCAAACAACGCAACAGCTTTCGTAAAATTTCCGACAATTCCAGACCACTTATTGTATTACTACAGAAAATTACTTTATTCACAATCGGTTAGTAATAACCTACTTGCACACTTTTTAAAAGTTGGCAATTGACTTATTGCTAACCGATTGTGAATAAAGTAATTTTCTGTAGTAATACAATAAGTGGTCTGGAATTGTCGGAAATTTTACGAAAGCTGTTGCGTTGTTTGGTAGCCACGAGTGTAAATTTGACAGTTAAAAGATCCCGTCGAAATATAGGATGATTAAATTCCAATGAACTTGTTTCATTCCTGTAAATGACTGCTTCCCACCCTTGGATGGAAAATTTTCCAACCTGAGAAATCAGTGCCTATTTGATTTTATACTTAACTATGTATTATGTAATAAACTACAGTTTCCTACCGTTTTTCTGCAGTCTCAGGGAGTTCTGCCTGAGTGTATTGTGTACTCCAACTGACTGCCAGATATATTTTACCACCAGAAATGCTCTTTCATATTCAGTTATTTTATTGTCAAGAAACGATGCTTGTCAGTAATAATTAATAAAAATAATATAAATGTCAATTTCACTGCCTCGCGCTATAGATGACCGCGGCGCTTCGCGCCTTGGTCATCTATCTAGCCCTCAGCTGCAATGAAAGATTTTGCACCTCGGTACGTAATATACTATTGCGTACTACCAATATGTATAACAAATTATTTTATTAACCGCAGTTTCAAGATTTACAACGATCTCATCATCAGAAATGTTTAAATAAAATTGTAAACAAATTATTATGACAGTTGACAAGGAAACTAAAATTGACAAAACAATACAAATAATAATGATATCCATGAAATAAATTAACTAGGTAACTGAATTTCAGTATTTACCTACGGGCATAAGAAAAACACAAAGGAAATTCGAATACGTCGTAGCTTGAAGGGAAAAAAGCAATGAATTTAAAGAAACCCATATAGGAAGAAAACAATAAATTCAATTGAAAAAACCGTCAAGTGAAATATCTACTAAATAAACAAAATATCCATGGAATCTTGACAACTGCCAATTGCTAATCTTGTAAAAACTGTGTGGTCAAGGCTATGTGTTCTGTCTTGACAACTGCCAACTGCTAGTATTGTAATAAAATAAAAAAGAGAAATAAGTCAATAAATGTCATAGGCAATAAGAGAATCTGTTATACCGACACCTGAGAATTATTTTGATCAAGATATTTACAAAATTTTAAATAAACTAGATCTATTTTCATGTTGGTTGATCTAATAAAACATTTTGGTGAATAGTAAATAAAGTATTAAAAATTACTAGTTTTGTGTTTTGTCTACATTCTGTATTGCAACTTGCATTTTTAGTTTTAATAGTTCATAATCTCACTTTGCCTGCATAACAATCAGCTATCTGTTCTTGTAATAGGATAATTTCTTTCTTTCTCAAATTCCACTTCGCCTTTTTTGCTCATAGTCATTTACTGAGAAAAAGATAAAATTTTCTACGAAGTCCATGTAACACTGTAGAAAGAAAGCAACATGGAAATTTAAACCGAAGTCTTATGTCTTAACCTGGCGTTGCTCGCTGCATCCAATTTCTCTCTGTGAATCGTGTGCGAGTTTTTTCTCACATTCTAGACAATCAATGGCATCTTTTAGAACTAAAACAATCTTTCAAGCTTCCGGAAACCGGAGCGGTCACGCCCAGGATGGCACATTGCGGTCAGCTTTAAAACAAATTAGGGCGGATTAATTGTATCAGTGGCGTAACCACCTACTCGCGGGAGCCTGGGACGCAGGGGGGCCCACATCCTAAGGGGCCTGCAATCATTTATAAACTATAATTTATAAATACTTAAAAAATTACTTTTGATTGAATTTTCAGAATTTCTGAAATCAGAACTCTGCTTTAATTATTTTTATATTAAGTGAAATAAAATAAGTAAAAATAAATAAATAAATAAGAATTTTAATACTTACCTACTTTAGATTATACAGTGTGTCCCCGGATGCGTAAAGACATTGTTTACTACGGTGCAACGCAACACCAAGTTGTATCATAGTAAGGAATGGCGAAATTAACCGCGCTTTTGCTTTGGCAATCTTTACTGCGGTACAACACAGCACCCAGTTGCACCGCAGTAAGGAATGGCGAAATTAACGCCAGTTTTGCTTTGGCAATCTTTACTGCGGTACAACACCACCCTAAGCTGTAGTGTAGTTTTAGTAAGCATTGAAGTTGGAAATTTTTTTTTAAATTGAAGGATTCATTTAATTTAATGTGAAATAATGTTCTGAACGTAAACATTAAAATTAATAGCACTAAATCAAATTCACATTTACACGTTCACGTACAGAGTGGGCCACATAATTTAACCTATACAGGGTGGCCACTTTTTAATGGCTCACCATTGGGATATCCGAGAAGGTAAGAGATACAGGATCGGCTAAATTAGACCAAAGTTGGGCTATTTTGTGCTCATTCAAATGCCCCCGAGAAACCCATGATATCTACAGGGAGTTCCGAAATATCTGGCTATAACTGAAAATTGCGATTTTCTTAAATTCGCTCACTTCGTTCGCTCGTTTTGGCAAATATTATATTCGTCAAATAAAATTAGTCTTTTCATAACTGGTTACGTAAATAACTATTATCTAACCCCGCTATGAAATGTCACATTTTAAATGCATTTTTGACATTACGAAACGTCATATTTTTCATAACTATCAGTTCATTACGTAACTAGTTATGTAATGAACTTTTACGTAACTGAATATTTAAAAGCAAAAACAAAAATAAGAATTTATAACGTATAATTAAATGCGTGTAATAGCAAGAAACTAAAATTAATTTTAAACATGCAATTCCGAATTGTTACGGTTACAGTTGTGGTTGGTTTGTATGTACATTAATAACAAAATTACTACAAACACAGTTACTAAACCTAAGTCCTGAACCTGACGGTATATTCATTTCTTTCTTCGAAATAGCTACCTGCTCGTGGTATTCCGAGCCCGATAGATTTAATTGGATTGAAGCAGTTCCCTCGGAATGTTCTCCTAGTATGTTATTTGCAGTTCTTTTTTTGTTGGCCAAAGAATTTTCGATGTAGCTTTCTGCCACAGTACTCGATTTCCAGCCCCCATGCTGCTTAATCTTTAAAATGTCAGCTCCTGAATCTGCGAGCAAAGATGCAGATGACCGCCGGAAACAATGTCCAGTATAACCGGCAGGATTTGGTAAACCAAGATGTTGGGCAATTAATTTTGGTAAGGATCCAAATGTATTGATACCTACAGGCTGCACTCCACACTTGCTATTACTATATTTAACAAAAAAACGATCATGCTTTGTAATTTGTGGTCGCAGGTTGACGTATTTTCGAATAATATCAACCAAATTGTCTTTATATCCAGAAATGTTGCTATTTGTGACCACAAACTCCCGTATCACATGTGTTTTTGTGTTTGGAATAGTAATTTTAAAAAAATTTCCTTCATTTACAACATCTCTGATACGCATCTCAGTCAGTTCCGCTTTTCTACAAGCACCGGCTACTCCAACAATCATTGCCACCTAAAATAATCAATAAATTAGAAACGGAAATGTTTCAAATACAATGACAGTAAATTATACCTTTGCGAATAAAAACTTCCTGTCATCAGCCTCTCTAATGAAAGTTTCAAAGTTTTCTCTTGTAAAAATCATAGATTTTTTGGCGTGATAACCCGCAGATCTGCGCTTCAAAAATGCTACTAATGTAGTATACTTTTGGATGTTAATGCTTCTTTTGACATTTAATTCTGCCTTTAACATTGAATACATACTCCATACTGTAGATGATTTATAGTTTTTCATTGTTTGGAAGTACGCTAACAGAACCTTTTCACAAACATTTTTTACTCCTTTTTCTTGGCACCATTTTTCAAATTTCTTATATGTATCTTCATACCTACTTCTTGATTTACAGGGTATTATTGAATCTATTGCCAAATTCGCTGATTCTTCTATATGAGAAGGCATATCTACCTCAGAATCATACATTTTTGGCGTAATTTGCAATAAAAAAACTCATCACTGACAATAGTTATTTATAGTATCCATACGAACGCCAAGGTAAAGCGATGAAGTTGAATTTATTTGTACGGCTACAAGGGATGTTACATTACTTGGAGTAGCACAATTCTTTTTTATTTTTTAAAGCGGGGTTAGATAAAATTTTGTACTTAACACGTTATGAAAAGGCTAATCTTATTTGACTCATATAATTTGCAAAACTCGCTCACTTCGTTCCCTGGTTTTGGCAAATATTATATTCGTCAAATAAAATTAGTCTTTTCATAACTGGTTACGTAAATAACTATTCTTCTGTCAGGTGTCATTAAGAAATTTGACGCTTGCCAAAATAAGTTTAATGTTTAACATTTTTATAATGTTTACGGCGATCAGTCACCATTTTAGCAATACAAAAAACGTCCGTCACTTACCATTTCGTATTTTACATATCACAAGGTATCATTAGATGAAAATTTTTGTTTTGCTAAAATGAGTTTTTTTTCAAAAAAAAAGTTATGTCTTTATAATTAAACCTGCGCCAGAAGCAATATGATTAGGTGAACTGACTATTCAATTCAGTTTTTACACAATAATGGTAAGCTTGTGAATTAATTTCAGATTTGCGGACGTCAGTCCACCATCTATGTTGCTGGCTCTTAGACTATTATATCTTACTTGTCCAAGAAATTCAAGAGAGCGTATTAGTATATTACCCATATGTTTCTATGACAACGTTTATAACTTGGTCGTTAGGCTTCGATAAGTTACTGCAATGGTTAATAACTTAATAAATACCTAATTTAGTTAGGGAAAAATTGGTAGTAACAAAATTTTTTGGCCTTAAAATACGCAACATTTTTTTATTTAAACTTTTTTTAAATATCTCTTATAGTTTGGCCACAATATTTTTTTGAAGAATTAAAATGTTAGTAACAAATGAACGCCTAGTTTAATTATTACCAAAATCAATAGGTCTGGGTCTTCGTCGAGACGCACTTTTCAAAAAAAAAATCATTAAAATCGGTTAGTTTTTACGGCAGTTATCGGACGCCAAAGAAATCCGAACACACACACACACACACACACACACACACACACGTACAGACACACGCACGTACAGGTACGCACATATTTGTGACATCCGTGCAGTAAACCCAATTGTGGCATCATCTGAAATAAGCATACTGCAGCGTAAAGAATAGATATGGCAACATGGGAAACCGACCCGCTCTGCTTTACACACACTCATAATTTAGATAGATCGGCGTGCATGAACCTAACTTGTGGCATCGATGCCACAGCATCAGTGATTTTGTACGTGTGCTTGATGATGCCACAGCATAAACGATTTAATATGTGTGCTTGATGATGCGACAGGAATTGCAAATTTATTTGTTAACCGAATAGTGGTCAGTAAATCTATCTAAGCAGGATTAATAACAAGTCACTCAGGAAATATAGTAATAACTTTATTGACTTCCTCTACTCATAAAACATAACAGTAGTTAGATCAATCTTCAACTCTTGAAGATGCTGACGTTGTCAGTGAAACACGTGTCGAGTTTAATTATTGTGTCACTGTCTTTTGGCGTGTGGGGTTAACTTATTAAGAATTAATAAGATCACATAAAAAACATGCATAAAAAAGTAAAATTATTTTGGTATAAATGCAAGGGACTCTAAAATATGCTGCCAAACTGGTACCTACAGTGCAACTGAAGACTTGTTTGTCATTGTGCCGAAATGCGCCCCATAAAATTACAGTCCTTTAAAGCTGGAATATAACAAATGTGAGAAATTATTAAGTAGACTTTTTGCAAAAGGACGAACATTTTAGGGGCACATTTGGTATACAGGGTGTCCAATAGTGAATGAGTCGTACTTGAAGAACAGTTTCTTGGGGGCAAAAGAAGCCGATTCAGACCAAATTGTCTGAAAATTCTGCCACTTGTTATGAGCCTTGAAACATTTTATAGTAAATTCATTTATTTAGTAAAACTCGCTCCCTTTTGAAATTACTTCATTCAGATTTAGTTTAGAAACCCACTACATTAATTTATATTAATTTTTTAATTTTCATGGGCAGAGACTTTGAAAAACTAATTCATTTTTCTCGAACAGCAGTCAGTTTCGTTTAAAAAAAGGATGCTTGTTTTAGGTTGATAAGGTGCGCCGTTTCAGAGAAAAATGCGCATTAAAATTATTAATGCTGCGGACTGTATTCACCTTAAACAGAATTAAAGCATATTAATTCTAGTAATACTGGAACGGGTGGGATGGCTTACGTGCTTCAATGATCAATATAAAGAGCCAAACCATAGGTTTATTAACCATATGGAGAGGTTTTTATTAGAGAAGGCATACTAAATCAAGTCCCTCAAAGGGGCAGCAGCTCTTGCAGTAATCAGAGTGGCAGTGATCGTGAGAGTCGGTATGGCACTGTGATGACCTCTACTGCGATGTGGAAGGCAACGGGAACGGGAAACCACCACATTATTTTATCCCTAGTACAGCGTACTTTAATTTATGATGATGGCACTTTCTGGAGTAAAATATTCTGGATATTCGGATCTCTGGCGGGGCGCTTCGGGGGGAGTCATCAGCAATAATAAGTTTAATCGGAGCGAAAGTTAGAAAATTTGAGATGGATAGGTTAGCATTAGACGTGGTAGGTATTAGTGAAGTGCGATGGCCAGAAGCTGGAGACTTCTGGAGCGGAGATTTTAGAGTAATACACACAGGATCTCTTGTGGTGTACTTAAAAATTGCTCAACCTATACCGCATGTACCTATCTTTACAAAATTATGAGAAATACAGGTCCGTATCGTAAAAATTCTTTGATGATGGCCAAGAAAGGGTCGAGACGTAATTAAACCATAATGTGTGGTACATTGTTGAATTCAGAATAAAAGGGCTCATAAAATTTGACATCAGAAAATCAGGACCGTATTTAAAAAAATTAAGTTGATGATGGTTGCTCGAAGACGAAACGTATAATAAAAAAAATGGCAATGAAATCTTTAATTTCGTCAAAAGTTGCTATGAAGACGTTTTGTCAGTTTCGCTCTAACTTTAATATTAGTCAGAAAAAAATACAGTTAAAAATCAATAAATCCAGTTTTTTCAAAATAACTCAAAAACGGAAAATCTTATCAAGGATTTCTAGGCCCCATTTTGTTGGTCCTTTAATTACACAACTTTTTCCCCATTTAACCAAATCCGTATCTCTTATCATTTCCAATATCCACATACTGGCCCTCCTTATCTTGGACATGTTGTAGATAGTGATCACAATGTAGTGGTTATGAAGGCCAATCTTAAATTTAAGATTTTGAAAAAAATGAAGCGGAAAAAGGTAACTTGACCTAGAGAAAATAAAAGATGATGGCACAGGCGATAAGTTCGAGAAAAAGATAAACGATCGTTTAGTACTTCGAAGTACTAAAGGGCGCGGGTGAAAATATGGTTAGAGACATAGAGGCAGAATGGAATTGCATTAAAAATAGTTTAGATTCCGCAGCTAGATATTTTGGGTCATTAAACAGAATTAAAGTAGAAAACCCTGGATAAAAAACATATTGTAAGTCTAAAAGGCGAAAATATAAAAATAGGTTAGATGAAAGAGGGAAACAAAGTGGGAAATTATTCGGAAATGTAGGAAAGCGAAAGAGCAATGGATCGATAATAAAAGCAAAGAAGTGGAAGATAAGTTCGAAGTAGAAAAGGCTGATGAAGCATATAAAATAATTAGGAGAAATTTTAGGGAAATTAGATCTAGTACCAAAAACATTAGAAATGAGGCAGGAGACATCCTAATCGGAAGCGGGGAGAAGGCAGATAGGTGGAAAGAATATTTGGGAAATTTATTTGCGGGACAGGAAGTAGGAGATATATTAGAAAGGGAGAGCAATGTAGAGGGGGACATTCCAATAGGGTGTCCTATAATGAGAGAAGAGTTTGAGCTAGCACTAAGAAGTTTAAGAAACAATATAGCACCATTTATAGATGGCTTGCATACAGACGAGATTCCAGAAGGTTACCAACGGAACATCCTAGTAGCTTTGCCAAAAAGGAAAGGCGCGGATAGGTTTGAAAATTTTAGAACGATCAGTCAAATATTTTAACTAGAATTGTGCAAAGAAGGATGGAGAAAAGGGCGAAAGGGATATTAGAAGATCAGTTCTGATTTAGAAGAAATAAAGTAACGCGCGAGGCCATTCTAGCTTTACGAGTAATAAAATAATAGAAAAAACAATAGGAAAGGGAAAGAGCGCCTATATAGGATTTGTAGATTTGGAAAAAGCCTTCGACAATGTAAAATGGAAGAAGACGTTCGAAATGTTCAAAAATGTAGGGATGAAGTATAGGGATAGAAGTATAATCTAACCAAAGAGCAAACGGCAGTTATAGAATCAGAGCAGGAACATAGACAAGTAGATATCCGAAGGGGAGTGAGGCAAGGATGTGCGTTATCGCCTATAGTTTTCAGTTTATACAGGGTGTCCCGGTGAAGGTGGGAAATCTCTCGGGTGCGTATAGATTACACGAAAATAACACCCCAAGTTCATATAAAGTTTTCTCCTTCGACCTTCCCCTGCCGAGATATTCTCCCTTAAAATGGTAAAATAAAAAGTTTTTTTTACATAAAATTTTGACTTTTAATTGTATTTCGATCATTTTCTTGGTGACATACGTAGTGTTGAATGTCGATAAAATAATGCGACCCGTTTTTTGATAGTGCATCAAGGGAACAAGGGGTGAGCTACCCCTTCCCGTCTTAACTTCATATTTTTTAAGGGGCCCGATATTTTTAAAATTTAACAGCATTTTTTGTTTCCCCGGGCATTTTTCTTATAAAACGTTACTCTTATTAGGTTTCCATAAAATGAAACGTTTTCGAGAAAATAAAACTCAACGAGCAAGAGGTACCGTGTTTCCACGATTTTCGTTTTCATTTTTTCTGGCATTCGAAAAACCGAAAGCAATTTTTTAATGTAAATTTTCACTACCTTTCGCAAACTGTTAAGGTTATTTTTGTACTACGTTTCGTCTGTTGTCTACATCGCCAATTTCAATTTTTTTTTAATACGGACCTGGACAATTTTTAATGAATTTCAAAAGAAATAGCTAATGCAGGGTCAAATCATATTTAAAAAATTCCTAAGAAATAACTTATTGAAAGAGCTTTCGATTTTTTGATATCTTTGAAAATAATGCCAGAAAAATAAAAACGAAAATCGTAGAAACGCTGTACCTCTTGCTCGTTGAGTTTCATTTTCTCGAAAACGCTTCATTTTATCGAAACCTAACAAGAGTAACTTTTTATTATCAAAATGCCCGTGGAAACAAAAAATGCGGTTAAAAATTAAAAATATCCAGCCCCTTAAAAAATATGAAGTTAAGAAGGTAAGGGGTAGTTGACCCCTTGCTTCCCTGATGCACTATCAAAAAACGGGCCGCATTATTTTATCGACATTCAATCACTACGTACGTCACCAAGAAAATTATCGAAATAAAATTAAAAATAAAAATTTTATGTAAAAAAAAGATTTTTATTTCTTCAATTTAAGGGAGAATATCTCGGCAGGGAAAGGTCATAGGAGAAAACTTTATACGAACTTGGGGTGTTAATTTCGTGTAATCTATACGCAGCATAGAGATTTCCCACCTTCACCGGGACACCCTGTATATCGAAGATGCGATTACTATTGTTAAATACAGAATATCTGCTGGAATTAATGTACAGGGCCAACCTATTAATATTCGCGGATGATAGAGGAAAGAAGAATTAAGAAGGGCTCTGGACGAAATGGAAGCGGTTTTGACGGATGGCTATGGTATGAAGATCAATAAAAAGAAACCCAAAATTTTGGTGTGCAGGGGGCGTGAAAATAGGACTAAAACGAAAATACAAATTGGAAACGAGAAGATAGATGAAGTCTCAGATTTCTGCTATTTAGGAAGTCAAATAACTCGCAATGGTAGGAGCTCTAGAGATATAAAACAAAGAATAGCGCAGGGCCGAATTGCATTTAATAAAAAGAAACAACTATTATGCTCGGGAATGATAAATGTAGAAGCTCGGAAGAAGCTCTTAAAAACGTATGTATGGAGTACGGCATTGTACGGGTGCGAAACTAGGACGATAGGAGAAGCGGATAGGAAAAAATTAGAAGCATTTGAAATGCAGACGCATGATGAAGATACCGTGGATAGATAAGGTTAGCAACAGAGAGGTATTAGAAAGAGTTGGAGAAGAGTGAAATTTATGGAAGACGGTAAGGAATAGGAGAGATAGGAGAGATAGGATGGTAGGACACCTGAGGCATGAGGGCTGTCGGAGTTAGGAATAAAAAGATGTAGGGGTAAGCCCAGTTTAAACTACTGCTCTCAAATAATTAGGGATGTAGGATGTTCATCTTTTGGGGAAATGCGTAGGTCAGCTCAGGATAGGAAAGAATGGAGGTACGCATCCAACCAGTCTTCGGGCTGAAAACTTTATGTTGATGACATGCACAGTACCTATAACAGTATGAAGTTATTTTCGGTCTCTTGAATGGTTTCGGCGACTCACAAGATCACTATCAAAGCAATCAATTTTTATTGGAGAAGATATTATTGTTCTCACTTCAAATCTTGAACCAATTCATTCGTAAAATCATATTATGCACTTTCTATTAAAACGAATATAAATTTGGCTTGTGCCGATTAAATAAACCACCCTGTATAATTAAAAATAATTTTACGTGGTAGATAGAGTTCGTGCATGGGAATTTTTCAATCCACTACTTCCATTAAATTGCTTAAAATTTAGGGAAAATTAAAAATAAATCTGTGGGCGCGAGATTATACTTACATGTTATGGAAAATTTAATACGCAACATTATTGGGGATTTTAAAGATTTTAAAATTGTATTTTGTATTTTCTTTAATATTAGAAATCAGAATCGCATGAGAAATAGATTTTTACATCATTTAACACTAATCTTTGACACTATATGACAGAGTGGTTTCACTAAAACAGTACTTACCAAAATGAGAAAGTAACAATAAATATTCATCTTATTACAACGCCAGAAACCTCGCCAGAAACACTTACACACCACTCGCTGTTTAGTTCCAAAAACGACAACTGTGTATCGTAGATGGCGCAATAATCACTAAATATGGATGATGTCACAAGCTGGTCTACAGTTCATAAGGTAAAATCCCAAGTTGTGGCATCATATACACAAATTCAGATTCAGGGTCTAATCTTATTGGACAGTTTTAAGAGCCTATAAAATAACACGTTGCCAAACACAAAGGCGGGAAATATGAATTTGAAGTGGGTCTCTTCAGAAATCACTGCAAAATTTAATATTTTGCTGTGGCATCAGGGTGTAAGATGCCACAGGTAGAACAGATGTCACAATGGTGTATTGTGCACACACAAGTTGCCACAGCAAATGCAGGACAAACACGCACGCACAGACACGAAGCTAAAAAAACTTTTTCTCGACGTTTCGAAGTTAGTACAATACGAATCTGATCTTATCTCGGACACGAATTTTTGTCGGTAATACAATACTTCCATTTCCTTTTACGGAATATGGAAGTAAAATGGCAAAACCAATTCCACGCTTAGGAATAAGTATATAATTATAGTACTTTAATGTTTCTGCTTTCTGCATTAAAGGTCTTCACTATTTCGTGCCCTTTCTATTTTTTTGCAAATAATTTTATATTCTGGACGAGACAGATCGAATAAAATTGGGTATAATTTCACTTTTCTTGTATTATTCTTTGTGATATTGATGCCATCTTCTGTTTATGTGCGGTCAGCAGCCAAATTCAAGAAGTGTTTGACTGCGGCCTCACAAGTTGCAAATGCAAATGACAAGCCGCGCTTAGTGTGAATAAACTGATAAAACAGGCTGCATGTGAATGCCACTGTTTTGAATCTGTATTGTTTTCGTTGCTTTCACTTGGCGAAGAAATTTTGAATTTAAAGTCATATAAGCATTCAAAAGAAGACACTAAATCTTATTTTTACATAATGCTTCGTAAATTAATTATTATAACCTGAAAGAGAAATGTCACAACAAAAATACTAAACAAGAGAAAATTTACTGCACGTCGGCAATCAGCTGTTACTTTCGGAAGCCCTCGTGGAACGCCGAGACGTTACTTCGGTTAAACACGGAAGATTGTGACAAATAAACATTGTGCTGTTTGGGGTGCTCCCCTACTGGCTAGTGATGCTGTCGAGACTTCTAGAATGGACCTGGCCGTCCTTATGCAACAGCTGATTTTGTTTTGAAGTCTACACGTTTGTATGCCAGCGGGTGGCGGGTAGCGTTGTTTGTTATTAAATTCAAGCAACGGACCAGACGAATGTTCCGCGATATTCTGTTTCCGTGGCGGCAGCTGTTTACTACACAACGGGTCGGCTGCTTTGTTTTGCCTTTTCCACACACAAACGCTTAGACTGTGCGTATTCGCCCTACTTCGGTCGAAAATGTAAATAGCTAAGTCCCCTCTACAAGTCTTTGGCCGAGACCAGCCGAGAAGAGGCGAGGCCAGATTAGTTGACATTCGTGATGAATGGTCCCGAGTATAACAGCAACCATGCCATTACACAATTGATATGATTTTTAGAGTAGCGATAGAATAATAATTAAAATAGAAAAATGCCTAATTCAAGCATAATGTCCGACACATTTCTAAATAACGTTCTCCGCTGATATGAGTAATACGAGTAGGTACCTATTTACGTTCCTTCTAGGCACTCAAATTCAAATGAGTGTGTCTTGCATATCGGCGAGTACGAGTACCTACCTACACATATTTCTAAGTTCGATATTACTAACATTATTAAATATTATTTGCAACGGTGCAACCAACCATTGCTGTTAATAATGGATTCAGAATAGAAATAATTAATATAAAAACAATAAAAAATCAAAAATTAGAAATTACTTAGAACAGCATATACCTACCCAAAATTATCGGATAAAAATATATTAATTTTTGCAGTATAACTTTCGTAGGAAATGTTTCTGAAAGAATTGCCAATATTTGATCAAAAACAGTATATTTATGTACCTATGTAGCATTTAAACCTTCCAATATTTTATCTCGTATTTTGTTTAATGCAAAAGATAAAACTAATAAATTTTGTAGAACAGGTACATATATACCAACTAAAGTGCTCTGATTGTAACAGTATATACAGGATGATCAGTTAAGTTTACGGAGCGGCTATATCACGGAAACCGTTCACGCTACAATTTTGGGGTAAAAAATTTATTAGCAAATATAGCCGAAAGAATTCGGCCAAAAATATTTTTAAGGTCCCTAACTTCATTCCTAGGGGTCGTATTTACTGTGGCGTTTCAAGAAATCTTGAATTTCTCCATATAGCTTAGATATAATGTAAGTCGGAAATACACTTTTCAGAATCCCTGCAAAATCCTCCATAAACAATTTTTCTCTATTTACCACGGCAGCGGCAGGGCGAAGAACTACAATTAATTTTTTTTAAATGGTGCGTAATTTGCGTTTGGCTTAACCGAATTTAACAAACTATAGCTCATTTTGAAGAACTCTTTAAGCCGATTTACTTTTGTTATAAGCACATTAAAAATTAATTTGTATGCTAAATGATAGTTGGCCCTATTAAAAATATGTCATACTTCATCCGATTTCTTCAAAAAATTAAATGCAACCCTACAGCTTTTTTTACTCTGTTTGATAGGCCATTAGTTGAGATAAACAAATTTGAAAACCAGAAGTGCATATCTTTTTTCGTTTTAAAATTATTGCAAAAATAGTAGATAAGGATCGGAGGGCCCATCTTTTTTAATTCCCTAAAATAAAATTATTAACTTGTTTAAAACTTTATCAAAATTTATACATAAGTGATTATTCTTTCTCGTATGAGTATTTTTAAGTACCTAATTAGAGTGTTTTATTGTTTAATTTTTATTAAAAAGGGCATCGTAGCATTGTTTATTTAAATGTAAATACCCTATAATAGCGAAGCGGGCCGTGATCTATTACAATAAAATAGCATAATTATCTAGAGCGGAAATCAAAGCGGCTGTATTTCCCATTCGGAGGCAGCTAAATTGCTGCATTCAAAACGATGGATGACAATTGGAACATTTCCAATAAATTTGTTAATTTTATAAGTAATTTTGTTGTATTTCAGTTAATTTTGTTTTAATTATTGTTACGCAAATTGTGCCGTATTTTTCGTACCTAAGCTACATAAATTAAATAAAGATGGGATCCTTCGACCCTCATCTACTATTTTTGCAATTGTTTGAAAACGAAAATAGATATCAATCTTCCGGTTTTAAATTTATTTTTCTCAACTAGTAAGTGGCATACCAAACAGAGTAAGAAAAGCTGTAGTGTTGCATTAAATTTTTTTGAAGAAATCGGATGGAGAATGACATTTTTTGGATGGAGTCAAATATCGTTGAGCATACAAGTTAACTTTTAATTTTTTCACAATAAAATTCAGTCAAATTAAAGGAGCCTTTAAAATGAGCCATCGTTTGTTTAATTCTGTTAAGACAAATCCAAGTCACAGCTTTTAAAATATTTTTTCTACGATTATAAAGAAAAGTACAAGTTTCATATGCGCCATTCATTACGAAAGTTACATCTTTGTATACGGATTTTCATTTCCCACGGCCAAATTGTAAGGAAATATTCACTGGGCAAGTCGCCATAAATTCAGTCAATTTGTTCATTAAATAGTTATTTACGAAACGAGTGCGAGAACACATTTTTCGCGCATGAGCGCAATGTTTGAAGCACGAGCGACGAAGGAGCGAGTGCTTCATTTGCGCGAATGCACCGAAGAAGTCTTCGCGCATCCAAGTTCGTACAATATTTTTTGAAACGAACATTATAATTTTTTAATTATTATCTAATACGTTTCCAATTTAAAATTTCAAAAAATCAAGTGGTTACTTTGACAGATTTCCATTTGACAATAATTGTAGAAAATGACATTTGGTTTAATTTATTGAATTGAGTTGTCAAAGTGTCAATCGAATTAATAGCGATTTATCTTTATTCTTTCACTATTTTCAACATCCAAATTGGAGAAATGGCGTTTTGTTAACCAAACTTTATTACTATCAAATCAAATTATTTCTAGAAAGCCTGAAAGGGCCAGTGCTTTTTGCTAGATTTCGCGCACTAGTGCGCGAACACTATGTTTGAGTTTGTCTGTCGGGTTCGCGAAATGTCATTTTGAGAGCGGTGAGTTCAAAAACACTATCCTTAAGTGGAAGTAAATGTGGATTGCGATAGTGACAACGAAGTATTAAATTTAATACCCCAGATATCACAGAAATATTGAAAGAAACCTGTTTAAATTTACTTCCACAAATACCTATCAAATAAAAAATACGAAAATTCGTACCGAAATTTCATGGATTGGCGCAAAGACCAGCACATCAATTCATTTTCGGAAAATATTTTATTAGCATATTTCGGAGAAATGTCGAAAAAATTTAAGTCCACCACTCTTTGGAGCCAATATTCAATGTTAAAATCAATGTTGACTATTAATGAAGATCTGGATATATCTAAATATAACAAATTAAAAGCTTTTCTGAAAAGGCAGTCGGATGGATATCAACTTAAAAAATCAAAAATTTTTACAGCAGAAGAAATAAACAAATTTATCAAAGAAGCTCCTGATAATGAATATTTGCTAACAAAGGTAAGTTTAGTATACAGTTTGTCTTAAACGTTAATAATTGTGACATACTCTAGCAACTCCTGGCGCGATAGTTTTACATTGGTCACTAGCGTACTGTTGTGTAAGATAAAATAGAGGTTGTTCAATTCGCAAAACAAATATGTAAATGCAGTTCCACAAAACTGCAATATTAAGTAGGTATGCCCTGCTTTAATTTTGTACCTATGTGTTTTTTCAGGTTGTTTGTATTATGGGAGTTATGGGTGCTTGCCGTAGACAAGAATTATATAAAATAAAGACCACCGATGTTAGTGATACTGGATCAATGGTTTTAATCACAGTACCAGACACAAAAACTAAAATTACAAGACAGTTTACTATTACCGGACAATTCTACACAGTCTTTAAAAAATATTCAAATCTTCGTCCGTCACACGCTAAAGAAAATCATCTCTTTTTGAACAACCAAAAAAGCAAATGTACCGTTCAAAAAGCAGGAATTAACAAATTTGGCTCAATGGGAAAGCAAATAGCCACATTTCTGAAACTGCCTAATCCTGAAATGTTTACGGGTCACTGTTTTAGAAGGACATCTGCCACCATTCTTGTAGACGTAGGTGGAGATATTACTGCTTTAAAACGACGCGGTGGTTGGAAATCCACCACCGTGGCTGAATCGTATATTGATGATTCGATAGCAAATAAAATAGAAATAGGAAATAAAATCATTACTGCTGTGGACAACACAAATTTACAACCATCCACTTCTAGAAACGAAGTGGACAACACAAATTTAAAACTATCCACTTCAAGAAACGAACAAAATTTTGTTTGTTAACGATGTGACTTTTAACGAAACTAAACACTCCCCAAATATTGTATTAAATCACTGCTCAAACGTTACTTTTAACTTTCATAATAGCAATTAAATGTTGATTTTTATTTTATATTTGTTACGTGTTTTCTGCAATAAAATGTTTTGAAATGTTTTTTTTTAATTTTTTAGGGCAAATAAAGTAATCGTAGAAAAAGCATAGTGTACAACTCGCGGGAAATGACCCTTTCCCATTCGCAGGCACATGAATTTTGTAGCACTTGCTTCGCTCGTGTTACAAACTATTCATGTGCCTGCTCCTTGGAAATGAGTATCATTTCGCGCTTGTTATACAATATACTATTTCCTACGACCCCCTAGGTAGACCGGGAACTTGACAATTGCGTTGCCCGTACGCCCGTGCGCTAAACTCAAAAATGTGCGGTAATATTTGAAAATCGCACAATTCATTCATATTTTGTAGTCAGCTTTGAGACTTTGACGCTTGATGAATAAATATCCTGTAGCTTCTCTTTTTAAATCTAATAATTTTTTATCAGAAAAATATCTTGAAAGGTGCGGCAGTTGAACATTTTAATGGCTACTCCGTGGAAGACCTAAATATTTTATATACAGGGCCACTATGGGAATATTTGAAACCGTAATACATACAAGGTTGGTCAAATGGGATAAAAGTTGCATAATTATGGGGACATCTCACACACATTTACAGATCTCGAAAATATTTCATGGATCACTAGATATAACAAGAAATGTGCAGATTTCTTTAATCTTAAATATCTTTTTTGCTATTAGAGATAGTGATCTGAAATTTGGTACCGTTGCATAAGCAAATATTCTGCATCTAATAGTGGTCATATAATCTTCCCAAGCCTACTATAGTTTCTGCAGGGTGATAATAAACTTTTGTTTTCCTTATGGGCGCCATATTGGTTTCTAATCGCATTAAATAGACAGAAAAACTCTGAATACAATGGTACCAAACACATTATAAAAACTTTGAAGAAAAAATGCATATTAATAGATAAAATGATATTTTTCATTTTTTCAACTTGGCTTTGGAATTTTGACATTACACTGCTTTTTGTTATCAGTTGACATCTCTTACGATGAAAATAATTTTTTTGCAAACGAAATTTTTATTAGCATCACATCTATTAATATGCATCTATTAATACGCATTTTTTCTTCAAAGTTTTTATAATGTGTTTGGTATCATTGTATTCTGATTTTTTCTGTCTATTTAATATGAATAAAAACCAATATGGCACCCATAAGGAAAACAAAAGTTGACTATCACCCTGAAGAAACTAGGAGGCTTAGGAAGATTATATGACTACTTTTAGATGCAGAATATTTGCTTATGCAACGGTACCAAATTTCAGATCACTATCTCTAATAGCAAAAAAGATATTTCAGATTAAAGAAATCGGCAAGTTTCACATTTCTTGTTATATCTAGTGATCCATGAAATATTTTCGAGATCTGTAAATGTGTGTGAGATGTCCCCATAATTACGCAACTTTTATCCCATTTGACCAACCTTGTATGTATTACGGTTTCAAATATTCCCATAGTGGCCCTTGAATTAGTTGTAACCCTGTATACTTGGGCCACCGAACAGACGGAGTGATCACCCTGCAAGAACGTACTCTAGCGAACTGGTCATTTGATGAAGTGGCGGACAAGAGAACAAATCAACGTGTCATTCATGAGCTGGTCGGAATTATTATAATATTATGCTCATAGTAAGTTAGTAGGCTACTTGGAAATTCTGACATCTGTTAACATAGACAACAAATCCTTAAAAATAAAGTTACTGTTTTATGAATAAATTTATCTTCTTAAGGGGTCGTAGGAAAAATAGTTTACATAACTCGATGGAAAGTGTATTTCCTATAAACTCGCGTGATTTCTGCACTCGGCTACAACTCGTGCATAAAATTTCACGCTCGTATAAAATTTGTCACTTTCCATGCTCGTTACGTAATACACTATTAAATTGTTGTTCTTCACCCTGACGCTGCCATGGTAAATAGAGGGAAATTGTTTAAACAAAATTTATAGATGATTGAGCAGACATTTTAAAAATCGTATTTCCGGCCTACATTGTAGCTAAGATATTTGGAGAAATTAAAGATTTTTGTAATGCCATATTAAATACGCCCTCCAGGGGTGAAGTTAGGAACTTAAAAATATTTTTGGTCAAATTCTTTTCTCCATATTTGTCAATAAATTCTTTACCCCAAAATTGTACCATAAACGGTTTCCAAAATGTAGCCGCTCCGTAGTTTTAGCTCATCAACCTGTATATTGGCCAAACTGGTAGACCTATTCATATAAGACAAATGAACATTTAAGATCATTTAGGTTTTTTTTTTTAATAAGAAAAAACGCACTAACCGCTAAGGGTTATTTGGGTTTTGGCGTTACAACTTGAATTAACATAGATTAAGTTAGATTTGGTATTACAATATTACAATAACTGAACGATATGGGCATACGCTAAGGTAAAACAACAAAGATGATAGGCTGTCTCCTATACGAACTAAACAGTTTCTAGATTCTATAATATAGGTTAAGTGTGTTAGTGATGTCCTCTGTTAGAGCTGTGACAAAGTTGGATACACCGTTTGCACTCCGTTGTTGGGAAAACTTGGGGCACTCAATTAAAAGGTGCTCGACACTAACTGGGACACCACACAAATCACACGTAGGGGCCTCTATTCTCTGAAACAGATGTTCGTGAGTAATCCGTGTATGGCCCAATCTAAGCCTTGTGAGGACAACTTGCTTCTTCCTACCTTCCACCATATCAAGTTTGGAACGGACGGACGGCTGTATCAGTTTCAGCTTATTTGAGCTACTTGTCCAGATACCTATTTTGCCACGTGTTCAGCATTAAGTGTTTGCATCTACTTTTTAGGTCCGCTACGGTTACCTGCTCTATTTGCTCAGATAGATTTGAAGTAATCGCCTCTCTTGCATGTCTATCAGCTTTTTCTTTACCAGCTATTCCAACATGGGACGGAACGTATACCATTATTACTTTCTTGGTACAGTTGTGGGCTTCCTCTTGGATTAGTTGCACAACTGAATTTTTCGGAAACATCTGCCTTAGTGCTGAAAGGGAACTTAGCGAGTCAGAAAATATGATGGCAGTGTCATTGCATTGTGAATTATTAATACGTTTGCACGCTTGCAAGATAGCATGCAGTTCCCCCGTAAATATGCTGGATTCCTCTCTGAGCCGATACTGATCCGCGCTCTCAGGTGTGATGACCGCCGCACCAACACCTTTATCTGTTTTGGAAGCATCCGTGTACAGTCAAACCTGTCTAAAACGGAAGCACACGGTTCCGTGACATCATTCCGGCTTGTACAAGTTTCCGGCTGTCCATGACGGAAATAAAACCTCTATATGACGGAAATAATTTTTATTTATAATGAACATACTCGTACATTCTTGCTACAGTACTTTTTATGTACTTTTTATAGTACATATGTACACATCAATTATTTCCAAAAGTCTTCTAGAGTATTTTGGGACTTTTTCGCCAATGGTGCATTCTTTTCCATGATTGTACGTAGTTCCAAAATACTTTCTAACATTGGGGTACATTTCATTCGATGTGCAAATTGCTCCAATGCTGCGATCTTTTTGAAAGCATCAGCAAAGGTAGTAATTTTCTCAGAGTCCTCAATGTTCGTTACTAAAACACATAAAAGTAGGTAACAACATATCAATAAGTATCAACTTTTTACCTAAAACAAGCGCACCATCCTCTTGATCACCGTCATCTACTTCCATTTCTTCCTGACTGTCCTCTATTGTAGTTTCTAAGAGTTCATCAATCGATACGTCGGCATTTGCTACAAGTTCTGCATCTATATTAATGTAGTCTAGAGCTCCTACATCGCTTTCATCAATTTCCCTCATTAAGGTAACAATGTCATATATTTCCTGTGATTGAATGGAATCGTCGGTTTCCTCTTCATTGGTATTGAAAATGAAGCCAGCCTTTTTAAAACAATTTTTGACACAATTCGTGGTTATATTTTTTTGGGAATCTGATATCCAGCGTACAGCGTCCAAAACGGAAATTTTTCTGGACACTCCTGTTGCAGAATTGCATTCTCCCATATGAGCACAAATGGACTGTAGAACGCGTTTTCTGTAGTGTACTTTAAAGTTCTGTATTACCCCTTGATCCAACGGTTGCGACAAACTAGTGGTGTTAGGCGGCAAAAAGCATAATTTAATATTGGAGAAATTCAAATGTGGATGGCATGCAGCATTATCCAAGAATAGGAGAATATGTCTTTTCTGAATTTTCATTTTATTGTTCAAAGACTTAAGCCATTCATCCATTAAAACAGAAGTCATCCACGCCTTTTTATTTGCACGCCAGACAACAGGAAGTCCATGGATATTTAAGTTTTTGAAACATCGTGGTCTGAGGTTCTTACCTATTACTAGTGGCTTCTCCATAGTTCCGTCAGCAAAACCGCATAGTAGAACGGTGAGTCGATCCTTGGGCTGCTTCCCTCCAACACATTTGTCGTTTTTTAAAGCTAATGTTTTACTTGGAAGTGCGCGGAAGAACAATCCCGTTTCGTCTGCATTGGCGATGTTTTTTGGCTCATAATCTTCAATGAGTTCCGCCAATTTCTCTTTCCAGTCTTCAACAATATTCATATCGACATCTTTTGCTTCCCCACAGATTTGTTTAAACGTGATCTCATGTCGACTTCTGAAGCTTTCCAGCCACCCATTCGATGCTTTAAAAGTATCATTTCTAAGACGCTGTGCAATCATTTGTGCTTTTTCTTGCAAAATAGGTCCAGAAATCGGAATATTACGTGCTCTTGCATTTAGAAACCATTCATACAAAATTCTGTTGATAACTTGGTTGCCAGTTTTTTTTAATTTCCGTTTTGCTGCTCCCTTACGTTCACCACTTAACCATTCCCTCCTAATTTGTTCTTTGTTCTTCAAAATGTCATAAACTTGAGTTTTCCCGCAATGAAATTTTTTACACAAGTCCTCTACACTTAACTGCTGGGTTTCCTCTTCATTTATTAAGTCAATTTTGACCTCTAAGGTTAACGTATTCGTTTTACGCGACATTTTTACCCCGCACACATACGTACGTTAGTTTCGCAACATTCAACAGGCGACTGGCCTGTTTTGTTTTTGTTAACCAATACAAATGGAGTGAGAGTAACGGCGAAAATTTAAATGTACGCTTCCGTCTTAAACAGGGCAATTTTCACATGTTAGAATATAATGTGCGCTTCCGCTTCCGCGTTAGACAGTTTCCGTCTTATTCAAACAAATTGACATGTTGTAGTCAATATACAAAGAAATGGGCATACTATAAATTTGTCTTGAACAGGTTTCCGGCTTGTCCAGCGTCCGCCTTAGACAGGTTTGATTGTATATGAGATATGCGCCAGGATACCGGGAGCAGAGTTCGCGAAATTCTTGTTTAATTATGCGAGGCAGTGTGCTGTCTTTATGGTGTCTTGCTAGCTGGATATTTATCTCTAAGTTGGTGGGTAACCAAGGTGGTATAGCTTCATCTTGATGTACTGGATATGGGTCTGGTAGTGATAGGTTCATGTCTTTGGTAAGCCTATTTATTCTTTCGTAGAAAGGAAGTTTAGAAAATTTCTTGTTTGTATCTTTACTGTATCTTTTGGAGAAAGTATTTTGGTGACTAGGGTTTTTTGGATTACTGCGGATCCCAACAGAATAGGTTAATGCTAATTGTTTCCTTCTAAGAGTTAACGGGAGTTGTCCTGTGATGCAATGGAGACTCGCTATTGGGGTAGTTCTTAGGGCCCCCGTGGCAATTCTAAGGGCCTGATTCTGTGTAGTGTCTATAGTTTTGAGCAGCTTTGAACTAGCAGTTTGATACACTATTGACCCATAGTCTATTTTCCATCTTATTAAGCTCTGATAGATACACATGAGTGTCGACGCCTCCGCACCCTAATTTGTCGTCGTTAGAGTCTTCATTAGTGCTAAGTCGCTAACACATTTGCGTCTTAAGTTGTCTGTGTGGTCTTTCCAGTTCAAATGCTGATCAAAGATAATTCCGAGAAATTTAATCTTGCTGACAAACTGTAATTGCTGGTTATATAGCATTAGTGCTGGTTTGTTAAGTTTCGTTTTTTGAGCGAAGATGATAGCTTTTGTCTTTTCTGTAGAGAATCTTAGTCCTGAATTAGCTGACCAATCTTCTAACCCCTGTATCGCTTGCTGTAGGTGACCCTGCATTGTACTCAGATTTTTGCCCCTAACGTACACAACTAAAGTCATCAGCAAACAGGTTAGCTTTCACAGGAAATTGTATGTGCATTGTTACATCATTGGTCGCAATCAGAAACAGAGTAGTGCTTAGTGCTGAGCCTTGTGGAGTACCATTTTGAAGTGTTCGGATAGATGAAAAGGTTCCATTACTTTTGACTCTAAATATTCTCCTCGATAGAAAATTTTTGATGAAAGCTAAGATGTGTCCTTGATATCCGTACTGTTCTAATTTCTTGATGATAGAATATCGCCATGCCCTATCGAACGCTTTCTCTATATCGAAAAACACAGCAGTCACCATTTGCTTGTTTGCGAGTGCCTCATGAATGTCGCTTTCTAGGCAGATTACGTTGCCGATAGTTGCTCTGTGCTGCCGAAAGCCGCTTTGTGCACTGATTATTTACTGATTTTGTTCAAGGAACCACCTGAGTCTTCTGTTTATAATCACTTCTAGGAGCTTGCTCATAGTACACAAAAGGGAAATCGGTCGGTATGATGGGGCCTGATTTCTCGATTTTCCTGGCTTAGGTACAGGAACTATTATAGCGTCTAACCATTGCTCAAGAAATTCATATGTGGACCATATGTAGTTGAATATTTCTAGTAGATGGTTTTTGGCCACTTCTGGTAGGTTTTGAAGGAAGATATAGGGAATGTCATCGGGCCCAACGCTAGTGCTTTTGCGGGACTTAAGAACATCATCCATTTCTTTTTTACTGATCCGTGTGTTTATTGGATGCTGATCATGAGTTTGGATATGTATTTCCATTTTTTCTTCATTTGATTTCCATTTTATAAAGTTCTTGTCATAGTTGCTATTCTTGGAATTATCTTCATATTGGTCAGCTAGTACTTCAACAATTTCTTCTTCTGCCATTATCGCTCTGTTTTGGTCTATTAGATAGTGGATACTGCTGCTACCCTGCTTTCCCATTGTAAAAATGGGGAAATCGTCGAGTCACAGAGAGAGTCTATGGCTGTGAAACTACCAGTTTATGAATTGAATCTTGTATTTTCTCCAGTGTTCAAAATCACAAGGTTCATTTGGTCCAGTACACCTTCAATATCTCTTCCTTTTCTGTTCGTCGGTCGTTTTGGATCCCCGCAGAATGTTGTGGACGTTAAAATCTCCCAGAATAATTCGAGGCTGTGGAACTTGATCAAGGAGATATATTAAGTCATGGGCTGCTATGGTTTGATTTGGGGCAATGTATATATTACATACTGATATTTTCTGTCTGAGAAGTACCGACACTGCGACTGCTTCTAGCGTTGTATTTAACTTGATCTCTTCTGATGCATACTGGTCCCAAATGTAAGCAGCGACACCCCCACTTGCTTGAATCTGAGATGGTCTATTTTGATGGTATGCAAGGTAGCCTTTCAGCTTGTGTACATTGGTGTTTTTAAAATGAGTTTCTTGCACACAAATGATGGTTGGGCGATCTTCAGATATTAGTAGCTTCAGGTTTTCTAGGTGGGTGTAATACCCATTTATGTTCCATGGTAGTATGAATTTATTGCCGAATTTGGGATTTTTGTGATGGATCAAAGTTCTCGTCAGAGCCATATGATTCACTTTCTTCTTCCAGTTGTTTGTATATTTTTTTCTTTATTCGCGTACAACTGGATTTGATACTTCGGTGGGTGAAGTGGGGGTACAGCTGCGATATCATGCTTAGTAGGGAGGGAATGTTGCTTCTATACTGCCGCGAGACACTTAGCGGATCTGTAGAGCCAGTTACGTTCTCTAGGAAGTCAGAAAATTGCACAAAGTTGAGTTCAAAAGGAGACTTCTTATTTTGAAAAACTTCTCGTGCTGGTTCCATTACTTCCTCGAATGATGATAGGCTCTATGCAGATTCGCTTTTTTTAATTTTCTTTGGGATGTTGGCATCTTTCAGTAACGTTTGTTTGGCTGAAGATTTTGTTCGGTCGGAGCTATTGTCATCTGACTGCAAATTTTCAAGGGATTGACTTGATGTTTGAGATGCGGTTCTCTTTTTTGCATTGATGTCTTCCTTTGAAGGCGAGTTGGGTACTGTAGGATGCTTAGCTGCAACATTCGCATTTGTTGAAGTTGAAGGTGCCAATTTTAATGTTGAAGGTGGAGCCATTAGGTTCGTGGTGGTTTCCGCGTGAGCGACATTTAGCGAGGGGCATTTTAATGCGATGTGACCAATTTGTTTGCACTGATAACAAATAATTTCGTCGTATGCCATAAATATTCTGTAATTGGTTTCCTCGTGTTCTACGATGACGGATGAGGGCAATTCAACAGTTTCTTGGGCGTTTACATAGATTTGTCGACGAAAACTCAGTATATGTATGACTGTATTCCTCACCAGTAATTCCTGCGCGCAAAAACGTCATGGGTGACACAGCTTTGAGGCCCAAGTCAGTTATATGTGTTTCAATGATATTATGAGGCATAGAAGGACACACGATGGAGATAATGATTCTGCGGGCTGGAGTTATGAGGCGTCGAATTTCAATGGACCTACCGCATATTTCGTTGGTTATGTGATTTTCTGTCAGGTTATCAACCGCAGTGACATCTTTCAGGTAAATGCAGATTCGGTTGTTGACTATTCTGGATGCAAAAATAATATTTCTCGGTCCTATTACATTTCCGATTGCTACAATATAATCAGCGAGCTTCAGTTCGTCCACAGCGTTGATGATTATTGCCTGATCCTTCTTAGGGAAGGTACAAGGAGCTTTTCTAGCAGCATCTGCATAGTCTTTAACAGGGGTTTTTGTATTGAGAGAACTATTCGTTTGACTTTGGTTAGTTTCATTATTAATGGACATTTTACAACTCCTGTAGTCAGAGGTTGCTTCGAGATTTAATTTTATATAGGACCTGTGGATATAGGCAGCAATCGTCTCCTCATAGCGTTATTTTGGTTGCCTATTGAAAACACACAGAATGTGTGCTACCACCGTAGTGGAAAAACTTATAAAAAAACTTAGTTTGTTTTTGTGGTTACTACTCTTCTTTGTACAATCTGTTGTAGATACTTGATACTAACGTATTTAATGAAGTACTTGCAGGCCAATCCGGTGGATGTTATGAATTCTAACACTGGGATACTGCTCACCTCACAACAACTCTGATTACAAAAGGATTTTAAATTATTCACAGGTAGATTTCGCGTTATAACCGAACAATATGCTGCACAATTGCACTCATTCTGCCTCCGATTCAAATTTTGCAAATCATTTTTTCGAAAATAATCACAAAATTCCTACTCTTGAAGAAACTAAATTACTGTATACTATGGAAAAAGTTATCAATTAGATACTTTTTAATCTACAGGTGTCCCACAATTATACAGACAAACTTGGAGGGGTTGTAAAGGACACAAAGACAATGGATTTTGATCAATAAACCCATGGTCGGAAATGTACCGTTTTGGCACTAGGATAAAATAAAAGATATTTAAAGTACTTAAGCCTTATTTATTATAAAAATTTAAACCAAATGCCCAAAATTGTTGGATTAGACGAAGGGGTCTTGTACCGTGGCCTGCAAGGTCCCCCGATCTAACCCCCATGGACTTTTTCCTCTGGGGCCACGTCAAAAGTCTGGTTTATGAGACGTCTGTTCAGACGCAAGTGGAACTGCTTGCAAGAGTAATGGCTGCTTGCTATGATTCGCCGTTTGTCATAAAGACATTTTTAAATAAATAAAAAACAGCCAAATAATTATTTTAGTTTCCTAATTTTGCAGCAAATATAAATAATTCTGTTACTTTTCAATAAAATTTTTAAAAAAATTAGAATTTTTTTTATTTGTAAAAAGAAATATATTTTTTATACTAAGAACTTTCATAAAATTTAATTCAATTTTCTTTTAAGTTTTATATCAAAAACATTTATATATAAAAAACATTTATATATAAAAACATTTATACAATTATTAATTTAACGACTGAAGATATGAATATAGTAATGAGTCGGCGCCTGCTTCACATTTTTCGTGAGAGAGAGCCTCCAGTGTAGTTCTCTTGACTGCTATGCCGATAAAACTCATTACTATAAAAAACATTTATATATATTGAACTTGTCGGAAAGTTAAGTGGTCGGTTTCAAAAAAGCTTTCTACCAGGTTTCCGTCAGTAAATGAGTCACGAGACCTTAATAGTAGCTCCCGGTTCCATACAATACACATGCGCACATATTTTGGAAGTGTAAAAAAACTAAAGCTGAGAGAACGCATTTTTGAAACAGACCATTTACTTGCCCTCTCGCACCACACACGCATTTTTTGGAAAAAAGATGATGTAAAAACAAGCAATATCAAAACCCCTGCGGGATCAGAACTCGTCTAGCCGTAGGAGAATAACATGGCAGTTCTATACGATACCCGAACACCCACAGAGATCGTTGGCGATGTTTTCCAATAACGAATTACTTAAACGTCATTTTACTGATATAGTGTAATGGTCACGCCGCATGCGTATTGTATGCAACCGGGAGCTACTATTTAAGATCTCCTAATGATTCTGTTTCGTTTTAGTGTGCGCTCGTACGCCCGGTGCGCCGTATGCCATGCGCCGTCCGCCAGTAAGCAATGATGTCGCTACTGGCTAGAGAGCACACCCAAGAACCCAAGATCCATATACCTATTTCATTAATACAAACAACTCCCCATTCCTTGCATGTGCAAAAAGCGTGACAGAGAAAAGGCGATAGAAATAGTATATTCTACTTCATCGTTTATATTTGTTAGATGCATGCCAAGCATGCCAAGCATGCATCTAACAAATATAAACGTTCGGTGGACGGTTGCGACTTATGCAGATTTTGTATACATCTGTCTCTTAATGTCTGGTACGCTTTCGGAGCGTAATGCAGACCCACTGCCAAGATCGCAGTTCGGTGTTCGGCTGCGAGTTACGATTTCTAATGTACCCTCTACATCATTAAACCATTGCGTTTCCTTATCAAACCACTTAACTGCAAAACGCATATTATCCTAGCTGCTATTATTATGTACCTACTTATTTGTTAAAGACAAACTCCTGTGGTCTTATCCTTATCTAGAACCTGACATATTATAACGCTTCTAATATGCATTATGCATTTCAGACAAACGTTAAATAACAAACTCTCCGTTACTCCTTTACTTTTTAGTTAAAATTGTTAAAGATTATTTCTACACATCACACTTATTTTTGTTTTTTTACTGGAATAGCCTGCATATCCCTCCATTTTTGGATCCCATAATTGATTTTCCAATGTGCATATCTGTTCCAACAAAAAATAATTTAGGGCAGTTTGGAACTGTCAGTATGAAATAGTTGATTATTAGACTAATTCATTATGTATGCGTTATGGGGCCTCGCTCGGCTAGATTCGGGCTAATTCTTACTCCGCAACACGTGTTGTTAACTATTTCTACGGTAATTCGAAGGCACCAAGCAACTTTCTCCGTGTTCGGATGACTTATGCGCTGGGTCTATAATCGAGGTAGCCGTGGATCAAAACCAGTCTGCTGCCGTTGTTTGCGTTAACTCTGAATTTATATTTAAAGTTTTACAGTTCAGATAAGGAAATTGAATTCCAAGAAAACAGTTTATTTCTTGATGTATAACACCTCAGGTCGCTCGAATTCAGTGAGTAACCCATACGCATACTGGTTACTTAAAGAAATCACTTTCACTTGTCCACGCAGTATGTAATTTTTTATGTAACCAGTGTGCGCATGGGATACTCGTTCGGCTGGATTCGGGCGACCTGAGGTGTTATAAATCAAGAAATAAACTGTTTTCTTGGAATATAATTTTCTTATCTGGCGGGGCACCGGACGCCGATGATGAGTTGTAAAACTTACATGAATTTGGAGGTAACGCAAGAAACACAAACAAACGAAAACATACCTCGACTACAGACATAGCGCATTAGCCATCCGAACACGGAGGGAGTTGCTAGATATCTTCGAATTAACGTAGAAATAGTTAACAATACCTGTTGCGGCGGAAGAATTAACCCGAATCTAGCCGAGCGAAGCCACATAACGCATACTAGTTAAAGAAATTATGCGAGCAATACGCTTTTGACATAAAGCAAATGAGAGTATAGGTAATAAGTTAATCTATTGGTTGACTATTTAATCCTCACAGTTTCAAACGGTCCTAAACTATTTGTTGAAACAGACCTATAGAAAATGACTTGCATGTTGCTATCGTAGTTCATAAAATTGTATTTAATGGTTCTGGAAAATACTGCTTTGTCAATGGTCATTTTTGTCATTTTTTGACCAATCAGGAAGCAGTACTTTCCAGCTCCAATATATAGAGGGTTAAAAGTTAGGCCAAGCAAGTTGTTTTTCAATATCTCATATTGTTTCCAAGTTACAATTGACAAAATCACAATTTTTAACGTGACATCGCCGAAACGCGGGGAGTTAAACCCAATGTACGGTTAACAAAGTTTCTTTTAAATGCAACAAGGCATTCCAAAATGCAATAATATTCCGGTGTTTCATTTAAAGAAACACAAAGTATGATGCTGTGCAGAAGAAATGGGAGAGCCTGTATAAGTGAAAATAATTTTAGAGCAATTTAAAAAAAATAAAAATAAATAAATATGGGTCTCATATAACTTCCTTTTCTAAAATAAATAATAAAGAAGTTACGGAAGAATGACTTTAGGTTGAACATCCTGTACAATAATTATTCAAATTTCCAAAATGTGTAGCATGTTCAAAAAACTCTCCATGTTATCTCAAACTGTTAATTAAACCTTATAAGCTCATACATTATCGAAAGAGAATTTGGCGTAAAAAACTACAATTACATAAAAGTTATAATGGTTTTATTAAAAAAAAATATTTTGAAATTTTTTGATTTGTAGGTACATCATACTTATACTCTAAACATTATCGGTTTTTTATTACTGCACTGCAACTCATAGGAATTGGCTTTCATCTCACCAAATATCACAGCTATAGTTTTGTTCATTAAGATAGATTTTTAACTGCATATGTTAAAATCTTAAAAAAATGTCGGTACACAAAAAAATGTTTATTTTATGCAAAAACATATAATATAACCACATAGTAAAATCAAGTATGGAATCCAAAAATGCAGAGATGGCTATTCCAGTAAAAAAAAAACGAAAATAAGTGCGATAAGGAAACGCAATGGTTTACTGATCTAGAGGGCTTCATTAGAAATCCTAACTCGCAGCCGAACTGCGATCTTGGGTTCTTCGGTGTGTTCTCTAGCCGGTATAGCCACAGCAGGAAACGGTGCATGCCGCACGGCGCACCGGGCGTACGAGCCCACACTAAAACGAAACAGACCTATTTACTGACGGAAACCTAGCAGAACGCCTTTTTGAATCCGACCACTTAACTGACGGAGACCACACACACGTATTTTTAAAAAAAAGATACTACAAAAAACGTAAGGAAAAACTAACCTTTACGGAAGTAGATCCTCCCCCACCCAAGGATATCGAATTACTAGCTTTATGCGATAACTACGTATCCGCGAAAACCATTGGCCGCGTTCATCACTAACCAACATTAACATTAACGTGTAAGGTATAACAATGATCGTGCGCCAGTATAGGTATATTAATATGAATCACAAAACCTCCTAAACGCCCAGTGCCGTAAAATATTTCCATATTTAACTCGGTATTTAATTAAGAATGTATTTCCAAAAATTATATAAATTTAGGTATATAGTATTCAAAAATGAATCCATAATTATTTTTTTACAAATTTTGCTATTTTCGTATACAATCCTAAAGCACGCAATTCAAATTTGAAAATCATGATATTGTATACTCTCCATCTCCATGTTTATCAACTGAAATAAGTCACTGCACTTTCGCTCCTTGATAAAAACAATTTTGTTCCCAAACACCACAGTTCGCTCTACTATACACCACAATAACCAGAGATAACATACAACAACATAATACTCAATAAATTAAAATTCCTTTCTCTTACCAACGTATCATGTAGGCTTGTAGGCCTTGGTATAGTCGAATAGAATTTTTATGTTAGCAAAATAAATTTATTGCAGTTTCGCTCAGCGCCATCTGCTTTTCGGCGGAAGAACAAATACGCGACGGAAATATATAAATCTTTCTGATATAAATCTTTTTCATAAATAAAACTTTCCGACAAGTTCAATATAAATATTTTTTATATATAAATGTTTATGATATAAAACTTAAAAGAAAAATGAATTAAATTTTATAAAAGTTCTTAGTTTAAAAAATACTTATTTTTATAAATAAAAAAAATTTCTCAATTTGTTTAAAAATTTTATTGAAAAATTAACAAAATTATTTATATTTGTTGCAAAATTAGGAAACTAAAATAATTACTGGGCTGTTTTTTAATTATTTAAAAAAATTCTTTATGACACAAACGGCGCCTCATAGCTTGGGCACATGTGCCAGAAATTCCCGGAATATTCCATAGAGTGCGTACCTCTCTTAAACAACGTCCAAACCTGTGTAGTGTGTAATGCACAAAATGGAGCCCATTTTGAGCAGTTGCTTTAAATGCTTATAATAAATAATATGTATTTACCTTAAATTTCTTTTTTTATCCTAGTGCCAGAACGGCACATTTCAGACCATGGGTCCATTGACCAAAACCGATTGTTTTGGTGTCCTTTACAACCCCTCAAAGTTTGTCGGTATAATTGTGGGACACCCTGTATAGAAATTTATAAACACAAACATTATAAAAAATATAACTTACTTAACGAACAAATTGATTTAATACAATCTAATCTTTTTAAATTATTGTAAATTATTTAGGTTGGTAATTTTAATTTTTTAGATTCAGGTCACTAATAATTGCTTTTCTGCAGACTTTCTGGATTGCAAGTGTGTCTTAGGTTGTTTTTGGAGTTGTCTGGGTCCTTCTGGAATTCGGTTATTTCTTCTCAATAATAGAAACGTATTCTGATGATGGAAATATTTTTTTCCGAAAATGCGTTAAAAAGCGACTATTACGTTATATTAAAATTATTGGTAGTGCGCATAGTAGTGATAAACTCAATTATACACAAAGAGCAAATAGTGATTTTGTTAAGAACTTATAAATCTTCATTTATAATACTTTTTGCTACAACTACGAAAATTAATTTGTTTTAGTCTCCTTGGCTATTCTGAAAATTTGAAGCTGCATATGTCTAAGAAGCGGTTCAAGATACCAACAAAAATTAAGCCATGCCGAAATTTCCGAAATCAACAAAAATTAAGCCATGCCGAAATTTCAGAAATTATTGTCGTATTGAAAATGGCATCAGCCAGTGCGCAAATAGAAAGAAAAATCGAAGTGTTCGAACGTTTCTGCAATAACACAATATTTTAGAAAATATCGAGTTTGTCCCTTAATTCCAGAATAGGATGCCTGAATGACTTTTTCAGAACAAGAAACACATTTCAAACAGACAAAATTGAAGAGCTTTACATCAGTTTCTATAATGGAAAACTACTTACTTGAACCTCCAGAAAATAAAAACGGCGACGATAAGTGCAATGAGGCTGATAGCGTAACCTATAAAATAGATGGTCGTCGTAATTTCGACTCCGTTAGGCTCGACATCCAGAGATGCGAGTTCTTTGCAAGAACTGTAGTTTGTGTATTGGTCCCACGTGCCGTTAGCCAAACACAGGCGGCTGGCATTTTCTGTAATAAGAGAAATCAGTTAGAAATTCCCTACGTTCCGTTCTGGTGTTGTATGTAGAATTTTTAGAATTGCAAAATTCATGTTTAAAAATTAGGTACTTAGGTAAATGTAATTGAGATAGTTTTACTATAAAATATGCAATTTTAATTTCAGTCAAAAGTTTTGTTAAATAATGTATTATTCGAAGTAGACTGGCTACGTAAAGAGTTTCATTGGGGCTATTTCGAAGAATCAAGGATCAAAATAACCTCCTTGGGCACCAACTCATCGACGAAGTTGCTTCTTATTTCACTCCTGAAATTGCTGTTGAAACCTTCTTTTGTAGGACTCTTTGTTTCAAGTTGACGTTGTTTTCTGCATTTCTCCCTATGCGGCGTTATCCATCTTCGGGAAAAGAGAAGGCAGTAAGCCAGCAGTAAGTATGGAGTCCGAGAAAAAACTCCTTCAAATATCGGTAATTTTTTATAAACCGCATCTACAGTATCATTCTCATAGTTAAAAGTGGGTATGTATACCATCACTGTTACTATTTTTAAAGCGATTTAAACAAACCTAACCATAAGTACCCTGTAACTTCGCTGTAAGAAATTGTCTGTCTACACACTTTGCCCTATTTTCTTTCGCATAACAATTCACCGAATTTCCTTCTACCATCCCTTTGAGTGTTACTCCAAAATCTCCGCACCAAACGTCTAATACCTACTATGTTCAAACTTATCCATTTCAACGTTTAAATTCTCAAAGTTCCCTACTTGCTTTATGCTTCTAACATCCTACGCCTGATGAAATGTTGCTGCTGGCAGACATAAACAAGGTTTATATCGGGATAAAAAATTCGATTAAACACGTTTAATGCTACCAAAGTCTTTGGATATAAATACATTAGGATCACATCCAATAAGATTAAACGACCAAATCCAATCCTACTTTCTAGTCAGACTGGCCTAAACGAAACCATGAAATTCGAACGATGTAAATGAAGTGTTCCATAATCGGCACTTGCAAAACTGGCTTCAGTGCTACTATTTGCTGACTTCAGTGCATTGCAAGAAAAGCAATCAACATAACAGCCAGCTCTACACTGGAAAAACTCCGAAGTGAGACATATTGTGGATCAGATTAATACCCCATTAACTGAAACCAAAAACGAGAATAGGAAGAACAGAAATTGTTCGAGACTTTCATAAATCGGCAGTTAGGTATTCAGCAAAAACATGTTACGAGGAATGAAGAACATTCTTAAACGAAAACATTCTTCCTCCGATGAATCAGATTAACTAGTGGTTTACGTAAACGCTGTTGGATGATCGGCCTTCCCTTACAGGGGTGTATAAGCCCCACCATACCACGCTAACTTAGAGCGTGTTAGCGAGGGTAGTTAAACTCATCGCGGCATATTGAATGGGCCTACGGTACCAAATACCGACCACCCATACAAGTGGTCTATAAGCAGTACTTTAATTATTATTACAAAAAATTTGAGTGCGAGATATTTTTTTAAAGTCTCGTAACTGATGCCCCTCGAGGCCCTCCATAATTGTGCGGGTACGGTGTACACTGCACAGACAGAGGAATAGTACTATGTGCTTGCTCCACACTGCGTCAATCCATGGATGTGCGTCAATATGCGTCTATTTACAAATCATATCAGCGGAACCTAGAGGTGTAAAACACGTAGGAGATCGAATTCGGATGCCTCAGTTCTTCAGGTCACGAACGCCAAAAAATCATTCCCCCGAGACCCCAGTTTCCAAAATAAATATTTTCCCCAGAACGCGACATATTGTAAGGCTAAAAAGTACAAAAACTTTAGAAATGACCCTTCCTAGGGGACAGAAGTTCTGAGCGCGCGATACATTAGTTGGAAAGAGCAGATTTCGGCGAGTGTTGTTGTAACAAAGCATAATTAAACGCATATGGATCTAAAAAACTTAGATTAGGCGTTATTTATTTTGCTCGATGAAACATTGCAGCCTTAGAAGAAAGGAACAGATGCAAATACGTGACGCGTCAATGAACCGAAGAAAAGCAGTAAGTGAGGGCACAGCGAACGCGCGCTGACAGATGGGAGGAGCCGAACCTACGACCGGCCGTTCACGAAGGCTGACGGACGAACTAATAAAACGCCGTGTCGCCCGGAGATCGAAAGCATTATCATACCAGACATTTGCCGACTAACTTTCAGAATTATTGAGAGTACCTAACTACCGTCCTGCGTGGCGTGGTGTGATTTGCTGTGATACAATATTATGTAAGTACCGATATTTAATGATTGAGGCTGTGAGGCTATCAATAATTAAATATACGTTAATCGATCCGGTGTAGAGGTATAATAAGCTGGTTAAGGCTAGTTCTGAAATTCTACGGGTAGCCGTGAATGTTCAAACCATAAACTCGCACAAGCCGAATGCAGATTGAATTATACCGTGAAAATAGCACATCTACATTCGACCGATGCAGTGAGCGATTGAAGCGATTGAGTTTCGGAGAAATTATTCACCTGCTTACGTAGCAATTAATGGCCATCCGATTAAGGGATCGCCGTGAGTGGCTCTAACGTATATTCCCGATCTACACATCACCTGGTTGCACATCCGTGCGGCGACGTAAATCCAGATACGGAGTACCTACACAATATAAATCATCCCACGGGACGACAGGCGGTTACCAGAATACCGTCACGGAGAGAATCGCTTGCGATACCTGGCTATCAACACCCAGTATCGTTTGCTATTCGCTCATGTAAATAATAACCGACTAGACTTTACCGTATCAATCATATTTAATTTCCTGTAAATATTTTATATAATACCGTTTTACCAGTTGATTTAATGTACATAGCTAAATTAATAGAATCATATTTATTTGTTTTCTGTTTGTATTATTTTCTGCGTATAGCAATAGAGAACCCAGCCTTTCTTCGGCTGAAGCGAAGGGCATATATCTCGACGAATAAGTTTCCCATCCGGCCGAGTTGCAACAATTCGATCGTTCATAAGCGAACGACCCGAAATAATATAGTATACAGTGTGTCCCAGGACGCACGGGTGAAAGTTCGTTGCATTGTGAAGTGCGCCGCGAGTTTGAAATCAACCCTTTGCGACAGTCATGACAGACGACAAAAAACCTACATGAAAACGTTTCGGAAAATTAAATTACCTATCTAGGCATGGACAATGGTATACTTACATGCCTTTCTTGTTCTGTTCGAACATTAATGGCTTCCGAAATTAGCAACATGCGGAACTCATTTTTGAAGAAAGCAATAGTTGGAAAGAGTATGCAATGGAATATTGATGTTAATTAGAAAATTGGGTTTGATACGAAGTTCTTTTCAATAGCAATCTGTACATATACCGTAGTAGTCCAATAATATATTTATCATGGCTATGACAACGTACTGAAAATATTCTTCTAAAATAAGTTTCATGCAGCGGTGAAAGGAAGAAAACTGAGAACAAAGATCTAATAGACAGGTGCATATTTTTCTGCAATGTATGTATACAGGGTGGCCCACTGAAAACAGTAAGTGCGATTTTATGCCACTTTGCATCATTTTCACGAAAAAAGCTGAGACACTTCGATTTTGGTTGTAAGGGGGACATCTGAATTCAATGTTTTCATTAATGTAACTTCAACCACGAAGCGGGAGGGGAAAGTACCCTTAAATTTTTAAATGGAAGGTGGTGTCAAGATGCACACCGCATGAAAGGCCTTTCAATTCCCTTTATAACAGTTTTTTGTTTTTAAAAATAGGACCACCAACCTCCGAGAAAATGCACATTAAAATAACATTAATATAAGGCACCTTAACACCAGTAAGTGAGATTTTATACCCTTTAAAGGTCATTTTCTCAGAGGTCAGTGGACCGATTTCAAAAAATGAAAAACTGTTAAAAGGAGAATTGAAAGACCTTTCAAAGGGTGTTGTGGCGTCAGTTACGCCACTGGAGAAACAGATGACCTACTTTCCTTCTAAGTGAAATTCGGCCAAGGAAATGCAACACGACACATTCCTTTCGTGTGTAAATAAATTGTAGTAACATAATGTAGAACGCTTACTTTGCACTTGTACATAAATAAATAGAACACGCACTGTAAGAATCTAGACCAGATAATAAACCAGATAATAGACCAGATAATAAACGTACATTATTCTTCGTTTTCCTGCCAGACGAACACGAAATATAAATGGACCAACAACGCCCCTAGTGTGTATCTTGACACCACCTTCCTTTTAAAAATTTAAGGGTGCTGCCCCCTCCAGCGTAGGGGTTGAAGTTACATGAATGAAAACATGGAATTCAGATTCCTCCCTTAAAACCAACTTCTACGTGTCTGAGCTTTTTGCGTAAAAATTATGTTAAATGGTATAAAATTCCACATACTGGTGTTAAGGTGCCTTGATTAATGTTATCTTGAAGGCGCATTTTCTCGGTGGTTAGAGGTCCGATTTAAAAAATAAAAAGCTGCTATAAAGAGAATTGAAAGGCCTTTCAAGCCACTTGTAATCTTGACACCACCTTCCATTTATCAATTTAAGGGTACTATCCCCTCCAGCTTTGGGGTTGAACTTACATGAATGGAAGCATCGAATTCAGATGTCCCCCTTACAACCAAAATCGACGTGACTGAGCTTTTTGCGTAAAAATGATTTCAACTGGTATAAAATCGCACTTGTAGTTTTCAACTTATATATCGAAGATGCGATTAATATTGTTAAGGAAAGAACAGCCTCAGGGATCAATGTACAGGGCCAAACTATTAACATGCTCAGATTTGCGGATGATATAGCAGTGTTAGCATCTAGCAAAGAAGAATTAGGAGCGGCTTTGAATGAAATGGAAGCAGTTTTGACACAGGGCTACGGCATGAAAATCAATAAAAAGAAAACTAAAATTTTGGTATGTAGATGGAGTGAAAATAGAACTAAAATTGAAATACAAATAGGAAATGAGAAGATAGAGGAGGTCGCGGATTTCTGCTACTTAGGAAGTAAAATAACCCAAGACGGTAGGAGCACTAAAGATATAAAACAAAGAATGGCGCAGGGACGAGTTGCGTTTAACAAAAAGAAACAACTGTTATGTTCGAGAACGGTTAATATAGAGACTAGGAAGAGACTCTTAAAGTCGTATGTATGGAGTACGGCATTATACGGGTGCGAAACTTGGACAATAGGAGAAGCGGATAGAAAAAGAGTAGAAGCGTTTGAACTGTGGTGTTACAGACGCATGATGAAGATACCGTGGATAGATAAGGTTAGCAATAGGGAAGTATTAGAAAGAGTTGGGGAAAGGCGAAAGGTATGGAAAACAATAAAGAGTAGGAGAGATAGGATGGTAGGACACCTTCTAAGACACGAAGGAATAGTTCGCGACATACTAGAGTCAGAGATAGGAATAAAAAGAGGTAGGGGTAGGCCTAGATTAGACTACTGCTCTCAAATAGTTAGGGATGTAGGATGTTCTACTTTTAGGGAAATGCGTAGGTTAGCTCAGGATAGAAAAGAATGGAGGTACGCGTCCAACCAGTCTTCGGACTGAGAACCTTATGATGATGAAAATCGCACTTACTGTTTTCAGTGGGCCACCCTGTATAACTACAAATAATTCTTATTTAAAAGACCTAACAAATAATGACGTAAAACCTGGAAACGTCCAACACACTTTTCCATTTAGAATCTTGCCACGCAACACAATACAGTGCACAAGTGTCTCCGTCATACGTCAGATTTTCATTCTAAGCAAAACAAATGCACGAGCCATTTGACGTTTATCAGTATTATTTACAAAGTCTTAAGCTAATTTTTGCAGTATTATTCTAGAAGTTTTACAGTGAAACAATTTATTTTCAATTTGTGAGTTCCGCTTACGGGTAAAAACTTGAAAACGGCTATAATTATATTGCATAGGGTAGGTTAAAACGTCAGATTGCACGTGGTTTTGTCTTGTTTGGAATGAAAATCTGACGTTTGTGACGCGCCACTTTTGTGGTGAATTTATATAGGTGGGACAAGTAATCACATGGTCACCGACACAGTTATTAACTTCGATTTTCCCCAGTGTTAGGCAGGGTTTGGGAAATGGATAAAATCGTAATCCCAAGCGATAACTTGGTCTACACATTTTGCTATCACCGTTGCAGTCACCAAAAGCACAATGTTTGGATGCTCCATACATTTTTTGTTCTATACCTATTACGCATTTAGCATGTTTGTAATAAGATATTGGTGTATAGACCAAAGAATTTATATAAATACATGCAAACAAAACGACATGGCCCGAAACTGTCATGGCGCGACCGCGCAAGCGCTTCAGCTATTTTTATAATGAACAGATATGCTTCGCATTGCAGCTCTCGAGTGCGTCCTGGCTCCCGAACGCTGCATACTATATCGCCTGTGTACTTCGCGGTTGACGATGATCTTACAACGCATCGTCTTTTGTGTGCTCCTCGAACCATGTGTGATTCATTTGAACCGGTTCAATTCTGCGGTTCGCCATCTGTGAACTGAACTGAAGGGGTCAGATGGCGAAAATTTAACATTAGGTACCCATGGTTAATGACAACTGTCCGATCCGAAATTGTCATGTCGCGATCGCGCATGCGCCTCAGCATTTATTTTATAGTGAAAAGCCCTATTGCGAATTTTCACTGCCACTTTCACAGACGTCGGGGACGTGTGTTCTGTTTTAATGGTTCTTAGACCCTTTCAAGATTATATTTTGATACACAGATCGACACCATAGTAAAGTTCGAGATTGAGATTTTCAGGTTTTTAAATTCTCACGTTTCAAGTTTTTATACGTATTTCTGCATAGCTTGGCGGCCTGTAGACCATGTTACATTTTTTGTTCTTTAGTATTTGTCATAAAATATTTCCCAGGGATTGAAGGACACCTTCAAAAATGACTTAGGTGGTCGATTTTCTTAACCCCACCTCTATTTCGAGTTAAATTCTCTGAATACAACAAGGCGAAAAAAACTCGCTCTTCGAAGACGAATAAAACTGTTTTCCAGTTTCTTTCAATTTCGATTACCGAACTTGTACTTTTTGAAAAGAACACAATTTTCTAGTTTGTTGCATTCGGATATTGATTACTATTTCTGTCGTTTTATTAAATTTAATGTATGAAAGGATAGGAAATTATGGAGGTACACGTCCCAGTCTTCGAAATGACAACTTTATGATGAGGAGATCACTGCGCTATGCATTTTTATCTTGAAGCACGTCTATAGTTAAATATCAGTTGAAATGAGTCAACCTGAATATTCGAAATTAACGTTAAAACTGACAGCAAGTATAAAAACATCATCCTGATTCTTTATGTGAATTTAATAAAGTAGGTAGTTCTGAAAGAAACGTGTTTCGTTGATAAACCCTGTATAATATTAGAGCACGCTGAAAGAATATTTATCATCTCTTAGATTTTAAAATGTGTGTTTCATAATTTATTCTACGCACTTGTAATCGAAATGTTGATATTAATAGCTTTTATCGAATTTCTGAGAATAACAGACATATTTAGTGTAGATTGTGAATCGCAGTACTATACGAAACAACAGAGTTGATCCCCTTCTACAGATAGAGCAGTTGTTGTGCACAGTTCTAAATATACCTTTTTTATGTGAACTCTATTAAAAATATGCACCATAAATACGGATATTTCCGAGATTCTTGAAAAGGAAAAACTCCAATTTAAATGTGATTTCAATTGTGTTCATTCGTGAGTTTTAAATTAATACTAATCGCGTCAATGAAGTTCTCAGAAACAACTCCGATTTTGATGAATTTTTTTAAATGTTTGTTTTTTATATTATTTAAAAACAGAAACCTTTTGAAGCGGGGATATAACTATTAATATTATTTAAACAATATGTATGATATTTATCTAAAAAAATTAGTTTTGTGTGTTTATTTTCCAAAAAATTCTTCATATATTAATTTTAGTTTAAAGAATAGTTGTTAAAAAAAGTTTTTAGTCATAATTTAATTTTTACATCATACAAATTCACTATGTGGGTCAAGAAAAACGTATGCGTTACGTGTATACTTTATGTATATTGGTTTTCGCTAGTATATATTATGTATATATTTGACATTGTACTATTGTACTAGTTACGCTACTTTACGCACATTAAAAATGAAAATTTTCATCTTTGGGGTCTTTACCTGGTGAAAGCATGCAAGTCAACCGACAGATGTTCGACACGTTTTTATTTATGTTTCTACCGCTGATGTAACTCAGCCGATGAACTTTTCGGAGTAAACGCACGTTTCGTAAAATTTTTACTATTTATTCTTTTTATTATCTTTCTTAGTGGACTTCGGAGACGGTTGCGTTAAAAGTTTAACGCTGCTATGGCGGGGGAATGCGAGTCATACAAGACGTTACGCTACCACGAATTCTCAAATCTCTAACAAAGTCGTTACGCTACCACGAATTCTCAAGTCACTAACACCTTTAATCCCCATTTTTGAAGTGAAACTTCTTAGTGGACTTCGGAGACGTCCGCTTTTGAACATCATAGTGTGAAGTTTCACTTCATATGCGCGTAGGGACTCCACGCACCAGTTTTTTTAAAGTGTATTTATCAGTGTACATTATTTATAAAAGTATTCATTTGTTACAAAGTAAATAGTACACATTAACATTATGCAGAAGGTATTTATATCTCATTTATTAGTAAAGTAATTTAATCCCACTAATATTATAAGCATGAAAGTTTGTGAGAATGTATAAGTGTTTGTTGCTCTTTCACGCAAAAAGTACTGAACGGATTTTAATGTAGCTAGTAATATATAAAAATATTTTTTAATTGTTAGATCATTACATTTATACATTGTCACGCATAGTACTTTTTTCCATAAAAAATAGTTCAATTCATAATTGTTTTAATTCTTATATGTTATATTGTAGTAGCAAGAACAAAGTACTGTAGATTCTACAGAAAATGTATGTTGCATTTGTCAACACTATATGATATTTTTGAACAACGTGAAACGGATATTAATGATGTTACTAAATTTTTCTACATTATATTGATGGTGGTATGTTACTTCATAGATTAAAATGGGACAAAAATAATAAGTTTCTTGAGATTTGTCTACAGTACATTAGATATTTACGTAATAACTATGGCACTAACGTTAAAGTTGTTTTTGATGGATATGATAATGATGGAACTAAAGCGTCTGAGAGAATTCGTAGATATACAAGTAATACTTCAATTGATTATTTATTTGAAGAAGACATGCCTCTAAATACAACTAAAGAGAAATTCTTGGGAAACAGCAAAAATAAAAATATATTTATTAATCTTCTCTGCAAAAAACTGGCCGAAAAATAATATTCAGTGGAGTCAAGCGGAAAATGATGCGGATCGTTTAATTATACAATCAGCTTTGGATTGTCCCTTTTATGATGTAGTTGTTGTAGCAGAAGAGATAGATGTGTTAGTGTTATTGATGGCTTTAACACCTGATGATAAAGAAATGTTTTTTTAAACCACTCAAAAATAATGCCTTGCAACGAGTTTATTCGACAAAAACCATGGTGATGAAATATCCAAATTAAAAAAATCATCTCTTCTTCATTCATACATTCACTGGATGTGATACTACATCCGCTTTTTACAATAAAGGGAAAAATTATTTTATTAAAATATTCAATAACGATCAGAAGTTACGTACAGCAGCTGAAACTTTCCTGGTTGAAGAACAAAGTGAAAAAATACTTTTTAATGAAGGTATTAATTGTATTCTCACAATGTATGGTGCCAAGGACAAGAGCGTACAACTCAATTCTTTACCTCCGACAGAAGATGCAGCAAAACAACATATTATAATTTTTTGTCCTACAAAATAGAAAAGCGACTTCAATATACAATGAGAACATCATCAATGTAGTCGAAGTCAATTAAATACGCATTAAAGGATAACTCAAAAATAGGGTTTCGCAAGACCAAGACAAGACGAGACTTACACCAGTCTTGGTATTGGTCTTGCATCCTCGTGTTGGGCTTGATCTCGGTCTTGGTCTCGAAACCCAAGACCAAGACGAGAACCACATAAGTCTTGGTCTTGGTATTGTTGTTTTCTTGGTCTTGTTTGGTTTTTATGAGAGTACGAGAAATTTATGAATTTCAATGTTTCCACACCCACTGAATGGGAGATAGTTCGAAAATAAGAAGTCCTATATCATACTTGCATAATTTCATAATTTTTTGTTCGGAAAGTAATGATTCAATAAGTTGTATAGTTGACTGAATACAACTTTTGTATTTAGTTCATGGCTCTACTAATATTGGTACAAATTTTGTGTTAAGATGTAATATACACTGGCGAGCATAAAATTAGGGTCACTTCAAAAATTCAACTTTTCTGGTTATTTATTGTATCTTATTATTGTAAATGGATTTCGTTGTATACATATCTCTAAACAGGAATGTTTTAAAAAGAAAACGTTTCATTTTCTAATGTTTTTATAGAAAATTCGTAAAGAAGCAAATTTTAACAAAATTGTCTTAAAAATGTGTAGTGAGAAAAATGTTGGAATAAAACAAGGAACTGTTAAAATTTTGACCCCTAATAACGAGTGTTTCCTCCCCGTGCATTTGACAGCCTGGAGGCGACGTGGCATGCTCTCAATTAAATTACGGATCACATTTTGGGGGATGTTATTCCACTCCTGTAGTAGGAGCTGCCTAAGATCCTGTGCGTTGGTGGGAGACGGCGTATGACTTCGTACACGTTGTCCTAGCTCATCCTACACATGCTCTATGGGGTTCAAGTCGGGACTCCGTGCTGGCCAGTCAAATCGCGTAATTTGAACCTCATCCAAATAACCGCTAACAATTCTTGCCACGTGGGGTCGAGCGTTATCATGCATAAAAGTTGCATTTTCTCCCAGAACCGTCATAAAAGGCATGACATGATTTTCTACAACTTCCGTTACGTACCTATGGGCAGTTAGGGATCCATTGCCGATAAGCACTAATTCGGTACGTGCGTCTGAAGAAATTCCTCCCCACACCATAACTGAGCCTCCACCAAATGTAAGTCGCTCATCAATACAAGCCTGGGCATACCTTTCTCCGGGTCTTCGCCATACCCGCCGACGTCCATCCGACCCATTTAAACAGAAATGTGACTCGTCTGAGAATAATACCCTCCCCCAATCGTCATTTGTCCATCCCAAGTGATCTCGAGCAAAGTTCAGTCTTGCAATTCTATGGCGACGGAGAAGTGGAGCACCCGTAGCCATTCTCCGAGAAGATAATCCAGCAGAACGAAGTCGCCTCCTAGCTGCCCATTCGCTAATGTTAACATTTCTGACTTCTTGGAGGAGATTTCGAAGCGAAACTGCCGTAGCAGTCCGATTCCGTAAAGCCATGGACACAAGAAAACGGTCATCCCTTGGGGTGGTGGTTCTTTTCCGCCCTGATCCTGGTCTTCTCGTCAGCCTACCAGTTTCCTGAAATCGTTGGGATACCCGCTGAACTGTAAAAAGACTTACACCAACCGTTCTTGCCGTTACACGTTGCCCCCGACCATCTTGCAACAGCGCTATAATTCTGGCCGCCGTGACAGGATTTAAAGCCATTATAAGGAAATAAACGAAGACTACACTTTTCGACCGTCAAGTTATACACAGGAAAGTTAGTGAATAAATGAAGGAAATTGAAAAATAGACCCCGAGAAATAAGCTTCCAAGTAGCGCACCTGCAAGCATTTACTAGAAATCGGAAATATTGAATCTTTGTTGTGCAAAAGAAACCACAAAAAACTTATAACAGTTCTCAGAAATGCAAGTGTTATTGCCTTCAAGAATTAATTAAATTTAATATTTTGAATTCTTGGAAAAATTGGCAATTTTCAAAGTGACCCTAATTTTATGCTCGCCAGTGTAATAAACTAAATTTAAAAACCAAAATGAAGGATATACAGTGTGATCATTTAAAAACGAGCCACCTCAAATATCTAAGAAACGAATGGAATTATAAAAAAACGCAGACACGTAAATTTATGACGCAAGTGGGACAGATTTTGATGTATAGTTGATGTCTGTAAAGCCTACCCCCTAGCCCCCAGTCACCCTCATTTTAAAATCTCAAATGGCATCATATCGCTTATGATATCTCATTTTAAAGGAAATCGAATGAGGAATACAGCAGCGATATTTATTTTTTAATTATTCCTTATTTTGAGCATTAAAAACTAAAATAAGGTCATTTCAACTTTTCAGTAAATAAGAAAAATAATAGGTTCACTTTGATAAAAAATAAGAGTTAAACCTTGTAGATATCAGATAATAAACATTTCATACAAAAAAGAAGCTTTGGAATTTAAAACAGGAAAATATAACTTGTAGAGTAATTTAAGGAAAATATATCTTAGATGCTCAAAATGGGCCCAGTTATTTGCAAGACAATAATAAAGCCTATATTCTAGAATTGCCTTCTTACATTCAGGAATGTTTGGGAGGGAATATTTCGGCATGTTTCTGATATTGTGCGCAAATTAATTAGGTAAATTTTCTGCTGATTTAAAATAGCCCCAAAAGAGAAAATCTAGCAGGCTGAGATAAGGAGTAATTAAAAAATAAACATCACTGCTGTCTTCCTCATTCGATTTCCTTTAAAATGAGGTGTCACAAGTAATATAGTACCATTTAAGATTTTAAAGTGAGGGTGGCTGGAGGTTGACGTTGGTTTCACCAACGTCAACTATACGTCAAAATGTGTCCCCCTCGATTCCTAAATTTACGTGTCTAGACAGTTTGACATATTTCTATTCGTTCCTAAGATATTTGAGGTGGCTCGTTTTTAAATGATCACACTGTATGGTACCTATGCTCGGTAGGCAGCCCAATTTTGTCATCACTCGCGCATGACGTAGGTGCGAAACAGAGATTCGCGGGAAACATTTCTCCGTGCTGAGCAAACGCACAACGCGATGGTCATTGATGGGATGGTGTTAGTATTTTGTATTAAGTACGAGTATACGAATTTTAAGCATTATTTCCAATTTTTGTTATGAAAAATTGCAGTTGTTTTAATTAATTTTTAAATAAACTAAAAAATAACTGTCGAACATTTTCTAAAATATCAATACCAAGACTTTCCCAAGACTCTTGCTCCAAGACTCTTGGTCTTGGAGGTTAAGTCTTGGTATTGGTCTTGGATCATTTATGTTAGTCTTGGTCTTGGTCTTGGTCTAGAATTTAAGACCAAGACTTTTCTTGGTCTTGTGCGAAACCCTACTCAAAAACTACTGGTCAGATCTTGATCAAATTTATATGGGACCGCATGAGAAGCACCAGCTTTCAAATAAAAAAGAATCATCAAAATTGGTTCACCTACAAAAAAGTTCTGAGGTAACACACATAAAAAATACAGTCGAATTGAGAACCTCCTCCTTTTTTGAAGTCGGTTAAAAGGAGTTTACTTACAAGTTCAACAATGGCAAAATAATGCTCAAATACCTCCTGAAGAATGGGGTTGGAAAATAGAAAATTACTTAAAACCAATAAAAATGACACTACCAGTAGCACCTATGAACGTTTTGAAAATCATATTTTGCTCTTGTAAAACCGGATGCGGATCAGCGTGTGGCTGCAGAAAAAGTGGCCTTCATTGCTCACCTGCCTGCGTGATTTGCAGGCAATCACCCACCACTTGAAGAAGATGAAGTCTTCAATATACAAAATGATGATGAAAATTAAACTTTTTTTATGTATATTATATAAATAAACCAGAAAGTTTACATATTTCATGTATTACTTGTAATTTTGATGTACATAATTGTTTTGATCTATTATTCCCTACAAGTATTGATGAACAATTTTTAATTATTTATTTTCATAAATAATAAATAATACACAATTCATAATAATTTTCTAATTTACTTTCGTATATTAATTGTAGAATAAGTATTGTATGAAAAACTGATTTTTATATAAATATCATAAATAGTGTTTAAACAATATAAATAATTATTTAGCCACTTCAAAAGGTTTCTGATTTTAAATAATATAAAAAAACAAAAATTAAAAAAAAATCATTAAAATCGAAGCTGTTCTTGAGGACTGCCTGTTTTATGTATTTATTGACGCGACTATACACAAATACTTAGTGAACCCTCACACTAAACTAATTTATCTCAAAGGACAATCAACCCTTAAGTTATTGTATCCCTACTTGATAACAACCACATTATTTTTAAAATGCTGTCATGAATAGCAGTATTTGCTTTTTCAGCTGCCAACGAATTACCTGCGCCATTGTTGAATTGCATGTCATGTTTGCTGTCCCTTGCACTTTGTAACTAATAATTAATAAAAAACCACTACTGTGTCAAGAGCTTCCAAATAAATTTCCGCTTTTCCATAAATTCAATCGGGTAAAAACAAGATTATGCCCAATCTACAGGTACCGAAAATTAAAAGAAACATAGTTATAATAAACAGACGTCTAAGGTTTACAAAAAAATATGAAACAAATAAGAAAACATGGACGAGATATTTACCGAGATCGTCCGTCAATTTTCTAAATTTTTGTCAGAATGTCCTTAAACTTGGAACGGACTTCCGCAATTAGTAGTACCTACATAGTGGAGTTTTTATTATCCCGTCTAGGTCCAGATTAGACTACTGCTCACAAATAGTTGGGGATGTAGGATGTTCTACTTTTAGGGAAATGCGTAGATTAGCTCAGGATAAGAAAGGATGGAGGTACGCGTCCAACCAGTCTTCGGACTGAGACCTTTAAGATGATAACTAATTATGTTTTCGGGTGATTGTACATAAATTTACAGATAATCGTTTTTAAATAGTTTGGCGTTAAGTTGGTGACATCATCCTGTGAACAAATCTAAATATTGGGTAACTGAAAACGGAATAAACAGGTTGCCTATAAAATCACACCCAATAAAAATGGACTGGCAATTAAAATTGAGTTCATGTTTGCTTCTAAAACCAATATTATTTCTGAGAAGGTATTCAAAAACAATTAATTCAACTCCTGATAATTTATAGAACGAACGAAATGAACTTTTGCAAAGAAAATATGCATAATTAGAATAGGTACCTACCTGCTTTTCCCGGTTATTTGAGAATACATAAAACACGTGAGACTTTATAAACTGTCTTGTTTTCGGTTCGTGCACGATGATAAAAATAATTGTTTATTAAGATATAAATGTTGCCAATGTGATTTATCAAAAATTTAACATTGAATATTCAATATTGATGTTTCGATGGACGTCTCGGTCATTGCAGGAAAAAGCTGATATTCCTTATTCTTTATGAACTTTGTTATTTTGCTACAATCTCCATAAACAGCAAGTAAATTGAATTGTATTTTATTGTCATGTTTCTTACTTTCTGACAGTGATACAATAAAATTAAATTTTACAATACATCATTTCATTACAGTGCAATTAAAATCCATGTTTGCTTAAAACCATCTAGAAATGGAAATATTTCACTCAAGCAATTGCTTGAGTGGTTGGTGTTCATGGTTTTCCATGACTAACTTGCAAAAATATTCAAATTATTTAACCCAGGCATCTGCACCGGGCCTAGTCATGGTTTTGCACCACAGTGTTTCATTTTGTGGAATTTCAATATTTGCGTGTGACTCATTTTAAATTTAAGTAAATTTATGGCAGTTTTTCTTTGAATCATTATCTAAATTGTGGTTATGAAAGTTAAATGTAACTAATAAATTTCTATCATGAATAATGTCGAGCGCCATTTATAAGTGATACTACAGGTCTCTCCGAGCATCGCCCAAAAAGCAACCCCGACTTCTGAGCAAAGATCGGCATCCGATTAATTTTCAGAGGGGGTTTCGACAGGAAGTGTAATTATTAATTATAATACTATAATATTCTACAGAGCATCTTGGCTCTACACATCATGGTGTCATAAAAGCCTGGATTCAAGGTAGAGAAGACCAGCAGTACGAAAAGTTTAATTTTGGGGCCATATAGAGGCTGTCTGAAATTCGGTGTGCAACATGGGGATCTCTGCTATCTTAACAGCTAGACCCTAGGTTTAAATTCGGCAAAGTTGCCAAATATTATGCTGACTAATGTCCTCAAAAGAAAATCGAGATATTTTGAATCGTTCTCGTGAAAACTGAAAAAACTGAGAAATTGCGTTTTAATTTTTGGCTATAACTTTTTTGTTTGACCTTGTATTTTCATTCTGTAAAAACTTTTACATTGCCACTTTTTATTTTATATTTGATAGCATTATTACAATTTGGCTACGTCGATTCGCTTTTGTTTTTTAAGGGTCAACTTCATTTTTTTCTTATCCTTATCTGATTGACAGGTGAGCTAATCCGCGTTATTTTCCTGAATACAAGGATGTACTTCATGTTTTCATATTTTTACAGTTTTTATAAATATTTATGCCGAGTTTTATTCCTGCGTTCTAGTTATCTATGACAAAATCAGAAATAATGTGAGTTACCATGGAAACAAAGTCACCCAACGTCAAGTTACTAATTTTCGCTTGCAACTTTTTTTCGATTTGTGTCGTATTTGTTTACATTTTCCCCGCTTTGAATTTGTTTCTTCTTTTGCGTTTTTGAATTTGTATTACCTATTTGTAATTAATTTTCAAAATGTTCCGTAACGAAGAAAGCGAGATATGATTAAACTCTATTATTCGTTGATGCAGAACGAGCAATTAGATTTACGACGATAATTATTGCTATTAGGTTACTTTATTTCCATGGTAACTATTACATTTTTCCTATAGGGCTTTTCATTATAAAAATGCTGAGGCGTATGCGCGAACCCGCCATGACAATTTCGGACGAATGTCAAAGTCTTGTATTGTTTGAAAGTGTTTATTTTAAATTCTTTGATCTATACAGTAAAATTTTATTGCAAACGTGCAATAAATAAAAAGGCCGCAATCGGAGCCGAAACATCGATTATATATTTACAGTCTTTTAATAACAATACTTCAAATAATAGTAAGTTATATTTTTTGATAAATTAAGCCTTCCCCGCAAATCAGTTTCGTGACCCAGCTACCTTCACTTACCTACACTTCAATATAATTTATCCCCAGTAGGTACCTATTAATTTTTTCCTATTCAGGGTGATCTATAACGAGTGTAACAAACTTCGAGGGTAGATAGAATAAATACGTTGATTAGGGTTTTTCGGATTATTTTTAAGTATTCTGTCTACTCTCGAAGTTTGTTACACTCGTTATAGATCACCCTGTGTAACGCTAAGTGACACCCCACACTTCCACCGTTTCTGACAAGTTCGTGTAGAGATGCTAAATATATTATACATGTGCATTTTAGACATGTTGGAAGAAAGATGCACAAAACTCTCTGTCTGAAGCACCACATAGTCCGGACACCATGAATGACGAAATTTTAAGAAATGAAAATGACTCTCGGGTTACAGCTGAAGATTCTCCCTCTTCCTCTAAAGAGGAAGAATATTTCCACGGCAGAAGAATAGTAGATATCCAATACGTGATGACAAAAATTCTAAATTTTCCCCATCACGGGCTTCTTAGCTGCTCGGGAAACAATGTTCAACTCAAGAAAGAGGTCCGAAAAGGTTTTTTCTCCACGTTCATTTTAGAATGTGATATGTGCAATGAAAGGTATGAAGTCGATAGCGAGGACCGCAAATCCAAGAGTCTCAACGTGAACGCGTCTGCAGTTGCTGGTGCCATTGGAATTGGGATAGGTTATAGCCAATTATGTGAGTTGGCAAGTAGCATCAATATACCTTCGATGACACACAAACACTTTACTAAAATGTAAAACGAACTAAGTGATTATTATATAGAGAAACAGCTTGGATTTTAATGCAAGAGGCAGGCAAAAAGGAGGCAGAAATTGCAAGAGAAAAGGAAGATATAGATACTACAGGAGTTCCGTTTATTTTTGTAATAGCTGATGATGCATGGTCGAAACTACGATGCAAATTCTGGTGTGGCGGTGTATCGTTGGTCATGTTACAGGAAAAGTTCTACTCCTAGGCATCAGAAATAAATATTGCTGCATATGCGCACATTATGCAGACAGTGAACCTCGTAACCTCAGATGTTTTAAAAACTGGGGTGGCTCGTCCACATCTATGGAAAGTGACATTGTCGTAGAGGGGTTTGCGTTGAGTATGGAAATGCACTGATTAAAATACAAATATATGGTCGCGGATGGTGACAGTAGTGTTTTCACAAAAATATGCGAGGCCAGACCGTACAGAACGTCTCTTACGGTTGAAAAAATTGAATGTAAGAACCATCTTCTGCGAAACTATTGCACTAGACTGAAAGATTTAACAACTAAAAGGTTTTCCTCTAGAGTGCAGTTAGTGCGATTGTATCTTCGAAACCACATAAAGACTAATATGGCGAGATTGCGAACAGCTTTTGATTGTGCTATAAAACACCATTTTTCCTCTGACGTACCCCTTGATGAAAAATTAGCCTCACTGAAAAAGAACATCGGAAACAGTCCTTACCACGTTTTTGGGACTCACAAGAATTGTGCCACCTACTTTTGCTCCTCTCAAATATCACCAGAAAGCAATGTAATTGCTAAAATGCAAGAATGCGGTTTGCTCGATGATTTGAAGTCAATAATGAATCGTCTTATAATAATGATTATTACAACGCCATTTTAGCTAAATTTGTGGGAGGCAAAGGAATATATTTTACACGTCGTGGAGCATATAAGGCTCGTTCCTATGCTGCCGCAATTTCTTACAATACGAAGGGTCTTCACCATTATACTTTGCATACAAGCATAACAGGCCAAAGTCCAGGGAAACATACAAAGAAATATGTTGCAAAGGCAGTTAGGCGAAGACAAAGGTCTAGTTGCAAACGTAAAACTAAATTTTCATAAACCTAAAATTTTCAAAAAGCAGCAAAAAACTGTTGTAGAGTCAGATCAAGATTATGGCCCAATAGCACAGATCCATCCGTTAGAACTTGAAAGAAAGCGCACAGAATTTTTGAATAAATTACAAAAGTCTAAAACTGAAATAGAAAGTATAGCCACTTTGACAACTGATCAAGCAAATAGCTGTAGGTGGCATGAAGAAAGAAGGATTCGATTAACGGCATCGAATTTTGGTGGGATTTACAGATTACAGGCTAGAACTAATCAAAGGAAGACTGCTTTGGATATTTTAACCTCTGATGTGTTTATGGGAATCAAATATACCTATTATAGTCCAAGAGCCAGCAACGCTTTCGTCACGTTATTTTTAATCAGACTAGAACTTCAACGACGAATCCCTTGCAACGTAGTAACAAGAGAATCAGAAGTCTGGCAGCCGTCCGAGGGTGGCTTTTGCGCCTCTAGCATTTTTAAGGGCGAGAAAAAAATTTAAAATTACACTATTATAATCATTATGGCACTTCGCAATATTAAAGGTAATACTATTTTAAATCAATAAAAAAATGCCAGACGAGTGAGTGGGTGGAAAGTGGGTGCCAGAGGGGGATAAAAGTGAGAGGTTCTATGCAAGGGCCCAGCGTACGGAATCTAGTCGACCACATTATCATTCCCTGGTCATGGGTCACCATGGAAACGTTATATTATGTGATGACAGTTTGTTTGTTAATTTTGGAGATGCACAGTTGTGTTTGAGTGCAATTTGATTCGCCACTTTAACCCCCTCTGGCGCGCACTTTCCACCTGGCATTTTTTTTATTGATTTAAAATAGTATTAACTTTAATATTGCGAAGTGCCATTATGATTATAATAGTGTAATTTTAATTTTTTTCTCACCCTTAAAAATGCTAGAGGCGCGAAAGCCACCCTCGGACGGTTGCCAGACTTCTGATTCTCTTGTTACTTCGTTGCAAGGGACTCGTAGTTGAAGTTCTAGCCTTATTCTCTATGGTGTAACGAAATCCGTTGCTAGCTCTTGGACTATTATGGAATTGAAAACGAGCTCAAAGCAAGAGACGATTTTGAAAAATTGGGCGGAAAAAGGGTAACTCAGTGTGGGCTATTTATTCATCAAATACACTGTTTTTTAGCAGCAACTCCAGATGGTCTTATAGGTACAGATGCTGTTCTTGAAATTAAGTGCCCTTTTACTCTAAGGAATATGTCACCTGAAGAAGCACTGCAAGAAAATAAAGTTCCGTTTGGTCTCTTAGATGTAAATAATAAGTTCAGTTTAAAGAGAACCCACAAATATTATTTTCAAGTCCAGGGGCAGTTGTATGTTACGGATAGGAAAATATGTTACTTTGTTTTGTGGGCACCGAAAGGATTATTATACGAGGTCATACACAGAGAACCTGCTTGTTGGGACAAAATGTTTCCGAAGTTGAACGATTTTTATTTTAATCACATGTTACCCGAAATTATTTTGCTCCAGGATTAGTTTTTGTTTAGTTGTTTACTTGACCACACAACGCCTTTCACATTTCAGCTAGAATTTTCTGACACCCGGCAACGTTGCTCGAAGTTCGGCTGCCAGAACTTCCACAATTTAAAATAAATTGGTATACTTGGGCCGCCGAACAGACGGAGTGATCACCCAGCAAGCATGAGCTCTAGCCGGGACCACTATCAATTTAGGACGACCAAACCGCAGTGATGCGCTTTCTTTAGACCCAACGAAGTCGCATCACTCCAATTCGGTCGTCATAAATTAATATTGGCCCCGCTAGAGCACGTTCTTGCAGGGTGATCAGTCCGGCTGTTCGGCGGCCCAAGTATAGTGTCGTCAGTGTTTGGGGACAATTCAAAAAATATAAAAAACCTCAAATGAACTAATTCTTGACAAGATTTGTAAGTGTGAGTACATAAGAGACTAATTAAAATTGTTTTTATGACATGACTTGTTATCCTTGCTTCACCGAAAATACTTATAAGTCGCGCAATTCTCTTTTTTACAGATTATTTGTTTGAAAATAAATTTTAAATATCAAAGTGACAAAAAATAGGTAATGATGGAGGTCAGGTAGGATCTAGCGCTAACTTGATTACAAAGCCATAGAATTTTCTTGGCCGCTGCACAAAAATTTTCGGAAATTTTGTTGAGGATCGGTATTGAAGTCATCTACAAAGTTGTTTTAGGTAGTTACCTACTTTTGATATTCCCCATTCTCCACGAAATTAAAAATTAATACTATATTTTAGTTAAAAAATCCTTGCGGACTCACAGTAAAGAGGCATTTGAGCATTCTTGTAATTGTTAGAAGTAGGTAATTGTTTTCAAATTTTAATTTTTTCCATATTAAACCAGCTTTCATGTTCTCGCTGCATACATGGAGTTTGCTAATTTTCTTTTCTTAAAAACGGATTGCATAATTATGTTATTAAGAATATTCCTATGTAAAGTCTGAATAATATACCTTGGCGTATGGGTTGACACATGCATGTGAACTAATTTGTTTCAACATTGACAGTACTGTGACACTAATACTAGTTTCCATGATAACCTTTTTGAGACTAATTAGAACGAAACAAGCTGACACGTACAAATACATTGTTACCCAACATTAAAAATGAGAATGAGTCAAATAAAGAGTTACAATGGAAAATCTTGATTATTTCATCTTACGTTAATAACTAGCAGCCATATCAACTGGTTGCGTGCGAGAGAGACATCAAACTAACATAATGCGTAGATTATTTCAATCATACGCCAAGTTATATTATTCAGACTTTATTTTCGAAGAACGAAATTTTAATAATGTTTTTTGAATACCTTCTTAAAAATTATTTAAAATCGTAATATTTTGTTCAAAATATTCTAAACGAAATTATAAAACAGATTCACATTTCTGGCACCTGTATAGTTAGGTAGGTATATTATTATTCAATTGTAACAAAATTCGCAGTTTTTATTTTTTCATAGACCCAAAGTAATAATAATAATAATAATAACATTAATAATAATAATAATAATAATAATAATAATAATAATAATAATAATAATAATAATAACATTAACGTTTATTTCAACGTTTGAAACACCCCATATATTACAACATTGAAAGAAACTATGATACATGAAATAAACATTGAAATATTCCCCGCAAAAGTAAAAAAAAACGTAAGTTAACCAGAATTTAAAAAAATAACACACATGCGTCTCGAGTATGGGCTGGACACCGTGGAGAAACGAAACAAGATTGACACGGAAAAAAACAATCACAACAATTGTAATAATTTCAACAATTACAAATATGTTTATGACAGGAGGTTCCTATTTATCAAGTTATGTATGTAACACCTATCGGTCTTAAATAAATGCTCTTTAAATTCTACCTTAAATTTAGACAAGTTTCTAATATTCCTTGATTCAACAGGCAAACCGTTATACAACCTAGGTGACAGGAAGACCCACCGTCTTGCCCGAGACGGGCAATTTAAGTTTCTCCTAGGTCTGAAATCGGGTTCGACAAGTATGAAATGTATGATGGTTCACGCCTAAAGAAATTAATTTGTTCTTCTGCTGAAAAATGCAAACATTAAAAAAGAACAACTAGCTGACATCCAGCAACCTGGACTCCCTGTATAGCAGGTCAGATGGCTAAGTACTATCTTTGTGACACACGATTTTTATTATTTTATTTTGCAGTATCTGCAGCTTTTTGACGTGACAGTCCAGAAGATCACTCCAACCCATAATTCCATAACTTATTCTAGACTGCACTAAAGCATAATATATTGTAATCAACTGAGTGGTACTCAGAATATTACTCAAAATTTTAAATTTATACAAAACACATCTTAACAATTGTTAAACGCTGTCTACCTGCATATTCCATCTCAGATGACTGTCAATAATAATACCCAGGTATTTAATATTGCTTGTTAATGTTATTTTTGAGGTAATGCCATTTCTCTTATCGACAAAATGTAGCTCCGTGAATAACGACAGTGAGCTCTTGGTATGATGTTAGAGGTAAGAATTTAGTTTTGCTATAATTTATTGTTAATTGTTTGTGGTTAAAAAAGTTAATAAAATTTAAAAAGTCTTTCTCTATTGTCTCCTTTAAATTTTCCCACCCTTGCCCTTTGTAGTATACTACGGTATCATCTGCGTAACTAATGACATCACCGCAGGTGTCTATTTTAAAAATATTATTGATATACAACGTAAAGAGTATAGGCCCAAGAACAGTTCTCTGAGGTACGCCAAATTCGACTGTGCTCTTGCGACTACAAGTGGATCCTATTCGAACGTACTGCCTGCGATTCTCCAGATAACTTTTTAGTAAACTATACGTTTTACCTCTGAAAACGAGCTTTTCTAAAACCTGCAACAGTTGCTGGTGGTTGACTGTGTCAAATGCCTTTTTAAGGTCCAGAAATACACATGCAGCCGCCTCACTCTGATCCATAGACTTATAAAAATAAGAGATGTTAAATATACTATGGCGTCCTGAGCAGATCTGCCCGCCCTAAACCCAAACTGCTTGTTGGAAATGATGTCATTCTTTTCAATAAATTTTGTAAACCTTATTTTCTAAATCTTTTCAAACAATTTTGTGAAACTTGTAATTAATGATATAGGTCTATAGTTGGAGACATCCAACGATAACGCAGGTGCTATTTTGATAACATTATTTTGTTCCGAAAAGTAAATCTCTTTTAAGTCACTTACACAGGCCTTTAAAATGTCACCATTGTTGGGTGGAAACTGTGGGGTCATAAATGTTTGTTTTGCGTCCTTCTGGTTGAGCCAGTTATTTCGAATGCACTTCATTATGTGCACTGAGTCAAAGAATAAAAAAATGTTCATGTTATCATTGAACGGATCCTTAATGCAGGGAGCCAGAGTACCACCGCACATAATTTCTATGCATTTTCGATTAACTCTGTTATTATCTGAGATTATTGTTAAAATAACGTATCCCAATTCAGTAAGAATTTTTACGATGTTCAACAACAAATTTGCTAAATAGTCTGCATTAAGATTTTTCACGGGGTACAATGCAACCATATCTTTATTTTTAGAAAAATATGAGGTTATCATGAATGCCTGAATAGTTGTAGCTGCATCTGTATTGTCCTCCGAAGAAACACCTTCTATTTTTACACCTGAATATGTTAAATTACTCTTTATGTAAATTTCATCCATCAGTAAATTCACATATTTATTTTTAGACTCTAATAATTTTAACTTTTCTCTCAAATAAGTCAAATGCGAATTGGTTATGCCTGAATTATTGGTACCGAATTTTAATGACAATTTTTTCAAATATTTAGGATGAGGCAGTGTGATCACGTTGCTATTTCTGACAAAGTTGTAGGCAGCAGGATAGGAAATTTGTAGTGCAGAGGCCCAAATTAACAAATCTGGCGAATATCTAGGTATCTTGCAAAATATTAAATTAAACTGTTGCGCTATGAACTGCAACTTGATTTTCTTGTCATCTGTTACGTTGTCAGAGTCTGTGTTACATAATATATCTAAATTGTCTTTAATACGTTGTATTAAGCATTCTACCTGCTGGGTTTCTGCGTGAAAATTAGATATACAAGAAAGGAGGTTTGTAAACTGAGACCATATACGTAAAATTGTGCCCTGCAGTATTTGCCTTATGTCTGTATCACAAGTAATATCACAGCTCTCAAAAAATACCTTAACTTCCAAGTTGCTACTAATGACTAGAGATACCATAACTTTTGGAACATCTTTGACGCACAATTTGCAGAAACACACGGTATTTTCTGTTTCAACACAAGTAAAATCTAAACCTGTCGACATTTTTATGGCGTAAGTTTTTTTGAATTCCTGGAAATTTGGTATCTAATCTGCGGCCCTCAAGTCTGCCGTTCTTTTCACCTGCCTCTGACGATTTTCTTCCGCTCGTTCGTCAGGAGTTTTTCTTTTCGGAGCTACATGTTTGGACATATATTTTAGTTGATCCTGAAATATTGTGGGAACTGCGTCGTCAGTCAATTTCGGGTATCTTCTTGGTACTGTTAAAACAGACCCATCGTCACGTGTTACACTATCTTCTTTTATGATAAAGCGTTGATCGAAATGGTGAATCCAGACCACGGTGTATTTATTCGTTATGAAATTATCGCGGTGAATATTGCGAACCCAAGCTTTTGATAACTCCTCATTGGAAGGAAAACGAAAAACACTTACATACACATCGGTCGTATAATTGGACGTGCACCCGGGAACACAGCAATGGCGTGGCATTGTGTGATCTACCTATAAAAGCGAATTATTTCATAGGTACTGAATTGTTTTCTGAGGAAGTTTAATACCTTGCGCTCTAAACTGATGCCAAAATCATTAACACTTTAAAAGTGAGTGCATTCTGCAGCAGAGAAATGCCCTGGGTGCAGTTAGTGCCCGCGAGACAGACCACAGACGCAGCGTATTGGCATACATTCATTCTGGCGGGAATCCACTCCTTTCGTGACGTCAGCGCACGGCGCGAGCGATAGACTCCGGCCCGATCTAACGTTGGCCCCGGATCACTCCGTCTGTTCGGCGGCCCAAGTATAGTTGATTTCTAAAATGCGTATAATTGACACATAAATTTGTCGCTTTGAATATATGTATTTGTTAGAGAAATGCAGATTCAAAATAGTCAGGGATCCAAACACATTTTTCGTTCAGTCGTATGCAACTTTTGGACATACTTTTAAAATGAGGTCTATATTATGTAAAATATCCTGCTGAATCCATATCCGAAGGGCCCAAAGCGATTCGGGCTTGCATTCATCCCCTATTTTAATTTTTCACCCCTTTTCGGTGGTACGCGACATTTGTACTTTTTCAAGTCTATCTCGTGATATCTCTGAAACTACAAGTGATAAAAATGTGAAATTTTAGACACAAGTCAAGCAAAGTATAGCGCTTTCGATGACCAATTTGGAAATTTGTTGGATTAATTACTTTCCAAGAAAAAAAATACGGAACTCAGGTGTTCTGAAATGTGGCAGAGAAAAATGTAGCATCGAGGTACTTTTTTATTTTTAGGCATATTGGTCGATTTCTTTCAGCCATATTGAAGAAAAAACTCTGAATTAAATTTTAGTGAAAGAATGTTTACAATCTGATTATTGTTACTGTTAATGATTTAATTCGCAATACCGCGAGCGGGTCGGTTGCACTTGCGCGTCTAGGTGTGCTCCCGCAATTGCGGGCACGGGGTGAGCAGTGTCAGTGTTTATGAGGTAGTATAAAATGTAGGTGGTTTTCCAAAAACATGAAGAAGTTCATATCAGAATATTTGCAATAATGAAATATATCGTGGATAAATTTGCCTATAATACGGCAGCGTTGGTCGCTAATGATACGGCTATTTTTGTCCTCTCATTGTATAAAATTTGCAATTGATTTGTGGTTATTCCGATCAAACAAATATATATAAATAATTGAATAAATATCAGCACATGCCGAAAAATCGTCGTCGTGTGCTGCAAGTCACCTTTTAGCAGCGTATATACGTACAGGTTGTGATAGCACAAGTTATCCGTTCAAGAACGGCAAGAAGACTGTATTGAAGATTCTTTTGAAAAACATTCATGCCAAAGAAATGATTCCTTTCGCTGAATATCCTTAGTAAGCGGATGTTTTTGAATTTACAGCAGCAGTTTCTTACTTTTTCAAATGCTTGTACGGTCTACCAAATTTTGAGGGCAGTTTCTATCAGTTACGAGCACATTTATTTCAAAACTGCAAAATGGACTTGAGGACTTGGCCACAAGATGCATTCAGCCAGCATACGAAGTGTACTGCCTATACACTCTTTGTGTGGAAAAATGCTAGTGATCCGTCCCCTACTCTTGTCCTAAAATGCGCGTAAAATTTTAATAAATGGCAAAAATGTTATTATTGGTATTCTGTTTATTTCTAACTTTGAAAAATAGGAATGACTAGTCTAGTACATGGTACTAACTGCAGGTTGTTACTGACAAAATATCAGCTGCAAAAAGTTTGCAAATGCCAAATCCCAAAACGATATTACGTCTTGTTTGAGTTGATATTTTGACAAGCGTAATGATTCTTTTTATTTCAAAATCCAGGTTTAAAAAATTCATGTCTCCATTCTTCAAAATGAGATCTAAGAATCTAGCACAAAAATGCTTCCACCCATACCATCCGCAGCACAAATTATTAATAAGTTTTGTATCTATACTTGGGCCACCCAACAGACGGAGTGATCACCCTGCAAGAACGTGCTCTAGCGGGGCAAATATTAATGTATGACGACCTAATTGGAGTGATGCGACTTCGTTGGGTCTAAAGAAAGCGTATCACTGCGGTTCGGTCGTCCTAAATTGATAGTGGTCCCGTCTAGAGCTCATGCTTGCAGGGTGATCACTCCGTCTGTTGGGCGGCCCAAGTATAGGTTAATAAAAGAAATAATTACTTACTAACAAGTACTTTACTCAAAAAATAAAACATGCAAATAAAATATTATTTTATAAAAGTAAGCATAATATTTTTGTTATCAAAAATAGTTCTACTTTGGGGCACAACCTTTATTTGTGAATAACTTGGTAATAATACTGAATAATTGAACATGGAAGCTTAGTAGAAATCAGTATAGAATGTTTTGTCATAAAGTTATTGTCATAAAGTTATTACATAATTGTTGTTGTAATGTATATAATCCGTTGTAGCTGGCACATATATAGCAACAACATGTTGTAGTGAGTTACGTGATGCAGATAGCGCTCTGTCATCGTAAAAGCGCACTTGGTATCTCTTCAAGATATGCTTGTGCTGATGAAGATTATTTTACTTAGAAGCTGTTATTGTAGTTAGAGGACAGTTAGGACTTAGCCTTGGTTCAACTCACGTATTGTTCGATTACTGTATTTGAAATTTATGTAAAAATAAAGTTTTTTTAAAACAGTTTTTCGGGCTTTCGAAAAATAACTAGTGCATGCAACTTTTATTTATGATATTACTTTTTTCTCAGTGTATAATTAATTTAAGAAGTATTTGAAAAAATACGATTTAGTTGAATGCTTATATGACTTCAAATTCAAAATTTCTTCACCAAGTGAAAGCAACGAAGAACAGGACAGATTAAAAACAGTTTTTGCAAAATTTAATAGAAAGATAATTTCAATCTTTAATAAACTCTACTATTTTCAATTTTCGTATAAAAAGAATAAATCAGGTATAAAAGTGTTTGTTATTCGTCCAATTACAATAAGAACTACAAGGTGCCAAGAATTTAAAATAAGAAATTTTTAGGTTAGGTACCATGTGCAGCTGCTGTTATAACTGCAGGTACTTAGATATGATAATGTACTGCAGTTGCAAATAAAATAAGATACACATCACTCGTGCTCCTTCACAAATATTGTTTGCAAATATTTAGTAGGTAGTAACAGTGTTTGAGGATTTCATACGATGTTTGCTGTGTTCCGAAACTCAAGTATTCGGTTCACAAATTTCATTTGATTCCGCAAACCAGAGCGGCCGTGACTGCGACTGCTGTGGCATTCGCATGCAGCCTGTCTTATCGATTTATTCCACATACTTAGATAAATATACCGCCTTTTGACCATTGCGCATCAATTCCGATCATGCAATAAAAAGGGATAGAGAATTACGCCATTTTGACACACTCGAGGTCGATTGGTGGATGTGGTCCAATCAAATCTGGAGTTGCTTGCTGGCTCAACAACTGACAAGTGTCAAGTAACATAACCAGAGAAAATATTGTTTGTTTAGGTACTTTGGTTTCACGTTTTGAATGTGATTTAAAAATCCCTAACGCTTATTCAGATCAGTTGGAATAGTTTTAAGTGTTAAAGTCACAGACTTTGTGTAAGTGCGTGATCGAAGTGCCCTTTTTTTGTTTTTGTGTGAAGTTTTCATATCGTAGAGCACCTGTATACCTGCTGTTCCTTTTGGAATCAAAATCGTTTAAAACTAACATAATTTTCATGTAAAAATATAGATTGTGAATGTTTCCTGAGTCAGCCATTTTATTCCATGTGATTGGGGCCTGATGTTTTGACTTGAAAGCATAGTTGCTGAAGTCACCGAGACCCAGGTTGCGGACAAATAAACAAAGCACAGGATCATCGTGATTTGTGTGTGGAACTGAACTAGTTCATTTTTATTTGTATTAAATATACACAATAAATTGTGATTTTTCTGTAATTTGTTTTATTTTTCAATTGTTATTCTCACAAGGTCAATAAAAATACAGTGGAACTCCCGTAAGTCGAATCTCAAGAGGCACAAAAAAATCGAGTTAAAGAAACTTCGAGTTTAAGAAAATTTTATTAAAATTTCCGTATCTTGCATTATTCACGTAATAACCCATAATGTTTAACATAACTAGGGTAAACTACCCAAAGATTGGCACTCTAAGGGAATCGTATTAATAAAACTAACTCTAAAATAATAAGGTGCATTCCATAAGGTTTATATGTATTTTTCCCGAATACCTATCAATTTAAGATCATTTATTTGAATTCTTTGTATCCATATCTTGACTGCTAAAGCCAACTTTAATTGAATTTGTTAAAAATTGCATTTTTCCGATTATTGGCACTCATACGCTATTTATTGCCATCATATATTTTCCAATTATTGGCACCAAATATTTTGTGGAAAATCCTATCTAGATAGGTAACTGAATATTAATACCTACTTTAAATGATTACCTACACTTCCATAATTAATGTTTTGATTTAAGTTCCTACCTAGGTATTTATGTTTAAGATATAAAAACAGAATTAAAAAAAGCATTTATTTGAATCAAAATACTTACAAAACCATAAAAATGCGTTTTACATTAGGTACCTAGGTACCTACCTAGGTACCTAAGTAGGTACCTAACTTTAAGTTTTACTGTTGGGGTGCCAATGTTAGGAACAATAAAGTTAACGGCAATTCTATATTTCGGCACCGATGCCAATAATTAGATTTCTTAAGTTGTGCTTTCCAAATGTTGGCACCCTATAAATTGGTGCTAAATCGAAATTCTTATTACTGAAATTATGCTAAAACAAAACTAATAAGATCACTAAAAGTGTGTAACAATTGTGCTATATCAAGAATATCAAGGTTACAAAGCGATTTAACATTGCACTATCCTTACGAAAAACTTAAAATCTTACCTTGTTTGGTAACGTCACCACAACAAACACGCAAAACATCAGCCATACTAGTTTTAAGGGGCACGCGCAGTCGTTTACTAAAAAGGGGACATGTTGCCAAATTTAAAAAAAAATACATTTCTTTAGATATTTGACTTATTGTCTTTATTAATACAGTTTAAAAGTAAGTGTGCCAATCGATGGTCGAGTGCTGGCATTTGGGTGTTTTACCCTATACACAATATACACATACACAATGCAGGTTGTTGCAATTCTGTAACCAATCAAATCATTGTTTAATAAAAAAGTCTGTAATTTTGCACTGTTTTTGATGACGTAACTGTTCATTTTCACAAAAATGCTGTACAGATCTTAATGACGCATACATCCGTCTTGAACATTTTCACTTGCACACAAAAAATTTAAAATGTTAAAAACTGTTACCTAACTGCTTATTTGTTGGATTTTGTTATCCCGGTCTTAGTGCCTTCACTTTCGTTTTCTTCGTCACCGGACATTTTGCAATTAGACAACTGACATTTTTTTAAACTAGACAAAATGTCATCAGTTGGAAATTCTGCAATTTGGATGTTGTCGTCGATGGCAGTGTATTCTTCTGCGTCAATATTTTCCATTTGTACCGATTCCCTGTATTTCGCAAGCGTTACCTTTAATTCTGCAAGACTAAGATCATCTTCATCCAACCAATGATCTTCATTTTCACGAATGTCACGGGAGAATCCGGCTTTCTTAAAACAATTCTGAATTGGTGTTGCTGAGACATCTGTATCCCATGCTCTTGATATTTCTCTAATAGCATCTAAAGTTACCGCTAATGTTCTACGATCCTCCATGGCAGCGATAGTTTGTTTCAGAATCCGTTTCCGGCAATTCATCTTCAGGTTCAAAACTCTCATAATGTACTGCCCAGCCAAGTTAATGACTCTAGAGCTCTAGATGTTCATACCTATAATCAAATTGTTAATATTACAACGTTGAAAATGTCCCTGGTCGGTCGCCACTTATACAACGTTACTGTCTCTTTGTCTTTATTCTCGGACGTCACTGGTAGAATGACGTAACTTAATCCTTCTCGGTGCTTCTGGATTCGAGCCCTTAGATATGCAGCTGTATCCCTCGGTATCACGTATTGGGACACAGTGTGTATCTACGGGGATCTGGTCGTTCGCTTATGAACAACTTCTTTCGTTGTTTCTGGTCGGTATGAGACTTATTCGTTGCTACCCTTAGCTTTCAGTCGCAGAAAGGGTTGGGTTCTCTTGCTATTGCTAAACGACGGTTAAAATAACAACACATAAGGAAACTATATCGGTATTCTATTACTGTAGCTATATACAAGATAAAATGATAAGACTAAAACAATATTTACAGCAAAATCGGTATTTACATGAAATTAAATGGGTTTTCTTTATGTAAATTCAATCGGATTTCGCGGTGTATCCTGATTGGACACGCCACGGGCTCGTCGTATGATCAAACTGAATTACCATCGGTTTCGTGGAGTTTACGTGATAGCCCCAGAATACAATCTCCTCTGGAATATCACCGGGTTATACGTATCGGGGAAATAGACGGTATTACAGCTGGATTGTACTAAAGGCCGCCGGTTCGACCAGGTGAGATCGATCCCCGCCGGTATGTCGTCTCATTTGTTGACTTGTCACCAGCAGATTGCCGAATCGATCCAACCCACACCAGCAGACACCCTTAGCTCCTGCTGTATCTATTCCCTCGCTACGCAAAGCCGGATCTAATTCACTCGCAATTAGGTTGTGTTTGATAGTTAATATTACTGCAATACCAACTATCATACACCGGGCACTTACTCAAATTTATTTATTGTATATCAGTTAGTCACACGGCGAACTTAGGCAAGCTCAATCAAGTAGGTACTTCGGTTTCGGAGCGGAAGAGAATGGCCCTTGGCATCGCTACGGTCTTCTATTTTATATCTTCCGGGAGGGGCTATTTTCGGTAGTGTGACGTCGAAGTTTCTACGCCACCGGCTGGTCTCACGTGCAAAGATTCCTTCTGGTCTATTCTCGAAGGTGGGCGTTCCATTCTTCTACGTCACTCCGTTCGTCGGTACCTGCGTACACGGGCGATCTATTCCGAATTTTTATTCACTTTTGATTTGCAGGTAGCGGTCTCGAAGAACAATATTTATTATGAAATGCCGCTCTAAGTTTATTGCAGTAACTAGGAATTTTCTCGGTGCATTGTTACAATATTTTTCTTCACTTTTGATTTGCAGGTAGCGGTCTCGAAGAACAATATTTATTATGAAATGCCGCTGTAAGTTTGTACGACTTTACTCAAAATTTTCTTCTTACAAAAGAAAATTTAAATTCATGTTCAAAATACCTGCTCTTACCATATATTCCAAGAACAAGAACAAGAAAATAGTATATTTTACAACAAGAGATGAAAATACTGTTTTTTCGTGAGGTGAGAATTTGCCCACGAGCGAAGCGAAAAAAAACGCATTTCATCTCGAGCAGGAAATGTAAATTATTAATTGTTTATTTAGTCGTTGCTAGGCAACACAGATACGCAGGCTACTAAATGAAAGTGTTTCTTTTATCTATTTATTAAAACTATAAATTTGACATTTTCATTTTCACTTCTAGAGATGAAAATGTCACTTTCATACAGAGCAGACAGTTGAAAAATTGCTATTTTCATATATATGTGTAGAAAAAATACATTTAGCTGTGTGATAAGACTTATTAACTACAATGTGCTAATCAAAATATTGTGCTTTCTTGTTAAATATAGTATAAATACACTTTACTGAAAATTCTTGGGTTATGTTGTTTGACAGCTAAAGTATGTAAAAATGGCGCCAAGGTCAAGTTTCAATTTTACAAGTGTAGTTCCACTCTCTCAAGCGATATAGTGATCTACATATCTACATAAGCGCGGCTTGACATTTGCATTTGCAGCTTGTGCGGTGTCCTAATGTGAGGCCGCAGTCAAACGCTTCTAGAATTTGGCCGCTGACCGTACAGTAAAACTGAACATAAACAAAAGTTGTACCTGCGTGTAATCTAAGAAAAAACGAACACCTAGATCTCAGGAATAGTCAACGTGCGCGAGCGAGGTAGGTGACAGACAACAAAAAGATAAGAAAAAATCTACCTGATTTATCTGAAGATGATGAACCTCTCGATTATATTTTTTATCTCGTATTTTATTTTAAGAAATTCCTTGTTAAGTAGATTCCTTGAAGCCTGCATGGTGTGAATGTGCACAGCAATCCGCAGACCGGTTTCGTCCTATTAGGACGAAACCGGTCTGCGGATTGCTGTGCACATTCACACCATGCAGGCTTCTAGCTTGAATAGTGAACCTGGTTCACTGTGGTACGATGGGGCACGTATGGAGGCTTTCAAGGCCAGCTTTGCTGGGGTAGGCCTCTTGTGTGCATCCTAATGTACATTCTGCCGACGTAGGCCCGTTCTGTAATTCAATGCCTGGCGAAGTATTTGCTCGAGGTGTAGTTGTTTGAGCGGGTGTATTAGTCGGCAGCTGTTCAAGTAGATTCCTTGTTAAATGGTTTTATTTAGGTTAGAAGTTTTTCAATATTGCATGTTTCGAATGTGCATGGAAAACCGTAGATCACTGGTTTCGTCATTTTGGGACTCATCAGTAAGGTTTTATTTAGCTTGCCTTGTGTGTTTGTTTGGGTCAAATCTAGTAATTGAAATTTTACCACCTTCCTGTTGACCGATTAATCTGAAATTTGGTACACACCTTTAGTTGTGATGACAATATAATTATGTATATACAGTATCATTGTAAATCCAAGATAGCCGCCGCCACAAAATTGCGGATTAGATATGTTTTTTCAATCCCCTCAATATAGGTATCAAATGAAAGGGATTAACTAGTAGAATACAGTACATCATGAAAAAAATCCAAGATGACCTCTATCACAAAATGGCGGATTACTTTTTTTTCGATTCCCTCAATATGGGTATCAAATGAAAGGGCTTGACAGGTAGAACACAGTACACATTAGAAATAAATTCATAATCCAAAATGGCGACCGAAACAAAATGGCGGATTGGATATTTTTTTTCAACCCCCTCAATATGGGTTTCAAATGAAAGAGCTTAATTAATAGAATACAATACACCATGAAAAATGCAAAATCCAAGATGGCCGCCACCACAAAATGGCGGATTACTTTTTTCAATCCCCTCAATATGGGTATCAAATGAAAGGGCTTGACAAGTAGAACACAGTACACTTTAGAAAAATAAGAACAAAACAAAAACAAACAAAAAACAAAAAACTAAAAACTTGAAAATAAAATAAGTAAAAAAATTTTTAAGTTAAACGATTTTATTGTAAAGAAATATAATAATGATGCAGATAATGTACTAAAAGCTAAAAAATAGTTAGGTAGGTACCAGGTACCACGGTACCAGTCATCACACCACTCTCCTCATCAATCTAAGTATAGAGCATTGATCAGACTAAAATAAAATCGTGGGGCGTAGCGTAACCTGAGTAAATATGCAAATGATCGTTCTGCGATGTTGTCTATTGAGAAGATGCATCCAAAGCATACCTATAATGATATGAGCGGTTGATTGTAGATAATAGAAATTCGACTCGCCCCACGATTTTATTTTAGTCTGATCAATGATCTAGATTGATGAGGAGAGTGGTGTGATGACTGGTACCGTGGTATCTGGTACATACCTAATTATTTTTTAGCTTTTAGTACATTATCTGCATCATTATTATGTTTCTTTATAATAAAACCGTTTAACTTAAATTTTTTTTTTACTTATTTTATTTAACGGAAGACTAGACTAGACAATAATTTGAAATGACGGAGATCCTATTCCTAGGTTGAAAAATGTATTTTTTTAAATTTAGTACAAATTCTCTTGATTGTTTTTATCACAGTATTATTTGCATCAAAAAATGTCTAACCATTTAACATAACCGAAGAACACAATATTTTCAGAATTTTTCCACTTCTGTACTCCAAGCATACTTATTAAATCTCCGGATATAATATTATGCTCTAACTAGTTCCACATAACAAGAGGAGTTCATAATATGAAATACCAGGACGTTCCGACGGTAGAATTCTCCAACGAATAAATGAATTATAGCAACGGTATGAATCCAGTTTCTGCACTATAAAAGACATTCCTAGCTAAATATGAAATTGAACTTTTCTTGAATACTATACTTTACTTACTTCCGGTTAAGTTTTTCTTGAAACTTGTATCATTTTGTAAGACTGTAGAAACTGCGCCCGGGATACAACATGTACATATTTCAAGTTATTTTTTCTAATATTTTATATGGATGGCAGAGAATCAAAAATAACCAAAAAGTACAAATATAATACTATACCAGTAGATATATGCAGGTGTATCTGGAAAATACCAATAAAAGAATAAACTTCTAAATAGCCAAGTTTTGAGACAAAAACACCGTTTTCAAATTTAATAATGTCGATGCACTTGCCAATTTAGAATAGACCACAAGAACAAGGAATGAAATCAATCCGAGGATAAACCCCTTCTGTATACAAAGCAATAGCCGCGGAAACCTAAAACATCGATTATGAAGTGTATCTTCATATTGTTAGTCCCTTACTTTTGAATGGCAATTTATGAATTGTTGCAGCAAGATACCTTGCTGAAATGTATCTTTTGAAAATTACATATCTCCAAAACTCAAAATGTCAGATATAGGAAAACTAATAATCCAAATTAAATATTATTTAGTCCTCGCGATGTGTTAAAACTTGAGAATCTAAGACACAAGCTATTATTAATCCGACGACCTTCAAATCGATTGACAGCACCACATTTCTGATTTTAAATTTAGATAATTTGATAATTTTGTGAAGTTCCGGAGTGTAATACATAGGGTAAATCAGGGAGAGATGCCGTTTTTTTTAAATTAATCAAATAAAAATTTCTGTCGATAAAAATAACAGTTTATTCGATATACAACATAAAATATATTCATTTAGCAATATTATAATAAGATTTTAAACTTCTTAGTGCAAAATTGAACATTTTTTTATTTAACAAAAACTGCTCTTCATTTGGCATCTCTCCCACATTATATGGGAGAGATGCCAACTACCACTGGGAGAGATGCCTATGCCTTAATTTTTGTAAAACTACAAATTTTCCGCATGGTTGACATAATATATTAACATATTTTGTGCACCCTTTGTGCAACCAACAGCTGCATTGTACGCACTGTATCCAGTCTTCTTTCTTTTTAGTGGTATTCCACCTTTGCAATTTGTTTCAACAAATTCTTCAAAATTAATGTCCGAACTGCTGTCATGAATTGAAGGATCATCTGCAGAAGAACTTCCCTACAAGTTCTCCCTTTTTGCTTTTGCCTTTCCACTTTTTAATATTAAACCAGACCTTCTCAGGTTTTGGGGCGACAGCATTTTGTTTTTCTAGTTTTAATCTTTTCTTTTCTTCCATTACCCTACGTTTTTCGATGTTACTTGCAGCTGTTAGTAATTCACCAGTGTTTACTTCTCTAGGTTTCGCATTATTGGCTACTTGAGGGAAGAGGGGCGATTTTTCTAAGTAGTCTACCTAGTGTCTCAATATCTTCATCGCCCTCTGACCAGGCACCGAGCGAGTTACTTTTTCTTTTATAAAACGTTGGCATTTGTGCAAAAAACACATAAAACGTTGTTGGCATCTCACCCCCTTTAAAATCTGCATCTCTCCCAAACTTATGGGAGAGAGGCCGAACGTTACAACTCAGAATCACTGTAATTTAAACTAACCGGACTTCGTCTAAAAATAACCTTACAAACTGCATTTCAACGCAACATCACATTTATTCGCAAATTTTGATCATTTAATTCCAAATTATAATTGTAGTCATAGTCTACGAAAATTTTAGCGTGCGTTAAATTAATTGTTAGTTTGTATCTTACCGAAAACAGTATTTTCAGGGCACAAGCACAAACCACAACACAGAGTACATGTATCTGAACGACTGATGTAGTAGCTAACTCCATATAATTTTTTAAAGTATAGATAAGAACAATCGGCATCTCACCCACACCGGCATCTTTCCCGGATTTACCCTATAATATAAATTTTGTAAATTCAGCGTTTCGGCTCCGCTTAGGACCTTTGTCAAAATTTGCATATACTCAATCAATATTGACAACGGCCCCAAACGTGACCAAAACGTGGAATTTACAAAGTTTTTATTATATTATACTTCACAAAATTATATAAAAGAAACTGACACGCAAATTGGATAATAATTTAGATTTAAAGTTTTGGTAATAAAAAAATGGGAAAATTGAAATTGCGAAATTTTTAATTAGGTTTCTGTTAGGCTGTTAAGTTGATCTTTCTATTTTTCTTACATTTTTTAATATCTAAAAATAAGCCCAGTAGAAGAAACCAAAGTTTATAAATTTCAACGATACCCGCGGTACCTGACATGGCTCTGCCAATTTCTTTTATACATAAATAAACAAAGGTAACGTACTTTCAGCATTAAGTCATCGAATCTAGGAAAATCCCCTTAATAGTCTCCAGTTTACTCATGGAAGTCACTACCTACGTTGACGTCTAAACTAAATTATTCTGTTAACAAACTAACTGGAATATGAAATTATGTTCGAGAAAAAGGCAACATACGTGCTTAGTTCTCTCCACCACTAGATCAATTAAGACACACCAGCTTTCCAGTACGCGCATCCTATATCACAACAGAGATGGAAATAAGGGAAACATAAAACATTTCTTAATTCCACCGTTTTACTTTATTTGATCTAGAACTACAGAATAGACCAGCTTAATTTTGTAAAACTTTTTAAAAGGAAATTAAAAATTAATTCCACGCTGACTATCGCTAAGGGCGTACTTTTTAAGTCTGCGGCATATTCCGCGGCAGTCGCGGCTGAAATATATAATTTTCTGTAATATCTAATTATGTGGGCCGATTCAAATTCAAGAGCCACCATTAAGATGGTGTGTATTTGAAAATACAGGGGATGACAAATTATTATATTATATAAATTCAGAATTTTTTAAAAATTTGATGGGTATTAACATGCTGTTGAAAAACCTGATCGCCGGAAGACCAAAAAATGCTCTTATCGACAATTGGGATCAATATTGAATTGATTGATTAGTAGAGCAAATTTTCAGAGAGCGTGTCGCTTAGGTTAGACTATCGTCAATTTAACTATTTGAAAATGTTTACGCGCTCGTATATCCAAACATAAAATTCACATGGATCTTCGCAAATGCGCAATACGCACAGAACGTACTGATTCGATCTAGCGAGGTCAGATTTTTCGTTTCCGTCTCTTTTTAATACGTACGGGAGCCGATCGCCAAGAGTGCGTACGTCTGAACTATCGTAGTTCTTTTGTTCGCTTGAATCTTTTGTCAATTTATTTGTTGTGTCATCGTATTTACGTCACGCACAAAATTGAAAGTTTAATCTGCTTTGTTTCTAAATTAAAGGCGTTGGAAATTGGGTGCTGGTTGTTATTCACTTGCTGAGAAAGTGAGTATTCATTTGTGTTTACAAATAAAAGGATATATTTCGTTTTATTTCTGCTAGGTTATCGAATATTTTTGTTGCGTACCTACCTACTGCATTCATTAATTTTGGTGTTGGATTTTATTCATTTGCTGAGAAGGTGGTAGGTATTAATTTGTGTTTACAAATATAACCTTATTATTGTGTTTACTTTTTCTAGGTAATTTTCGCAAGGTACTGATTTCATTATAAGGTGTTTGTCGTTAAAAAGTAAATAAAAAGTTTCAGACAAAGTTCATAGTGATTTAAGAAAAATAGCATAAGATACAGATATAGAAATACAGATACAGAAATACAGATACAGACTTGAGATCCGTGACACAGATTTAAGAAAAATAGAGATACAGATTTGAGACCATAGACAGAGATTTAAGAAAAATAGAGACACAGATTTGAGACCATAGACAGAGACTTAAGACAAATAGATTTGGGATCATAGACATAGACTTGAGATCATAGACACTGATTAAATTAAGATTAAAAGACAACACAGATATTTGTAAGAACAAATAAGTAGTTTCAAGATACATAAACAAATTTTAGACTGAAATTGAAAGGCAAAGACAGAAAACCAAATAAATACATGGAAGACAAGTAGTGAAAGATACGTAGTTACATATGTAGGTAGACGTGTGGTATTATATTGTTATTATTACTTAGTAAAACTGTTGTTTGATCTAACGTGAATTTTGTATCATGCCTCGTAGAAAACTTAATAGAAGTCTTGAGGAAGAAGAAGCATTTGTTAGACGTAAACAAGAAAGAGACCGTGAATATCAACGTCGACGTCGAGAACTAGCCAGAAATAGTGGGCAGAACATTGCTAGAACTGATAATGGTGAACATTTCATCTGCGCCATGACTGTTCTATATGTCGTAGCCACATGGTGTAATCGGACAGTTCATGAAATGTCTGGACAGACGATGTAAACTTTTAAAATTTGGCAAACGAAATCAATAAGAAATTATGTCGCTTTGCTAGACATCACTTGACCTGACCTGAACCAGATCTCCAACATAATATGGTTAAAAAAGAATTGTTTCGCTAAACGACTGCTAACGGTCCAGACATTACATGAACTGTCCGATTACACCATGTGACTGCCACATATACATTGTGGTGCAAAACATTTTGTAGCTGAGAAAGTTGCAAATAAAGGTAATTCATTTAATGATTGTTGTAATCATGGCGAGGTATGTTTGAATCCTTTACCTGCATTTCCTGTAGTCCTAGAGTCATTATTCAATGGTTCTCATGCAAAATCGAATAACTTTTTTAATCATATTCGAAATTATAACAGTACATTTTTTTTGCTTCATTTAATGCTAATCTCGTAAATTTTAATTCAACACGTAGAGGTCCATTTTGTTTTAAAATACGAGGAAAAAATATATTATCAAATAAATACAGCACTGTACCCAGCTTTCAATGGGATTCCAAGTTATGGTCAACTGTTTATTGTGGATCCTCAGGAAGCAGTAGAATTTCGTTTACAGCAAAATTCACAGTGTGATTCAGAACTTATGAAAGTAATTGAGAATTTGATGCGTGAACATAATGTTTTTGCTCAGTCATATCAAATGATGGGTGAAGAATTGGAAAGTCAAAGGTCAATTAATAATACAAATGAAGAGCCTGAACTGCTTCGTTTGATGTTTGGAATTGGAGCACGTTCACGTATCTCTCATAAACTTAAAGACGCGAATTGGTTGAATATGTTCAACAGACGTCGCCTTCACATGGTCTGCTTCTTTCTCAAGATTGTTCAGTTCCGTTTACCTCTCTATTTGTATAATAAACTTGTTTTTCGTGCTAATGCGCATGGCATTGCCACCCGTCGAAAGTCCCTTATGCTCACGATTCCGCGGCGTCGCAAGGAAATATTTAAGAGATCTTTCTCATACAATGTCGTGCCCTGTTTGAATCAGTTTCACTCGTTTCGGACTCTCCCTTGTGATGCCGTGAAACATAAATTATTTAAAATTTTCTTTGACCAGCAGTAGCTAGTTTTTTTGTCTACTCAGCATTACGTGGGCTGCACATGACTGTGTTCTTATTCTACATCTTTATAGTTTTTCCTTTCTTTTTTTCTCTTTCCCTTCCTTTCCTTTCCTTTCCTTTTCTTTTTCGTGTCCCGTTTTGTCGTTTTCGCTTCGTGTGGTTAATTTTTGTATTTTTTCTCCATTTTTAGTTTATTATCCTGCATGGAAGATCAGGCTCTGGGAATACTGCGTTATTCTCAGATGCCTGAATGCTCGCCTTTTAGCACCAGTGATTTTATTTTCATTTTGTTAATTGTGTGAACTTATGTATTTGGTGTTAATAAATTTATTATTATTATCTTTTATTTACGATGAAAGCTGGAATGGATCGGAATCTTTACAATTTTCAAAGGGTTAATGAAGTTGCAGCGATTTTTTCTGCAACAGCTGATGGCGATATTCCAGAGTCCTACGTAACAGTAAGAAATAAAAGTGATAAATCTTTACAGTATGTTAGTACTATGGATTCTAATGTAGAGCCGTGGGTTTATCCACTGTTTTATCCGTCTGGTACTCGAGGATGGCATCAGGGAATACCTTGTAGTAAGAAAAATAAGCGAGTGACTCGAGCAGCTTACACAAAGTACAGAATAGCGATTCGCAATGAAACCAATGTCTTCCTGATGGGTCGCCGACTGTTTCAGCAATGGTTAGTTGATAGTTACGTTAAAATTGAAAAAGACAGATTAAATTTCTGTAGAGATAATCAAAAGAAATTACGTGCAGAATCGTACCAAGATTTAATAGATCATTTAGAAAAAAAATCACAACTTAATCAGCAAAATTTTGGAAAAATGATCATTTTACCATCAACATTTCAGGGATCGCCGCGAAACATGCTGCAGAATTATCAATTGTAGGTAAATACGGTAAGCCAGATCTTTTCATTACGATGACTTGTAACCCCAAATGGAGAGAAATTTCAGAGCATTTGTTGGATGGACAAACTGCTGCTGATAGACCTGATTTAGTGGCTAGTGTTCAACATAAAAAACGCCCTTATAGATTTAATTGTAAATAAAAGTTTTTTGGGGCAGTGGAGGCGTATGTTTATGTAATTGAATTTCAAAAACGCGGATTACCGCATATGCATATGTTAGTCTTGTAACAATGCGCCGTAAAAATGCCTAAAAGCTCTAATGAACTTAGAGTGGCATTTCATCATTGTTCTACGAGACCGCGGCCGGCAAATCAAAAGCGAAAGTATTGTTGAATAAATCCGTCCGTCCGTCCGTCCGTCCGTCTACGCATGCACCGATGAAAGAGATGAGCAAGTCCCAGATGCGACAGACGTCACGCGAGAAGAAGGGAATTCCGAATCGATTCTGCACGCTGCACTAACATGACGTAGTGAATATAGTATTTTTCAGATTTGTTGGCGTTTGCGCCGCCATATCCGATTATCCAAGCAACCACCAGCAGTTCAGTAGTTTCCAAAATTTTGCTGTTGCTAGGATCCGCAACAAGCGTGTGCGCCGCGACTCTGGACACGACACACGGCATTTTGACGTTTTCCCTCAAGAAATGTATTCTTTTACCCACAACATTAGCCCGTTCACACAAAAGACGCCGGTTATTTTCTAGTTTGTACTTAAATCTGCTATTGGTTATAAACGCCACAACCTTTTGTGCCAGAAATATCTACCATTTGTTTTGATTTTAATTTGTTATTTAAAATTTTTAATGTAATGTGTTATTTCTTTTCTTTCATGAAATAAATAGCATTCCTTACTTCGGTTTTAATGCTGTCAGTTACATCTTCAGTTTTTAATTTTGATTTGCCTTTTTCCGGGCGTTGCAGCAGACAAACCTCGTTTTTCCTCTCCAACTATGCGCGACACGCTGCGTAGAATTACTTTTGATGCATCGGCCAATCGCTCCTGGTCACAAGTTAAAGGCAATAGAGGACCATTATTTTCCTTCTCTCGAGTAAAGTATTCAAAAATATTTCGTAAAACTTCTCGACACTGTTTGGTAAAAACATTTCCAGGCATCTTTACACCTGACAATCAAACTGACAGTTATACTTGAAAGGCAATAATTTTTAATACATTGCTTGGTGACCACTGGATATTGCAAAATAAGCATATTAATACTGAAACCATTTTGTTTCACACAACCATAGTAAGAAAGAGTGAGATCAAATACGGAAACGTGAGAATATTCTCAAGTCATCTTACGGCAGTAATTAAAATTCAACAAATCCATTTTACAAAAGGGAGAAAGACATATGAACGTAATGCGCAGATTACTGCACACACACGCCAAGATATCTGAAAAGAACTATACCGACGCCCACCTTTCCGAAATAACCAGAATGCTAGATGAATCTCTGCACACGACCCCCAGCGCTGACGTAGGAAATCTCGAAATAAATCCTCCAAGCTTATACAAGTAGATGCAACAGAAGGCAGAAGCCAGTACTTGGTCGTCCGGCCATCAGCTGGGACCAGTGCTCCCAGCATCCGAGATGATGCTGGCCGCCGCATCCGAAATACTAGTACTTGGTAAACCGTTCTGACGACGCCGTGTGATCCACTGAAAGTAACCGACCCGTAAATATTTGAGTAAGATAATTTTGAATAGTTACCTGGTGCTTAATGGTTGTTACCACTACGATATCAACAATTAAACATCATCCAGTCATAACCTGGCTGGCCTAACTTATCCGAGACCAGTGAGTAGTGAGGTGTCCAAACTCGGGAATTAGGGGTGTCTGCTGGTGAAGGTAGGATCGTTTTGGCAACCTCGTGTGGCACTTGTTCCTGTAACTTGAGGCGACATATGGCGGGTAATCGGCGGCCGCTGGTGACATGTCGAGGGCGGACTAATTATTATTTACTGGCAGCGTATAGACTAGGGGTATTTCCCCCGAGATATAGCAGCCTGGTGCTGCGACGAGAAACTCGCACCAAAGCCCGCCGAGTCTGTACCTTTTGGTGCTCCCACGTAGACTCCGAGGCCGTAGAAATAATTCAGTATTGGACCGCACGTCGAGCGAACCCCATTATCGGAGTACACCGCGAGAACCGGGTTTTTATTTATGTTTCTTTCACTGTAAATATATCTCGTATTTTTGTACATATTCCGTATTATAATTTCACCGCAATTTTATCAAATGTAAATAGTTAAAACGAATAGAGTCAAGTTATATTTTCTTTATGTCTTTTTATTCAATCATCGTTTAGCAATAAGTAATAAAGCCAACCCTTCTGCGACTAAGAGCTTAAGGGTTATAAGCGAATAAATCTTCCAACCGACCAGACCGTAGAGGCGACGAGAGACGTGTTCATAAGAGACCGTCCAGATCCCCTTAGATATACAGCGTGTCCCAATATATGAGACCGAGGGAGACAGGTGTATATTTAAGGGCCCGTACCGAGGACGTCGTTGAATAAGTGACGTCTGAGAAGAGAAGAAAAAGTAGTCATTGCAGTCTGACAAAATAGCAACGTCTGAAGTAGTTGACCGATATACATATAACTGCGGAAATTCTAAATCCAGAAGAAGAACCTTTATTACATGATATTGTTTTAAGAAACATGATTCACGGTCCATGTGGAAATTGGTGTTTAACGGAACAGAACATTTGTTCTAAGCATTTTCCAAAGAAATTTAATGAGCAAACAACTTTAGATGAACATGGACATGCTAATTATCATCGTAGAAATACTGGCCTTTCTTTTAAACGTTCTGATGGATATATCTGTAATAATCAATATGTTGTACCCTATAACCCAATTCTGTTAAAATTGTTCAATGCCCATATTGATGTTGACGTGGTTTCCAGCGTAAAATCTGTTAAATATTTGTATAAGTACATTTACAAGGGTCATGATGATGCAAAAATAACAGTTGTTGAAAGAAACAGTAGTGCAATTATTAAGCACGACGAAATTCGTAATTTTATCGAAGCAAGATACGTTGGTCTACCAGAAGCTGCTTGGAGAATTTTAAGTAAACCTTTACAAGATAAAAGTCATTCAATTACAAGATTGCCAGTGCATTTACCAAATCAACATAATGTTGTGGTCAGCAATGATTATGATGAAAATGAAATCAGAAATGCATTAGACAAACAAACAATGGTGATTGAATATTTTGCACTGAATGCTCGGGATTCTGAAGCTCTGCAATATTTATATGGGGACATACAGAGTCATTATGTATTTAAGAAAGATAATGCCAATGGTAATTATAACTGGCAACACCGTCAGAAACAATTCAAAGTTATTGGACGCATGTACTCCGCAAGCCTCAGCCAAATTGAGCTATTTCATTTGCGATTATTATTACTTCATGGTAAAGGAGCAAACAGATTTGAAGATCTGAAAACAGTAAATGGAGAAATACAGGAATCTTATGTAGGAGCGTGCTTAAAATTAGGTCTTATTGAAGATGATCACGAATGGAAAAGAGCCATGAATGAAGCTGAAATTTGGATGATGCCCAGACAGCTGAGATATTTATTCATTCGTATTTTAATGCATTGCCAACCAATTTATCCAGAAGAATTGTGGGAAGAATTTAAAGAAGCAATGTTACAAGACTATGAAAGACGTTACGGCAATACTGAAGGACAAAAACGAGCCTATATTCAAATTAGTTCCATGCTTTCTTCGGAAGGTTACAATCTTTCAATGTTTCCTTACCATGCCACAAATAAATGACATGGAATATGCAGATAATGTTTCAAATTAAGAACAAGCAATAAAAATAGGATCACAACAATATAAGCACCTAAATGAAAAGCAGAAAGAAATTGTAGATATTATTTTGAGTAAATGTGATGCTAACATAAATGAATCAATTTCTGAATCTTCATGTTTTTATATAGACGGTCCAGTGGGCTCCGGTAAGACTTATGTTTATACAACCCTTTACAGCTTACTGAAGAGTAAGAATAAAATTGTTTGTACTATGGCCTTCACGGGCATAGCAGCAACACTACTTCCTCATTCGAGAACAGTTCATAAAACGTTTGGGTTACCTGTTCCTTTGTTTTTAGATTCATCTTCCAACATTAAGAAAAATTCAAAAGAAGCAGATTATTTAAGGAGTGTAGATGTTTTTATTCGGAATGAAGCTCCTGTGGCGCCAAGGTATGCTTTAGACATTATAGACAGAACCTTACGAGACATTATGGATTGTGATGTTCCGTTTGGTGGAAAAATTATCGTATTGGGAGGCGATTTTCGACAACTGTTACCAGTTAAAATAAATGCTACCCGCTGTGAAACAGTGAATTTAAGTATCAAATTTAGTTTTCTTTGGAGTTATTCCCGTAAATTCTTTAACACAAAATTTGCGAGCTTTACCACAGGAACAAGAATTCACCAAGTTTTTATTGGATGTTGGAGATGGAGTTTTGAACGATATGAATAGCAATTTAGAATTGCCACAGAGATGTATTGATAATTCAGATATCGTTGAACGTATTTATGGAGGAATAATTAGAGAAAAGACATTCATGGGTATGACCAAATCAGCTATTCTTTCTGCCAGAAATGCTGATGTTGAAGACATTAACAAAAAAGTGGTTAGATATAAAAACAGAAAAAATATATGCAAGCTTGGATAGTGTTGAAAATTGTGATAACGGAGATTTAAACGATGCTATTCTTCCTGAATATTTAAATACTTTAAACCCGCCAAATTTTCCTCCGCATGAATTGAAGTTGAGAGTAAATTGTACTTATTGTGATGTTGGCTAGAAATCTCAGCATTAATGAAGGCTTATGTAATGGTACGAGATTGTTAATTTTACAATGGGGAAGACCCGCTTAATCGAATTTATAACTTTTAGTACTGTAATATCAAGCACAAATAGAATATGTATCGCGTACCACGTAAAAATTTTGATTATGTGCCGTGCTGAACGAAAAATTTGCAACTTAGAAAGCAGCATGACCGGGATGGCTAAAACGCGCGCTTTCTGTGGCGTAGGAGACCTATCCGTTGCGCCGCGGTGTTTACGCGTCTCCCTGGAAAAAGTGGGAGGAGTCGAGAAATAAACCAGCGATCAGGGTGCAAACGGATCGGTTTGCGCATGTGAAAATCCCTACCTAATCTGTCGGACCCAGTGGTCAAGTACGTCACCAGCGTCATTCAAATATTGTGTCTCGAGCGTGACGCATGTTTCGTATTTAATTATGACGAAAATAAGACTCAAATGTAAAAATCGAAAGTTGCGGAATTTGTTTTGGGTAGTAAACTATTCAATATGATCATTTTCAAAATTTGCGGGTTTTCCCCATTGGGAGACAATATCTTGCAGTGCAAAATTTTAACAGGCGATAAACATGGAGGTATATAGTTTTCATTAACCGTATAACGTTGCATTCTGAAAATGTTTATCCTTTTACTTTTAAAAGACGACAATTTCCCATTAAACTAGCGTTTGCAATGACTATTAACAAATCACAAGGCCAAACATTTGATCAAATAGGAATTGATCACCGACAAGAAATATTTACTCACGTGGCTTTTTCAAGAGTTCGTTCTTGGAAAGGATTGATAATTTATTTAGGAAATCAAAGAAATAGCCGTATAGTTAAAAACTATGTTTTCAGGGAATTATATCAGATATAAATTATTCTGTAATCTGGCAATAATGCGTTTCTTTAAAGTCATGATTCGACTGGGCAGTGAGCGCGCCCAGTGCGCGAGATGACCTAGTTAAACAAATTTAAGAGAATCTTTGCAGTCTCCGCGACACAAACGTGTCTATGTCGGTTGCAACGTTGCAAGTTGCCTGCCGGAGAGGGACAGTCGAAGCAAGTGGGAGCCGGCTATTATTAGTGAAGTAGTGAACGCTAATCAGTAAGTAATCTTGTGGCGATTCGCCCGGATGGTCGCTTCACGCGGGTTTTATAAGCCCGCATGGGTAGTAACTAGTAAGATAGTAGGCCAGAGACAATATTTACATAGCGGTCCAAAATCAATCATTTCGGCGAAAAAAGTCAACATTTTAGGTACTATCCTTGTCTATCATATATACTAGTCTGCTAATCCAATGTAATTTGTTGGAAACCGGTTTTTGGACGCCACGTATTTTAGTTCTGGACGCAGCTGGTTAGATGGGGCTCGATACGCTTAGTAAACTTCCAGTTTTCAATCTGCTATCGTGGCACTTTAGTTGATTTCATTGTTTAACAGATGGCAGGCACGGCGATTTTAATTCTGGGGTGATGCGAGACGGCGCCAGCCAGCAAGACGGGACGTTGCCGAATAAGATATCAAATAAGCTTTAATGTTCCCGCAGGGCACAGCGCGGCGGCACGCTTTGTCGCTTGTCGGGGTAACACCTGCATGAAATTTATGCCTTTACAATACTTTTTATGTCCAATTTTGTCTTTCTGAATTTGTTCACATATACCAGCCCCAATTATTTGAATGGCCTTACTTCCTAGATCCCAAAAATAAAAATTAAGAGACAGCCCAAAAAGATGTTTTAACGTTTTAACGAATTATTCGAAAAACCAAAAAACGCACTTGTTTTTTCCAGTAACTTTCGTTTTTGAAAACACTTTGAGGATCTGTATGCAGCGCCGTAGCCAGGGTCAAAACTTAGGGGGGGCTTATGAATTTTTTGAGGGGGCCTAAACAAAATATTTGGTAGGATGTCTCTTGGAATATGCGATTAAAATTATTCTAAAAATTGGAAATTATAATACTTTACTAAACTAGATAAATTGATAAATACCTATATGCCTAGTTTGAGGATATGGATGCAATAAACAGTACATAAATATGACTAATTCTTGTAAAAAAATGGACAACGAAGAATGAAAAACTATTCAGTAGAACTTCACAATAAACTAAAATCTTCACTTCTTACAATGAAACAAAATACAACTATATGTATAGGGTGTTAACAATTAGCGGGGCAGTATTGACAGCTTTGTTATTTTTGGAGCCACGATTCCTGTTAAATGACAATACTAGTAGTATTTCTTAATAGATTACGGTCGCGAAAACAGAAAAGCAATGATTGAACATCAGGTTTTCGAGTTATGTGCAAAAATAACTTTTTTTTAAATGGAACGCTCTATATATTTTTGCATATATTGGGAGAGAGAAAAATTCTTAACAGAAAGTCTTAATTAACGGCTACCCTAAAATTTAAAATAAAGACGTTTTACTCCATTTAAAAGTAAAACACTATAGGAAGTGAGCGAATATTGCTTAGCAGCGACACCAAGGCGGCGCAATTATAAACTTTTGGTAGTAACTAAGTGTCAAACTGAGAGAGCAGGTGATACCTCTGTCAGTTTGACATTCCCGCGTAAATTTAAGCAATGGATACTTTAACGTTATATGACAACTAAAACTGCAAAAAATTATAAATGTCAAATCTGACAGCCCAGTACCACCAAAACTTTTAAATGGTGGCGCTGGCTGAAAATTCGCTCACTTCCTATATAAATACATCTTTTACACTATAAATCAAAACAGGCCGAGGAACAAGGCAAGTGTCGAAATCAATAAATATTCTTTGTAAATTTTTATTAGTAGGTACTTATTGCTGTTTAGAGAGTTTTCGTATTATTTTCGTGACTATATCGACATCTTCACCATGCCGTTTACTCTTGTAGAAAACTGGGACACGTGTGATTTAGTAAGCTTATAAAAAATGAATTTCGATCTATCGCATGCTACGCCGAATTATTTCTTGGGCGGGAATAGCCGATGCAAAGAAGGATGGACAAAAAGGCGGAAGAGATATTAGGAGAAGATCAGTTCGGATTTAGACGAAATAGAGGAAAGAGGAACGCAGGAGGCCATTCTAGCTTTACGAATAATTATAGAAAAAACGATAGAAAAGAGAAAGAGCGTCTATATAGGATTTGTAGATTCAGAAAAAGCCTTCGACAACGTAAAATGGGGGAAGATGTTCGAAGTGCTCAGAAAGGTAGGGATGAAATATAGGGACAGAAGAATAATACATCATCTCTAGAAGGAGCAAAAGGCAGTTATAGAATGTGAGCAGGAACGAAGGGAAGTAGATATCCGGAAGGAAGTGAGACAGGGATGTGTATTGTCACCTCTAGTTTTCAACTTATATATCGAAGATGCGATTAATATTGTTAAGGGCAGAACAGCCTCAGGAATGGATGTACAGGTCAAACTATTAACTTGCTCATATTTGCGGATGATATAGCAGTGTTAGCAGCTATAGCAAAGAAGAATTAGGAGCGGCTTTGAATGAAATGGAAGCAGTTTTGACACAGGGCTACGGCATGAAAGTCAATAAAAATAAAACTAAAATTTTGGTATGTAGGGGATGTGAAAATAGAACTAAAGTTGACATACAAATAGGAAATTAGAAGATGGAGGAGGTCGCGGATTTTTGCTATTTAGGAAGTAAAATAACTCAAGACGGTAGGAGCACAAAAGATATAAAACAAAGAATAGCGCGCAGGGGCAAGTTGCGTTTTACATCAAAAAGAAACAACTGTTATGTTCGAGAACGGTTAATATAGAGACTAGAAAGAGACTCTTAAAGTCGTATGTATGGAGTACGGCATTATACGGGTGCGAAACTTGGACAATAGGAGAAGCGGATCGAAAAAGAATAGAAGCGTTTGAAATGTGGTGCTATACAGACGCATGATGAAGATACCATGGATAGATAAGGTTAGCAATAAGGTATAGGGAAGTATTAGAAAGAGTTGGGGAAAAGCGAAAGGTATGGAAGACAATAAAGAGTAGGAGAGATAGGATGGTAGGACACCTTCTAAGACACGAAGGATAATAGTTCGCGACATAACTAGAGTCAGAGATAGGAATAAAAAGAGGTAGGGGTAGGCCTAGATTAGACTACTGCTCTCAAATAGTTAGGGATGTAGGATGTTCTACTTTTAGGGAAATGCATAGGTTAGCTCAAGATAGAAAAGAGTGGAGGTACGCGTCCAACCAGTCTTCGGACGGAGAACCTTATGATGATGATAAGAATAGCCGAACCGGACGTGCGTCCTAAAATTGTACAGGAAATTAGGGAACAAAACAGATATTTTTGTACAGAAGAGGAGGAGAAAATATTTAATTTGGGATGCACAAACGGGCCTTAAGTACCTACATAGCTGTATACAGGGTGTCCCAGAACAACGGGGCAATATTTCTGGAGCATATAGTTTGGGTCAAAATAACACTTAAATCATATATAAAAAAAAAAATCTAGGGCGCCTCCCTTCGAAGCTATTCGCCCTTAAAATTAAAGTCCGCCGAAGAAGGTTTTTTGCTGGTAACTTTCAAACTACTGTATCGAATGTTATAAAATTTGGACTGTAGGCATAGTAAGCAAGTATCTGTGATCCAGTGACATGACATCTTCCGTATCTTGTCTAGGAAGCCGGGGGTGGAACACCCCTAATGCTTTTCATCCCTTAACTTTTACGTTGGTGCTTTTAACGAATTTGCAATGAGATTTTTAAATTCCTCAAACAATTTTCTCAAAAAAGGTACTCTTTTTTGAAACCGTTAAAACGGCCCGTTTCCGAGAAAAAAATGTATACAAAGACATGGTTTATCATTTTTACCGACTTTTACTATACAAGCCAGGCTATGAAATATGAACTGCTTCATGAAACATGTGAAAAAATGAAAATGAAGTGAACAACAATCACATCACAATCAACACAACAATCAACAATCGGTTTTGCAAACATATCGTCGCCCTCCTCACGTACTGGCGTAACTGACAATTTTGTGAAAATTGAGTTACGTTGTATATATGCATATCTCTATTGTCTGCACCACCTCACGAAAGTGGCGTAACTGCAGCACCAATCTACATAAAAAAAGACAACCCGTAGGTTATGTTACTGTGTTAATGCAGTCCTACAAGTGTAAGCGGAGTAAGTTTTTTGTTCTCCTGAAAAATTTACCAATTGTCAGTTACGCCAGTACGTGAGAAGGGCGACGATATAATAGCAGCTACAATAAATTTTTGAAGTGAGCACCTTGTAGACGCATACGTTTTTGTGTAGTAAAAATGATAAATCATGTCTTTGTATCATTTTTTTTCTCGGGAACGGGCCGTTTTAACGGTTTCAAGAAAGAGTACCTGTTTTGGAGAAAATTGTTTGAGGAATTTAAAAATGTCATTACAAATTCGTTAAAAGCATCAACGTAAAAGTTAAGGGGTGAAAAGCATTAGGGGTGTTGCACCCCCGGCTTCCTAGGCAAGATATGGAAGATGTCATGTCACTCGATCACAGGTACTTGCTTACTATGTCTACAGTCCAAATTCCAAATTTTATAACATATTCGATGCAGTAGTTTGAAAGTTACCACTTACCAGCAAGAAACCTTCTTCGGGACTTGACCTTTAAGGGCGAATAGCTTCGAAGGGAGGCGTCCTAGATATTTCTTTTTTTATATGATTTAAGTGTTATTTTGACCCAAACTATATGCTCCAGAAATATTGCACCGTTGTTCTGGGACACCCTGTATATGTAGTGTTTTAAATGGCTCAGATCTTCTTTATTCTACATTTCACGAAAATTATTATAATTATTAAGGCTTATTTGTTAAGAATTTCTTTCGCTTTCAAAAAAATATAGATACAGGTTGTTCAATTAAGAAAAGGTATTTTTGTTGACAACGCGAAAACCCGAAGTTCAATTCCTTTTCTGATTTCACGACCTGAATCTACGTAAAAAATTGAGTAAAAATACTACTAGTTTGTCCATTTAACCGGAATCGTATAGCTGCAAAGATAACAAAGTTACCTAGTAATAGTGCCCCGTTTCCCGTTAATTGTGAACACCATGTATATGAAATCTAGAATAATTATTATTGCAGTCTCCTATTTCGACTGTCATTAAATTTTTCTATATCAACGTTTTTTGTTCGCTCTAGGGGGAGGGGGGGCTACGGACCTGTCTGTATGGCATGGTTGTTCAATCCCTGAGTTAACGCTGGAAGTATTTTTTAATTATTTTGTACTTCATGCACCTTATGTTCAATGAATAAATATTTGTCTTAATTATTTTGTACTACAAAGTCGTTGTTTGAACACTGCGCACTTTCTTAAAATTTGTTTAGTGTACGGAAATCCTTTTTTACAGACCATTAAAATGTACATTTTTTTTGATTAATTTAATTTTTTCGGTTTAGGTACTTACTGTCTTTATTATAGTAACCTTGATTTAGCTTGGGTTTTTCTGTGCTTACTAACTCAACCATCTACCCTTACGCGCTGGAATAGCATAGTATAAACGGTATAAATCATCTTCGTTAACATGGTCTCCTGCCATCAGGAAACTGCTTAATTCTCATAGTCCGACGGTTATATCTGTTCCACTATCTCATAGAAAGAGAAACCAAAAAATCTCTATTTAAACTTACTTTTTTCCTGGAAATAAACAATCATGTTCTCATTCTTGTCTGGATCCCTTTTGGGCATGACTTTCCACTTATTGCTTTTGTTTGGTTTTAACAAAAATGTCCCTTGAAATGCTTTTCGAATAGGTAAAACGTAAAAGTAAGAATTAACCCAGCCATTTATTTGAGCGGCTCCGACATTCAACCAAAACCGTGCCGCTCCTCTCAAATTAATTAATTTTCATTTTTGTTCATTTTGTAAATTAAGTAGGTATGTACCTATTTATTTATGGAACAGGAGGCGGATATCTGCCAGCACCCGGTTTTTGAAGTTCGGAAAGATATAAAATATCCATTATAAAGTAATAAAAATGACTAGAACATTTAAATCACATTGCTTGCCGGCTGTCATCTACGTACATAATTTATTAGTTGGCGGCGTGTTTTGATCACCGAAGTTCAAGAAAACCCACGACCACCTGCTAATGCGAAACTCTTGTTCGCCATCTGCAATGAATAGATTTAAAACATCTCTTCTCAAACTGCCAAAGAAGGTGCGTATCTATACTTTTGAAACTCAAAACAATTCCAGATCGCGCTTTGTCTGCCATCTAGCGGAAATGTGAGTACTTCTTTAAAAGGCGTCAAGGTTAATAGACTTCATTGGCTAACTATAATGTATATAAACAAGGATACTATGTAACGTGTAACATGCCTAAAACACATTTTAGTAATTTTTAATACATAAAGTTTTCTTTAAATAACGGCAGTAACATTTTTTTTGTAAATTCCAAATGGTTTCAGTTAAGTTTTGAAAGGAAATTTTAAAAAATCTATATATTTTTTAATTGTTAAAATCACCGTTGTGTACCATGTGCGTAGTTTACGCTCAACTTCCTGTAGGCGACAATTTAAAATCGCAGTGTTGCCTAGTTACTTGCACAGATAACGTCGAATGCTGGTGCGAGCGTTGACATCGTGTTTATTCGTGCACTCACGCATTGTGCAGGGGGCGCCATCTTGGTGATACAGCAGCCAAGACGACATCCACTACTTCCTTAGCAATGACCATGAAAGATACCAGGTGGTGCTGGTGCGAGCGTTGACATCGTGTTTATTCGTGCACTCACGCATTGTGCGGGAGGCGCCATCTTGGTGATGCAGCAGCCAAGACGACACCCACTACTTCTTTAGCAATGACCATGAAAGATACCAGAGCTGCTGAAGAAATCCTTGAATTAGACGAAGAAGTTGACCATAACTGGATGGACTGCTTCAAAACGCTCACATCCTAAGCGCTCCATTACGCATTATGGTCGAGGGGTTTACCACTCATGTAATAGTTGGGACAACCTCATATGTAATGATTTTGTAATACCATGTAATACTGTGTAATGCCATGTAATATGTTCGTAGTTTTATGTAATACTAATGTAATAGTTGAAATATTCATGTAATAGTTCTGTAATGGTTGTAATACTCATGTAATACCTATGTAATTGTCATGCAATAGTTATGTAATACTTGTGTAATACTTATCCAATAGTCATGTAATACTCTTGCAATAATCGTGTAAAAGTTGCGCGCGCAGCACAACCTCCAAAACTTTTGCAAGTATGATTTCGTACAAATTATAATGGTGTGTGTTGCGTCGTATTGCATTGTTAAAAGCAATTTCAAAATATAAAGCTTACGGGAGTCGTGGATTATTTTCGCATGCCATTATCATTCGATAGGCTTCTGGTTTCTAATTCTTGTTGGTTAAATGAATATAAATTTCAGATAGTGACGGAAATGCGAAATACGCAAAAGCTTTCACACAGAAATAAAGTTTTGCCAATAAAGTTCAGTTACAATTTAAAAGTTAAGGCGCGTACACATATGAGCGCACATGCGATGAGAATGAACGCATGCACATACGTTCCTTCTCGCGCGTTGTCCAAATACAATTTCCGATTTCCTACATGCGTGCGTTCTCACGGCGCTCCGTTTAAACAACGCACAAAAGTTATTTAATGTCATGATGGCCTCCAAACAAGACACATTTGCTCTCACTGAAACAGCAGCGGCATTTTTATTTCTTGCCAAGTGTGACAAAAAAAGAAAACAGTCACCCACAAGGCAGCAATCAAATCTAAAAGATTTTTCTTTAGATCACTCAATGTTCACCCCGTGTTGGTATATAAACTAAACCGCATAAATGCAGTCTCCTAGCCGGCACGCCGAATGCGTGTAAATAGTTTGAAAGCAACAGTTTCAATGTCCACACTAAGAAAGATTCATACGCATGATTCTTTTGAGCGGTGACCGAAAACTGACAACCGATGGCTCACCTCATGCGTGCTGAGGGCTTTCGCGAGCGTGGAGAGAATTTGCGTTCGGTACGTACACATTGACAAACATGCGTGTATTCTCGCCATACTCAACACATGTGCGCTCATATTATGCGTACATTCCTGTAAATATTAATTTTGAGTATGACACGTGGGACTTGATTCAAAACTCGTTTTAATTAAAGTATCGAATAGTTTTTTTAAAAAACTCGAACATAATATGATATTTGAAAACTAAGACCAGGCAATGCAGTAATACAAAGACCTTTGAAATGAGATATCGCAGAACATTTAAAATTTTTGATAGGGGATAAAAGGTGTTACCTATGTAATTTTTATGTAAAATATTCCCCCGCACTACTACTGTTCACGTGTCTCGGCAATTTTCTTACGTTTTGTCCATCAAGATATTTGGAACGAGAAGTTATCAAATTAACAATCCTGTATATTTTATATCGCAGCCATATTGAAAATTCCGTTGTTTTATAAAAAGCCTAGTTGAATTCTAAAACGCCCCATTCTCAAATGACTCAAATGACTAGGTTAACACACTTTTGATTAGGTCCATATTATGTTCGTGGATAGTGCTACTATTTAAAAACTATTACCCACGCCCACCGCCATATCTTGACAACCAGAAGAAAAAAACCTAATAATTTTATGATTTGACGGATTTGATAATCTGGCTGACATAATAGATAAGCTCGTAGATAAGTCTAAAACGCAAATAATAAATATAGAGGTAGATACGACCTGACCTGACCTCATACTAAAACTTTGGTATTTTTAACATTGAAAATGTTATTAGTATCCTGTATGGGTATGATATTCACCGAAAAGATTGTGTTGCATTTGCCACATACGTCACGCGTGAGACCCGAGCGGTAGCCAGGCGCTAGGCCGCTCAGTCTGAGTAAGCTTCATTCAGTGTGGGACCGTCTAGCGTCGAAAAATGTGAGAGAATGCCACAACAGGAATGCAGTTATTATAAATCGGCGCAGGTGTTTTATGAATAATTATTTAACACGCTATCGCATATGCAGAAATATCCCAAACGCACAAGGGTTACAGTCTGCTTCGTCATTTTCAATGTTTCCCCCGTTTGCATCTTTGCTATGATTTTTTTTAATTGAACAAGATTCAATTTTTGAAACCAAGCCATCTTTCGTGGCGTATCTCTACCCATCTACTTGATTTTCTCCTGTACAACACGATAGATATCAATTGTATCCAAGATTGTATCTATTGCTCTATCATTACTGTTTCTAAAACAACTAATATATTTAAAATGATCTTATTACAGGGTGTTCCAAGCAAAACTAGACACCCCAAGTAAGTCTGAGTCAACAATTTTTGAAGAATCGGAAAAACACGTCAACCATTATTCGAAGGGGGACACATTTTAGAGTAAAACGAGTACACCTATCTTCATCCCCTTACCTGACACGGTCACTGCCCCAGAAATGTTATATAGCAGGGGGGTGTCAAGTGATGCACCGTTTGAAAGGTACCTATTATTTAAATTATCTGAATAATAATGTAAAAAATGTAATTACTTTTCAAAGGATGTTATCACTTGACCCCCCGCTTGACTCACTTGCTGTATAAATTTTCAGGGGGGGTGACCACGTCTGATAAGGGGATGAAGATAAGCGTGCTAGTTCTACTTCAATATATGTCCCCATTCGAATCATGGTTGACGCGTTTTCCCGATTCTTCAAAATATTTTTGACACGAGACTTATTTAGGGTGTCTAATTTTGCTTGGGACACCTGTATAATATACGAACGATTTGCTGTCCCTAAAAATACGTGTTTTTAATTATTAATTTAATAGTCTGTTCCGAATAAGTCTCTAAACTCGGGCTCCCACTGCATTTTTAACGCGACAATGTTTAGACATTTATTTATTATATTATTTCCAAAGCAATGCTTATTTATCTATTTATTTATATTATTTTTCTTAAATCATTTATATTAGGCAACACTCTGCATTACCTGCTTAAATAAATAAAGCCAGTAAGTAAGTATTACATGTACCTGCATGCATGAACTACCTGCAAAAAATTTGCAATAGTTGTGTAATAGTTATGTAATTCATGTAATACTAATGTAATACTAGTGTAAAGCTAATGTAATAGTTATGTTATTTGTTGTAATACTCATGTAATACTAATGTAATATCCGAGAAACTATGTAATATTTATGCATTTTGTGCAATACTTATGTAATTATGTGTAATACTTATGTCATTATTTGCAATACTCATGTAATAGTGCAATACTTGGGACACGAATTTTAGTAGTGGTAAACCCCTCGATTATGGTACAATATCTTTTCTTATATTAAAATCGTCTATGGTGAATTTATCCTTTTCTGTTAACTATACACATTCACACATAAATGGATCAATTTTTGCGAATTGTACTTTTTGCAGAAGTACCCCTTTTCAGAAGTGTTGTTTGAAAAATTGTAATTACACGACAAGGGCCCAGTACCGCAGTGTATGGTTTGGTTAATATTAATATTTCGTCGGTGATCGAGTGCGAGTTATTCACAGAACATGTTCTGTGGAGTTATTAATGATAGTTATAAGTACAACTAAAGTGAAAGTCTAATGAGTCTGTAGTACAATTTGCTTTTGGGCGACATCTAACAACTAACATCTAAGATTATTGGCGATTCTTTTCTGCATGGGAAATATCTGACAACCGGAGGCCGGGGTATCAATACTATTTTTCTCAAATCAGTACGTTACCTTTTTCTGCAATGCAAACTGTCTCGTATCCTAACATGAACGATTGATGTGTACTTGCGAGTGAAAAACTGAAAATCTAATTTTGGTACTGACTGAATATAAGACAACGTAGGTCGGAACTACGTGAATTGCAGAAATCGACATGTTTTGCAGTGTGTGCGGTAGTAGACAATACATGGAACTCGACACTATAATTTATTGGTACGAAGCTATTTACTATTTGTAACTTCTGCGTAAAGGAAAATCTGATTTGTAGGAAAGTGTGAAAGGTGTAATTCTATGCCATACATAATGGCACATGAACTGAAAACTACAAATGTATGCCGCTGTTCAGTATGTTCAGCATATCTCTGCGAATGCAACCGATATTGCCAAATATGTGGGCACACAGTAGAAAAATGTAAGATAATAAACAAAAGAGCAGCTCAAATAAGAGAAAACATATCAGAGAATAAAAGAGCTGCCTTAAGAGAAAATATATAAAAGAAAAAGGATGGAATGTATTCAATCAGCTGTATCATCACTTCTGCCTTCACGCCAAGAATTGAATGAATCATTTTTATCAGTCTGTAGATGGTGATTCAGGCATCGCTGTGCCAAGCTTTTCATCTGCAGGTGAAGAACTCCTTAAATCATTTTTATCTATAGATGACAATTTAGACAATGCTCTGTCTCAACTTGTAGACAACTTAGAAAAATCTGAGGAAGGATTTAAATAAAGTCCAAAAGCTTGAATAAGTGACAAAGGGAGTTTCATTTCCCTAATTTCCTTTGGCTGCATCCCTGTGTGCTCTTATTTATTTAGACATAAAGATCAACAATATATTGAAGAGAAAGCTTCTGGCTTCTATGCAGCATTGAAAAACCGGTTCTAACTGCAAGACGATATGATGCGTATTGCAACAGAGTAATCTTAAATCGTTGTAAAGTACGATTTTCTGGGACATGCTCCATATTCGTGTCCCAACCCGTCGCCATTTGGAAATAACAGTGGATATGTTAAGGGATCAATTATGTTGGATAGCATGGGAACGCACCATATTCCTCTTGTTCGCAAGTATACTACAATATCACGATTATTATTTAAGGGAGGAGCACCATCGGAACCCACTCAAACACACAAAAAGTTTCATCAAAATCGGTTCAGCCGTAAACAAATTTGTAAAACTCGATTGCAGCACCACCTATCGGGTCCAATTGTGAATCTAAACCATCCAGGGACCCACGCAAACACACACAAAAAATTTCATCAAAATCAATTTTTATATATAAAAATCAATTGCCGTGCGTTAGTCTCGCAAAAACTCGAGAATGGCTAGACCGATTTTGATGAAATTTTTTTTGTGTGTTTGAGTGGGTCCCTGGATGGTTCACATTCACAATTGGACCCCCATATATGTATACATATACTAGGAGTCCCGATAGTCGTTGCCCTGTCCGACATTTAAAAACTTCCTAGAACCCGATTCCAGCGCCACCTACCGGGTCCAATTGTGAATGTAAACCATCCAGGGACCCACTAAAACACACACAAAAAATTTCATCAAAATCGATCCAGTCGCAAAAAAATTATATAACCCGATTGCAGCGCCACCTACCGGGTCCAATTGTGAATGTAAACCATCCAGGGACCCACTCAAACACACACAAAAAATCAAAATCGGTCGAGCTGTTAAAAAAATTCCTAGAACCCGATTGCAGAGCCACCTACCGCGTCCAATTGTGAATGTAAACCATCTAGGGACCCACTCAAACACACACAAAAAATTTCATCAAAATCGGTCCAGCCGTTTTTAAAAAATTCCTAGAACCCGATTGCAGCGCCACCTACCGAGTCCAATTGTAAATGTAAACCATCCAGGAACCCACTCAAACGCACACAAAAAATTTCATGGTTCACTTCATTTTTAACATGTTTTATATCTGTTAATCCCTTATGGGATTACCTCAACCCTTTTCCAACACAAAAATTAATATTTCGACTTTTCACTTTTTCACTGTTATTTTCCTTCTCATTTATGTCCTCTGTATTCTTTACACCTATCTGTACTACTTTCACACTTCTAATTAAATTGTTCTGTCTTTCATCGACCGCTACCGAATTTTTCATGAAATCATTTCCGCATTTCGGACAGTCACGCGCGAAATGTTCCCTTAGTCACACTTAAAACACATCGCCGCACGGTGTTGTCCCCGATTGTTTTCTTGACAAACCCGCATTTCCTTTTCCATTCGATCACTTTTGATCACATCGGCCAAAAGTTTTTCTTCGTCTTGATGCCGCACGAACGTGAGAGTTCTAACTATTCCTCTCCAACGCATTCCTTTTAAAAACAAATCCTTTTCTTCAAAACTCAAGCTGAAGGCCCGGCACAATGTCATTTTATCATAAAAGTAACCTTTAGCAGTTTCGTTTGCGTTCTGCTTCCTCGCCTACATTTCTGTAAACCGTTCAGAAAAATTTCTTTTGTCCCCAAATTTTTCCTTAAACTTCAACTCAATTCCCACGTACCGATTTCTCTACTTCGGAAATTATACCATCTCAAGGCACTTCCCGCCAGATGTTCTATCGCCACATCCAGTAATATCCTCTCCTCCTAAAACTGCATTCGTGCCACTGTTTTGAGACCACTGAGCCAGTTAGTAGCAACCGCGAAACCTCCCTTGCCGTCAAACACTTTCACGCTCCCAGTCCAAACAGGCATTACACAATACCTTCTCGTTCCCACAGCTTGAGGTGCCAAGTACCCACCGTCTTCCATCGACAACACCCTGTTGCCAATCACGTTTCCGCTCGTCATCCCCGACGCCGAAAACACCACGACCTGAGACGAATTTTCTCCAACCAATTCGAAACAGTCACAAACACCACAGCATAACTTTTCCCTAAGTTACTCTGCACACACAACTACTTGTACTTGCACTTCAAAACGACGCCTCAACTTCCGAACGATAACTTCAAATTTCCCGATCACGAATTTTCCGAAATTGCACGTAATTCTATCCCGCTTCTGATAATTGTTATAGTATTTATTTATTTACGCTTCTGTCAGGACGCCCAAGAAATATCAAACGACTATTTCTGATAAATGTATATTAAATAATAGAATTTCAGTGTTACACTTCGGGATGTTGCTTACTGACTAACTTAAAACTATCTCAAAAACTACCAAGTATCCTCCCTTTTTCAAACATACAACCGATCAGCTCTAAATATCTCATTATCACACATACACAATTATCCAATCAGATTCATTCATTTATCTGCAAACACTCTTACTCATCTTTCAATTCCGTCATCTGATACCGTCTCATAACTTTTGCATCCACTCTGAACCTGTCATCTTGAACCTGCCACACTTAAAAATTTACGGCCGACTGTCTGGCACCACACCAATTTACAGATACTTCTTAACATCAACTTACACCCTTAAAATAAAAATTAAAATACTCTAAAACATGTAAGTGAGAAATAAGCTTTGCAAAATTAATAGATTGTAATGAAATGTTATTGTATTTTTCTGGAACTCTGTGGAGCACACTGGAAAAAGACCGCCTATACCGGATTGTGAACATGTGATGGTTATTTTTAAGCAGTGCCATACTTGTTTCGCGCAACCTTTCATAAAATTTTATAAGTGCAACTAGTAGTAAGAAAGTAGCAGTCGCATATGAATAATAATATAATCATGCCAGGGTGTTATTTAATTATATTCCACTAAAATTTTATAGTCATGTAAGTACATCCAGGGCTAGTATTTAATTATACTCCAATAAAAATTTGTTCGCTAAAATTTCATGGTCATGTAAGTACATAGAGGGTCTTGTGTACTTATGTCTCAATAAAGATAATACGCACCAGTGTTTTATTTAACCTTCCCATACGCGCAAAACGTAACCGAACGGTGGCGACGGCGTTGGCCCTAAAGCTGGACGTTGGTAGAGTGTCTACCTGCAGTAACATATTTCGAAACTATGACGGCATTATAATTATACCTTATACTTAGGTTTAAGTATTTCGTTAGTCAAACTGCATCGAGCAGCGGCGGTAGGTGGGGAAGTATCGCATAGAATTCGTAGTTTGGTATTCTCGGCCCGGGTGGATCGGCTCCCGTAGAGGTTTAGTTTTTTGAGGTTAGGTTTTTACATTATCTTTTTGCAAAAAATGCGTGTGTCTGGTGCGAAAGGGCAACTAAGGACTTTGTTTAAAATGCGTGTGTCAACTCTGGGGTCTGTTACTCGTGTATTATCCATCAACATGACGTCATGGTACCGAAATGTGTTACTGCAGTTAGACACTCGTGACGTTGGCGCAAGCGTTAGAAATCTTGCCTCGTGCAGATTGAGACAAGACAGCGGCGGCTTACTTCTTCAGCGGCTGCCGTTGGAACTTCTTCAGCACTATGATGACGTGGCATGGCGGCGTGGGTACGCTCTCTTACAAAAGCTGAATGCTGGCGCCGGCGTATAGCTAAACGTTCGACCACTTAGACATCAGAGGCTGCTAAAGAAGTGCTTCGTCCACTTGTTCACCAGAGGCTGCTGAGACCACTTCTTCAGCAATGACCTTGCAAGACACCAGAGGCTGCTGAAGCGGAGCTGAAGAAGTGGATGGCGCCTGTAGAACTGGATGGCTTGATTCAGTATTGTCATTATTTAACTACTGTCAGGTTCTTCTAAGGATTAAAAGTCTTTATTATTCTCGAGCTTTCGAAATAGTTTTATTTCTTCTTCAGGAGGATATAAATTATGTTACGTTATACATATAGTCCCGGTTTTTCAAAGAATCCAACACTGGCTTCGTTGCTATGATACCGGCTTTTTGATTGGTTGTATCATAGCAACGAAGCCGGTATCAGACTTAACCCGGTGTTGGATTCTTTGAAAAACCGGGCCATAGTATCTAGTTATATAAATAAAAATCAATTGCCGCATGTATGTAAGATCATCACTTGAGAACGGTTCGACCGACTTGGCTGATTTCTTTTTTGTTGTGTTCGTAATTGTCAGGACAAGGTTTGTATGAAAGAAAATTTTGGAAAATCCACCGGGAAAGTCGAAAATTTGGATGGTATGTTTGTATGAAAATCTGTTTGACAAACAAAAATGTGACATTCAGTTTGACGGTTCTAAAAATTGAATTGTCAGTGTGTTATCGGTGGTGATCATGTACCTATTTAGTGTTTCTTTGGAAAAAATGCCACCAGTGAGGCGTCGAAATATTGGTCGGCGCACGCGCAATGCAAGCCAACGACATGATCGTCGAGTCTATGAGACTGACGAAGAGCGTAGACTGCGTTTGGAGCCAAGTCGAATAAGAATTTCTCAAGCCTCCAGCGCGATCCATTATAACTCCGGAACAACGGATACAGGTTCGACGCGCTCATTTTGGAGCTTACGCACAAAATAATTTGGAACGTCGACAAAACAGAGGCCGAACGTGGCATTAGGGAACGAAAAATTGGAAAAGTTGCCCGGAAAATTGGAAAAGTCGGGAAAAACTGAAAGTACTTTTTTCTATGGGATTTTTGTATGATATGGATATGCGTAAGTCGGGAAATTCGGACAAACTGTAAAAATCCACCGCAAAATTTGAAAATTTCCCGGAAAATTCGGGAAAAACTAAAAGTGCTTAACGGCTGGACCGATTTGACTAATTTTTTTTTGTTGTGATCGTAATTGTCAGGACAAAGTTTGCATGAAAGAAAATTTTTGGAGAATCCACCGGAAAATGTGAAAATTCGGGAAAACGATTGGACCGATTTGGCTAATTCTTTTCAAAAATAAGGTTTTTAGGGAACGAAAAATTGGAAAAGTTGCCCGGAAAATTGGAAAATTCGGAAAAAACTGAAAGTGCTTTTTCTATTGGATTTTTGTATGATATGGATAGGCGTAAGTCGGGAAATTCGGACAAACTGTCAAAATCATAATTTTTTGTATGCACTCGCGATCAGATGCGTGAAGTTGGATTGACCCAACAAAAATATGGAGCATTACTTTCTATATACAATTAGTGCTCGATTTGTGCTAATTTGTGCTGCAATTCCCGTAATTTGTGCACTTTTAATTACCCAGTTATTCCCGAAATTAATTGGGTCAATCCAACTACACGTGGTTTAACCCAAACGCAATATTAAATTCTTAATACAGCAGGCAATTAGTACTCAATTTGTGCTAATTTGTGCTGCAAGTTCCGTAATTTGTGCTCCTTTAATTACCGAGTTATTGGCGAAATTAATTGGGTCAATTCAACTACACGTGGTTTAACCCACACGTAATATTAAATTCTTAAGACAGCAGGCAATTAGTGCTCAATTTGTGCTAATTTGTGCTGCAAGTCCCGTGATTTGTGCTCCTTTAATTACCGAGTTATTGGCGAAATTAATTGGGTCAATCCAACTACACGTGGTTTAACCCAACCGTAATATTAATTTCTTAAGTTAGTAGACAATTAGTGCTCTATTTGTGCTAATTTGTGCTGCAAGTCCCGTAATTTGTGCTCTTTTAATTACTGAGTTATTAACGAAATTAATTGGGTCAATTCAACTACACGCATGCAATTTAACCTATTCTCGTTATATTAAATTCTAATTTTAGCAGGCACTTAGTGCTCAATTTGTGCTAACTTGTGCTACTGGTCACGTAATTTGTGCTCTTTTAGATACAGAGTTATTAACGAAAATAGGTCGAATAATAAAACTCCACGTCTAACTCATCCGTAGGTAATAGTTAGAGGCACCTAAATTAATAGAAAATTGCTGCTTAATTCACCGTGATTTATGTTATATGTTCTATAATTTGGTCTTTTTTATTTGCTGATTTAGGTACTACGGAAAATCATTACTACTATATCATTCACAGTATTGCACGAAACACATGTTTTTTGATTGAAAATTATTCACCATCTCTTCCCGGGAGATCAAGAAAGAACGCTTAATTTTTGTAGGTGGTACTTTAATAAAATTCAAGAAAATCCATGTCATTTGGACAGATGAAACTCACATAAGCAGTGTAGGATTATTTAACAGGCATAATGTGCGTCACTGGTCTGATACAAATCAGCATCAAACTTTTGAAAGTCAGAGGCAAGGACGTTTTGGATTTAACGTTTCGTGTTTTATTTTGGGTGGTCAACTAGCATACCAAATTTTTGATGGAAACTTAACGGGATTGAGATACATTAATTTATTGAATATTAACGCAGAGGCGATAATGGAAAATGTTCCGTTAATAAACATAAACAGGGTATATTTCCAACAAGATGGTGCCCCTGCACACAATTCTGCAATAGAAATTATTTAGAAAATAATTTTCCGGGTAGATGGTTGGGTACAAATGAACCTATATTGTGGGTGGCCTGCAAGATCACCGGATCTGAGTATATTAGACTTTTTTGTTTGGGCATTTTTAAAAGAAAAAATATACATACGAAGATACAACAATCAAGCCGAGCTAGCAGAGGCAACACATGCAGCTTTCCGATATTTGCAAGCCCATCCTATTTTTTTAATTAATGCCATCAATCTATTAACTAAAAGATGTAGATTATGTGTTGAAAAGCATGGCAATCAATTTTAGCAGTTCGTATAATTTTGTTGTTTGTTGTTTGATGTTTTTCTTGTTTTTGTTTGTTTTGTGTTTTTCTGTTTTTGTTGCTTTTATTTCAGTTGTTATTAAAAGTTGCTAACATAAAATCACAGGTATCTTGGATGTACCTACCTATCTTATATTTTCTAAAGGTAAGAAGTACCAAACAAAATCGTTGCCGTTTGTTGAAATAACAATATAAAAGTATATACATATATACCGTGTGTAACAGGGGCATGGTACACCCCCTTTTTTTCTTTATTTTTGAAGATACATTTTTGAAACTTGGCACATCGTATGTACTGAGTAAACGTCAAGTTTTGACACAAACGAGGAAATTTTCACAATTCCGGTTTCAGCGGAAGTGGTTCCAACTTTTGATTTTCAAATGGGATAACCTGTATGCTATTGACTTTTTGGACTCTACATAATTTTCTGAATGCAATGATGCCACATAAACGATAATTCAAGTCTGAGGCTTTTTAAAATCTAATTTTAATTTTGTCATTTAAGTGTGCCATGACTGTTCCAATTTATTCTAATAGACCCAGGCACAGACGAATATAACGAAGTTAAATTCGTCTGTGACCCAGGTAATGCCATAAAAAAAGGAATTGCGTTGAAAATGCTAAATAATGTGATTCGTGCTTAAACAAAGTTCTCCAAATGATTTTTCAAATGGAACCATATTGGTAGCAAGGTACTATTCAAGGCTACTATTAATAAGGAATCTTCTGATATAACCAGTTTGCATGATAAGAACAACTGAAATTACAGTCCATCGAAAATTAAAACCTGCAAGGGGGTTTTGAAAATTTAAAAACAAATGAAACATGGTACCAATGCATTCAGAAAATTATGTAGAGTCTAAAAAATCAATAATATCCAGGTTGTCCCTTTTGAAAATTAAAAGTTGGCCCCACTTCCGCCAAAACCGGAAGTGCGAAAATTTCCTTGTTTGTGCCAAAACTTGACGTTTACTCAGTACATACGATGTGCCAAGTTGCAAAAATCTATCAAAAATAAATAAAAAAAGGGGGTGTACCATGCTCCTGTTACACACGGTATATATTTTGATAGCTTAAAAAAGATCTTTCGAACTAGACCAGAGCCTGCTGTGGTTTCCATTTAAAAAATTCATCTTTATGTCATAACTCAAAAAATACGCTCCCTATGAAAACTACGCCGTACGCCACTGAATTTCTTTGAAAAAGTTCTATAGGAGTTAATCATAACAGTTTCAGTCTGCTTAGTACAAAAAGAATTGGAGAGAATTTTTGAAAATCGATAAAAATCAAATTTTTTTTTCTCGAAAACTAAAAACGATATCGAAATTCTGGTTTCGGCGTTCTATTATACTCAAAAAAGTAGCTCAGGTTCGCGAAAATCCCAAGGCTCTATCTCTGCTGCTTCTATGAGAAACCCCCAAATCACAATGAAAATAGGACACCCTGTACAGTTGTTGTTTTTGGTTATAAGAAATAAATTATTGCTGTCTGGCAGTTAGGTAAATGAAAATCGGATATTTACGGTCAAACCCGGTTGTTAAATTTTGGTCAATATCCCTATTGAATTCCAGTAGAACTTCCAGAAGGTCAGATGCAGGTAGTAAAAAAGCCCACTGTTTCTTTACATTATGAGAAACACTTTCGTATACAATTATTATATGTAGGTACTTATAAGATTTCAGATCATCATTCTATTATAATATAGGGTGATTACGGTTAATTCCACGATTCTCAGAATCTGCAGTGAATTAAAACGCGTAGGTATTACTTTTGAATATTTTGAGCATTATTATATCGGTAATCGGCATTTGTGCACGGAAAATTTTAATAGCTCTCAGGCTCTCACATGGACGAGTGTTGAGATTCCTTCTTGATAATCAATATAAAAAAGTCTAACCTCCCCTGACAGAAGTAAAAACCACAAAATTTTAATGCTGGAATACCGAATCAAATTCTCATTTCATTTTAAATATTGCCCACTTAAATTGTTCCTTATGGCATATACAGGGTGTCCCAGAACAACGGGGCATATAGTTTGGGTCAAAATAACACTCCCTTCGAAGCTATTCGCCCTTAAAGTTCTGAAGGTTTCTTTCTGGTAACTTTCAAACTGCTATATCGAATGTTATAAAATTTGGACTTTAGACATAGTAAGCAAGTATCTGTGATCAAATGACATCTAGGAACAGGAATGTAGGAAGCCGGGGGTGGAACGCCCCTAATGCTTTTCATCCCTTAACTTTCATCATTTTGATACTTTTAACGAATTTGCAATGACATTTTTAAATTCCTTAAACAATTTTCTGAAAAAGGTACTCTTATGAAACCGAAATCCAAACTATATGCCCCGTTGTTCTGGGACACCCTGTATGTACAATAAAATTTTCAATAGAATATGAAAATAAAATAATATTGAGATTGTTTCATTTGAAATAAGCAATTCTTTACGATTTCAGATTGTTAAAATAAACTCAATATCTCGAGCACCCTGGAATAGGTTATTGAGAATATATAAGTATGTGCGTTCCATGTATGTATTCTATGTAGTTTTGTAGAAAAATTAACTACTTACTGCATTTTAGATATCGAATATTTTATACTTAAAGGGTGCGAAATTCTTTCCAGAAATTCGAAAATGCGAAAAAAAAATTAATGTAAGAGAATAGATACCTACCTACTAATTTTATTTAGAATAACAATAGCCGAGAACATGTGTGCAAATTTTCAGAAATTTTGAGAAACGCCCATCCGACCGTCTCGCTGACGTATACTCGTACATATACATTGAATAATTTATTTAGCAGAAAATCTAAAACAAAACTATTAAATTAGTAGGTAATAATTACATAATATGTAGTTGCAATGTTGAAAATGAGGCAATCTGGGTTTAATTCGAGTGCATGTTCCTACTTCTATTGGAAGTAAGCAAACTTCCCGTTACTAAGTTACTAAAACTTAATCTTTTATTTTTGGAGTGTTTGTCGAAGTATAGAAGTGGGTAGGTATGCCTTTTTGTGTCTGTCATAAATCACAATTCCGATTTTTATTAGCCTTCCCTATAGCAATACCCATTGTTACTTTTTACAACAGATGATTTTACGAATGAACTCTTTAGGAAACAATTCTGTATGTATATTGCATAATTTAAATGTATTTTTTAATTTGGGATGCAATCAAATGTATAAATTAAATGTATTGTTTTTCAAGCTTTCGACAAAATTGTTATTGTCTTCGTCGGGAACTAACTACATATTATAATGGTACATTAACCACTTTTATTATACTACGAGCATCACTTATACAAAATTATAATACTTGCAGACTACTAAATGGGTGAATGGTACTTATCTATTAATTTATAATAGAAACACATACTTATAAATGGCAGATAACAAAATGAGAAATAAGATTCGGTGACATGGTAACCAACTATTAATTTCAAAATGCAGATTTTTTTATTTCGGAAGGTAGTTTTAGCAGATAAGTAGTGTAAATTATCTCCTAAAACTAGCTTACAAAATTAAGGAAAAACAAATTTTGAAATTAATAGTTCGTTATACCGTCACCGAATCATAGTTCTCATTTATTTATGCATACCTATGTGTTTCAATTATAAATTAAGACATACCTTTAACTTATTGTAGTTTGCGAGTATATAATAAAATTGTGAATAAGTGTAGTTTAATATAACACTAAATGACGATTATTATTTTAATAATAATCGTGGTTCATGTACGATTATAGTTCCTGAGGAAGACAATAAAAATGTTGTCGAATGCTTGAGAAACAACAGAGTTGTATAAAACTGACTGCGTTCCCAGATTAGAGAATTTACATTTACATTTACATTATAACTAAACACAGTCGAAGAAAAAAATAAATATATTGCATAATTGACATACCTGCATAACAGATTTAGAACTAAAAGTAATGTATGTATACAGGGTGTCCAAAAAATAGCGGATAAACTCAACGGTACGTTGAAACAATTTGTCTGGATGACAAAAAATATATTTTAAAAAATCTCTGTGCTTCCGTACGATTTAAAGAAAATATCAAGTATCACATTGCCAGAAATTTATTTAATCTTAGTTACCATCCTAGTTACCTATGGCAAATTGATTGCTTGCCACGTAAATCTGTCATGAATTTAGGTAACTTCATCATAATTCCAAATTATTTCGTCAAATTAATAAGGGCCAGAGAAAGTAAAAGACATAAACACATTAAGAGAACAAAGAATTTAATGAACAAGGCAGTTATTGGTCTTACATTTTTTAGTCCCAAACACTACAAAGTATCCAAATTAGGTACAATCCAAATTAGGTACCACGTGCCACTTTTGAACTGACAGTCTAAATGGGCCCGGTTTTTCAAAGAATCTAACACCGGATTAAGTCTGACACCGGTTTTGTTGCTATGCTACAACCAATCAGAAAGCCTGTATCATAGCAACGAAGCCGCCGGTGTCAGACTTAATCCGGTGTTGGATTCTTTGAAAAACCGGGCGTTAATCACTTATTATTTTCAATTCTGACATTAAGACAAATTCGTTTTGGCCACCTAATATTACTGAAATAATTCATTAATGAATGCATTGTTGCCATGTATTGCAGCAATTCTCCACAGCCCCAAAAATGCAAAATTGGTATTTTGTAATTTCCCAGATACACTCAAGTAAATGAAGCTAAATGTTCCCTTGTGTTTTGAAATGATAATAGCGATGTCTCACAATAGTCAGATCAGATAACATAATGACAGTAGCAGGAGTTGAGTAGGCAGACATTGTGAACCTTTTTCTGTTGAAAACTATGGCATCGGCACTTAGATTTTTTTTTGCATTTTTCCCATACTGAAGTGACCATTCATAACAACGTACTGACGAGTTTATCCGCTATTTTTTGGACACCCTGTATACCAAATCACTATTCCGGTTGTATAAGGACAAGTAGATTAACCCTAGTGGAAATGAAAGCTTATGAAGAACTGCGTTTGTTGCAACATAACATACATGTGAGCAAACACTCCGGCCAATAAAAATGGTTATTTAAAATATTATGAAACAGCCTATTTAATATAAATTGACATACTTCCGTGGATGCAAAAAATTAAAACTCAAATGTTCTTTCTTGAAATGTAAATGTAAACCTTAAGTTCTGAAACCATGTAAGTGGCCGAAATGGCGTAGTTTTTTTTAAGTTGCCGCCCTGTAGATGTACAATAAAAATAGATAATATTAGACAAATACTATTTTAAATATTATTGTAAGCAGCATTAGCGGAGCTTTCAGAAAATGAAATTGTATTAACAAAACATGTGTTTCGTACAATATTGGTGATAACAATAATATAATATTAATTATATTTTCCATAGTAAATCAGTAATCAAAAAGAACAAACTACAGAACATGCAGCATAAATCAATGCACACTAAGAAGCAATTTTCTATTAATTTAGTTACCTCTACCTATGAATTCGTCGCCGCGCGGAGTTTTAGTGGTCCAATTGTTCTCGTTAATAACTCAGTAATTAAAAGAGCACAAATTACGGGACTTGCAGCACAAATTAGCACAAATAGAGCACTAATTGTCTACTAACTTAAGAAATTCATATTACGTATGGGTTAAACCACGTGTAGTTGGATTGACCCAATTAATTTTGCGAATAACTCGGCAATTAAAAGAGCACAAATTACGGGACTTGCGGCACAAATTAGCACAAATTGAGCACTAATTACTTGCAGTTTTAAAAATTTAATATTACGTGTGGGTTAAACCACGTGTAGTTAGATTGACCCAACTAATTTCGACAATAACTCGGTAATTAAAAGGGCACAAATTACGGGACATGCAGCACAAATTAGCACAAATAGGGCACTAATTGCCAGCTGTCTTAAGAATTTAATATTACGTATGGGTTAAACCACGTGTAGTTGGATTGACCCAATTAATTTTGCGAATAACTCGACAATTAAAAGAGCACAAATTACGAGACATGCAGCACAAATTAGCACAAATCGAGCACTAATTCTTTAAGCAAAGTAATGCTCCATATTTTTGTTGGGTCAATCCAACTTCACGCATCTCTCGCGATCATAACTGACGATAGGAACGACATTATTTGGTTGAACATAAACGTAATCAGAAAAATGTTTCACATTGAATAAACGATTTGGTTATTGAATCAAAAGTTTAATGCGAAATAGTATATTGTGTCATAAGGGCAGAAAGTAGGCATTTGCTGGCCCGCGGCTGGTTGGTGCCCGAGCGATAGCGAGGGCAGCAGGCGGCTAAGGGCCAGCAAATGCTTTTCTGCCTGTGTGGCACACAACTGTTTTTCGCTTCGCATTAAACCAAATTAGATAAATAACTGAAATTGTTGAAAACTTGTCTTGTTGTCTGTTTTGATTTAAACTGACGTTTAATAAAAAATTAAGTGAAACGTCAAAAAAGTGCACAAATGACAGTCAAAGGTGTACAGAATCCCAAGAGCAGAAAATCTAGCTTTCGGTTATTTTTTTAGGGTTGCTATGATTCATTTTCAAGTATGCGAAGCGAAAAAATTTTTTTTGTATCAAGCTTTAGAAGACTTGATCAATTATTATTATAATTTGTTTTGATCCTTGGTTTAGTATAGATAATGGTTCGACACTCCAAGAACCGATTTTCGTCGCCTTCTGCGCATGTGGACAAACTTGTTGAGAACCTCTGTAGTCAGGAGTGTCGGATTCTTGTCGATTTGTGACACTGCCAATATGCCAATTTAGCAACGTTAGTTGGTTGTGCCATTAAATACATTTTAGGATTTAATTCCCAAGTTGTTCGTTAATATAAAGTGTTTGAACACGAAAGTGTTCTTGTATGAACTACACACAGCATCAAAAGTCTTGGACCCCCTATGTATCCGAAACAATATTGCTGTTCTGAACAAACAAAAAGTGTATTACTTTGTGATAACAACACTCACAACCACTTTCTTGGGGGTCGGTAAATGAGACCATAAAAAATTAGAAATTACAAAAATTGCAGATTAAGTTTTATTCTCAAAAACAACAAAATTTTAAAATATTGGAAAAATGAACAAAATGGAAGATTGGAGTGAAGACTAGTAATCCATATGTCCTCCTCTTCTCTGTAACAACAGCAAAACTCTTCTGGGCATGGATCTAATCAAGTCATCGATTGTTTCTTGTTGAATGTTGTTCCATTCCTCTTCTACAGCTACAGTAAGCTCCTGGAAATTTCTTGGTGAATTAATTCGATTATGAATTGCTCTAGATACATTATCCCACAGATTCTCTATGGGATTTATGTCAGGAGACATTGCTGGCCATGCCATTTGCGTTATCTGGCCCTCTTTCAGTACCTGCTGAACCCTGCGGGCGCGATGGGGCCTCGCATTATCATCCATGAAGATGAAATTATCCCCTATTTCGTTACGAAGGGGATAAATGATAGGCTGGGTAATGTTTTCTACGTAAATTTCACTGGTCATTGTCCGTGGTATGAGAATTAAAGGAGTCCGGCGATTGAACATTATACCCCCCCATACCATTATTGTACCACCTTGATAGGGAGCAACTTCTTGGGGAAAAATGAGTCGCTGTTGGCGACCTGACTCCCTCCAGACCCTTCGCCGTCTGTCATCACTCACCAGTCCGAATCTGCTATCATTAGAAAAAAGCACCTTCCGCCATTCAGGTAAAAGCCAATTCCTGTGCTCCCTTACCCACTCTAACCGGGCGCGACGATGGCGGGGTGACAATATGGGAACTCTTAAGTGTCTTCTAGATCGGAGATTTGCAGAATGAAGCCTCCTTCGGATGGTAGATGTTGAAATGACATGGTGAAAGGTGGCTTAAAAGTGTAACCTGAGAGCTGTTGCTGAAGCAGTGCGATTGCGGCGAGCATATTGGGCTATGTAACGATTCTCCCTATCATTCGAAGTTCTACGTCGTCTACTTCGAAGTCTTCTTTCTATGGTTCCAGTTTCTTGATACCTCTGGATGATTTGTATAACGGAACTTCTAGAAATTCCTAAATTAGCCGATATTCGATGATTTGATACACCTTCATCGAATAATGCCACTATTTTGGCTCTGTTGAAGGCCGAAATTTCTTGTCCTGGCATTATTAGCCACAAAACACGAAATAAGAATGGTGCTTACCTTACAGAATTTGCGGTGAATCTGAACGATTAATTTCATTCAAGTGACAATTCTTGACAGACCGAAGAATTCATTTGTTTTCAATGGTTCTTGTTTCCTAGAAAGGCATACTTTGTTGCCATATAAGCAAAAAATTGTAATCAAGTTCCTAGCTTTCAGTATGCAGGGGATCCAAGACTTTTGATGTTGTGTGTATTTTGGTTTTTACGTAATGCCCAAATAGGTGTCAACTGCAAAACGACTAATTTCCAGATCGGATTTCCGCAGATTTCTTGAAGCTTCAATTTCAAAGATTATGATCTGGTCACAAATTTTCAATTTCAATTCCAAATACTATTTAAATTGTAATTTATGCTTTCAGGTATGCTATTCTTTTGATTTTCCCATAATTTATTCTCACATTGGAGCAAAACAACATTGAAATTCAACCAAAAAATTTTGATTACTTACTCCAAGCGTGTAAATATATGTATAGTTAAAATCACCTTACTTTTTATGCACGTCACCGGCTTCATATCAGCACTGTTGCCACAAGAGTTTATGGTACTCAATTCCAAAATATTAAAATTCAATTTACCTCTCTAACTGAATTCAATGGTAATAAGGGTCCATTATTTTCCAATTCTCTTTCAAAATAGTTGATAAGGGACGCTACAAGCTCCTTACACCGACTGTTTAAGAACTTGGGCATTATACCAACAATAACAATAACAACACCGATAATAAATAACCAGGAGCACTATTTTAGTTCTCAAAAGAACAGATTTTTACAGCAAAAGTTGATGAACAAAGAAAAGAAGGGTTTAAAACACCAAAAACAACAAAAGTTAACGAAACTTGACGCTTTCAGAATATCAGCTGTCAAGTCAACCAGGAAACGTCAACAAATTAAGCGGCAATCATGCAACAAAATAGTGTTGTGTTTAGACATTCAAATATTTCTTTATTCTTTTTTAGCACATTCATTTTACGTAAGGCGACTCTCAATCGTTACATTTTGTGACGTGCATAAAAAGTAAGGTGATTTTACCTGTACAGCAAGCAATATTGCATAGTTCGGGCAAAGCACCGTACTGATGAGTCCCAAAAGGACGAAACCAGTGGTCTGCGGTTTTCCATGCACATTCGAAACATGCAATATTGAGAAACTTCTAACATTCTTACTAACTGCTAGTTGAGCAGGAAGTACGTCTAAGGATATTCCAAGCCCAACGATATGTTTAGGGTAGCATTCAGTATGGATCTCGTTGTGCATAAAATCTGGATTTAGTTCTATAATTCAATGCCTGGCGGGGTATTAGGCCGAGGAGTAGTTATTCGAACGGTCCAGTACCACTCATGGATGCACTATTTTACTTGTTATCTACGGAATTTTGCCCATAACGATGAAGGAAAAAATACCTGTATTGGTAGGCATTATAAGTGATAGTTTGGTTAATGAAGTTAGAAAATATAATGTATTTTCTGTTAGGTCACATTTTAAACTTCGCTGCGGCAAGTCGACCGGTAACAGCTGGCAATAAACAACCGGGGCAACTGTGGCAAAGACGTGATAACTGATGATGACTTTTTTTATTTTTTTATTTATTTAAATAAGTGTGACCGCTTTGGTGTTATGGCGATCGCTTACCTGACGGGGAACCTGGCAGCAAAAAGGTGGATCTCACACGAGCATTGGACCCAAAACCTTTCAGTCACTATGCGAGCGCACTCCCCACTTAGTGACATTCAACCCGTACTTCAATATACAGGGTGAGTCATACTGAGGCGTAAGAAAATAACCAAAGCTTCTTTAGGTCAAAACAAAACAATTTACCAAATATACCTTAGTACCAAAATGCTTGCTTTTCGAGAAAACATATTCAAAGATTTAAATGTGCATTAAAGTTGTAGCAATAAAAATTTGAATTTTTATAATCAAATGGCCATGATTTGAGTCTAACTTTAATTTTGAGACAGTATCAAGGCAGTGACTGCCATAAACAATCATTAATTGTCACATCTGAATGGATGATTTTACTCCAAGAAAAATAGCAGATGTCGCTTTTGTGCATGGTTTTTGTAATTGAAACGCATTAGAAGAGGTTAGGGAATACACCCGCAGATTTCCTAATAGAAGAATCCCAGATTACAGGATGAGGAAACTGTAATTTATACGATTCTAGACAATCCTACTACAAGTACTCGTAGAATTCGGAAACTATGCAGGGGAGCAATTACACCCTTACTACTATACCTACGGGTGTTCAAGCTCTTCATCCTGGAGATGCTGAGCAACGTTTAGCTTTTTGTCAGTGCCTCTTGAAAGAATAAATAATGGTCACAATTCTATTTCATCTATTTTATGGACCGATGAAGATTTTTACCAGAAACGGAATTACAAACTATCGAAACCTGCACCATTATTCGTTAGACAACATGTAACAAGAAGAAGAAGGTTCCAGCAAAGATTTTCTATCAATGTATGGAGAGGAGTCTGTAATGGTTCTTTACCGGAGTTGTAAGAACTCGATAATTGCATTGGTATTTTCTTGACCACATGTTCTTGCTGCATGTTATACTCGAAGACATCCCGTTAAACATTAGGCAACAGATGTTCTTCCAACATGACGGAATACCTCCTCACAATGGCAGATTCATCACAGAATGGTTAAATAACCATTTCAATGGTAGATGGATTGGCCGGTTTGGTCCTGTGAGATGGCCTCCAAGGAGTCCCGGCTTAAATCTGCTGAATTTCTTTTTATGGGGTTTTTTAAAACAACTTGTTTACCGTGAGGTAATTAACACCAGGGAACAGTTGCAGCAAAGAATTATATAGGTTGCAAAATGAATTCTTGAAAACTTTAATATTCAGTAAGTGTATGCATCGTTAATCCGACGGTACCATGTTTGCATTGCGGCCGAAGGTGGACATTTTGAACACTTGCTGTAGTTTTCTATTTCTATTGTTTTCTTTTTAATATTGTTCTTATTTTGATGTGTTTTTAAATTATCCAATTACTTTCCAAAAATATAAATAAAAAATTGTTTTTCAACACCCTGTATCTTCTTAGGGAAGCATTATGGTACTCAGGTATATTCGGCCAATTGCTTTGTTTTGGCCGAAAGAAACTTCAGTTAAATTTTTTACACCTAATCATGACTCACCTTGTATACGTACGTATAACTGGCTCTTTATAGGTAGCTGTTATCGGTCGACTAACCACAGCGTTCAGACTTTGTATTTATGAAATCATAAAAATACGTTTTTTAATGAAGTGATGGATAAATTTGGTTCACATTTAAAAAATGTACATTTGTGACATATCTTGGTACTCAATATGCTGTAAATTTCTTGTGCAGCAGGTGTAGAAATAAGAAACGACGTCGGCCATAATGTAAGGAACTGTTTATAGTACACCATTGCGAAAGAAAAATAATAACAAAAGTGGCCAATTGAAATCGCTGGAAATTAATCTGATGTTTCTAAATTTGCTGCTAGACGGTGATATAATCATAGTCAACAAAAAACTGGGTTTTCTCAAAAATAACCACATCTGGTTGTGGAGATGCTCGCCTTGTAACCTCGGTTTGGTTTAACCGAATTTGACAAACTTGATCTTGTTGAAAAGAACTTACTTCGTTTAATTAAATGCTTTTATAAAGTAAATCCTTTTTGGGCTTTAATGATTCGTAGAGCGTGGTTTGAGAGCAAACTTTCAGATTTTCTTAAAAATTTGAAATGGAACGATATAATAATTTTAACCTAAAAAGAGGACAGAATCAATAAAGAATCAGTAAAACCGTACTTTGCTATCTTTTTTTCTAAACGGAAATATGGACAAAAGAATTTTGGCACGGGAGATTACGGATTAATTATTAAAGTTTATAGGTGCCACCGAAAACAAAACATAATACTATGAAAAAATCATAATCATTAAAATTATATTATGTTGCTTCTTCGTGCCCGTTTGAAAGTGACTATTTCTAGGATGATTTTCACAGACTAGATGATGACTCAGTGCTGAAAGAACGTTACTTTTGTTTAATTACGTGTAAAAGAAAGTGACGGAGCAATGTCTAGCATCGCGGTTCTCATTAAAATTTACAAACTTTGACACATTTTATTGAACTTATTTTTAAATATTTTAACAAATTTGAAACTAAAAAGTTAAGTTCATATTAAAATCAGCTTAACAGACTGACAGAAACCAAATTTTGAATTTCGCAATTTCAATTGTGTGTTATTGAACGTGAGCAGACGTGTCTGTTTGATTTCGGAGTCAAGATTGACACTGAAAAAATTGAGCGATATCGAGCTGGAAAATTGGATGTAAGTTATATAAGGTATAGTAGAGGTCAAAATAAACAATAAAAATCAAATTCAAGACAGTGGGGGGAGAAGAAATTCGGAATCATTATAGGTAGGTGTAATATAGGTGTCATTTATGTATGATTCCTAGTTACAAGCGTTCTGGATGCCCTAGAAATTTCAACCGTGGTGGTAGAAATGCCAGAGCCAAAGCAATGGGCAACTGGACACTAATTAAATTTGTGGGATTTTTTCTTTTAATATCACAGTAAATACCACCTTAACACATTACGTCTCGATAAAAGTTTTAAATTCATGACAAATAATTTATTGTTTAAAATGCTTCCAAACATCCACTTTTTCAAACGAGATTTTCAGTGTGGGCGTGGCTTAAACTCAAATGACGTACACTGCGCTCACCACTGAGCATGATCAAATAGTTTAAAAACCTATTCCCGCGCAGACACAAAACGGCAAATAAGTGAGTCATTTGAGCTACGGCGCATATTTGTCATTTTCGTTTGTCAATTTCGAGGTCAATTTCTAGTTTCACGTCAGATTCAGATGTCAAAACGGCACGAAAAGGTTATGCAAACGCCATAAGTGACATCAGGACAGCTGACAGAATCTGATAAAATACGAATAAACTACTTCCCGTCAAAATCGCTGTGTTGTCATATAATTCAGAGCTAAGTTCAAAAACGTTTTTATTTCTTCAGTTCCGTGTTCTCGAAATAATTTTAGGTGATACAGTGATTGTGTTTTGCAGTGTTTCATTTGCATGTATACAATTTAAATAATTCGCTATTCATTAGAAAAGTAGAAATAATCTCGGAAATAATGATTTCAAGTTACATATTATGACAATATCGGATGCAAAAGTGACGTCAATTGCGCCAGGCAAAATTATTAATTAATTTTTTCTGCCTTAAAGTGAAGCACAGAGAAAAATGCAAAAATAGGGGTCAAATATTTTCGCTAAAATTTTCATTTTTTCAAATAAAAAAAAAGTCGTCCAGTTGCTCATTGCAGTTTGAAATTTGAATCCAACTGAGGATTAAGAGGAAATTGGCTTTCTAACCTTATCCAAAGAAGTAGAATTACCATTCTTAGCTAATAGTGCCTTAATAACTTTCAATAACTGTTTAAAAACATATTTAGTTCCAGACAGAGAAGCTACAAATCATTTAATAAACTAAAGTTTAAGTGAATTTTCAATAAATGAAAAAGTGCTGTTTGCCATAAAACCAGTGCATCAAAACAAGGAGAGAAAATTATAGCGGTAAAAGCTAAAAGAAGGAGATATTTGTTTACAAATTGAGTCTGGAAGCAAATAAGAATAAGGAATGCTTTGAGCTTATGGAAATTTATCTTACAATTTATTATAGGTAAGAAAATTAGAATAAAAATGGACTAGAATCATTTACGTAATCTGTTTCTCTCTAGCCTACACAGTAAAAAATATAGGCAGAGTAACTTTCCTCTAACCAAGAGGAAAAGATATAGAGTGAAATATACTCATTTTCTCACTCTACTTTAATTTTAACTCAATTAGATTGATTTTTTATCATATCTATCTAGGAAAACGTAAATTTCGCTCTAATTACGCAATTTTAGCTACTTTTAGAGTGAACACGATTCACTTCAGAGCAAAGTAACTCTCTTTAGAGTGAACTCTACTCTACTAGAGAAAGCATTTTGTTAACGCGCATGTGCGAAGTGCGGCCATTGTCGTATAACAGTCTATGCCTACTACACTACTTGACTCGTGGCGTGGGTACGTCTCAATTTGCTGGTGGTGCTGTGGAGCTTGCTTCATATTTGATGTTTAGGTAACAAATTGCTCTATGATTTAATTTCATACTGTTGCATGGGATATATGTTTGTATAGAAAATGATATGCAAGTACTTCGTTGTTAGTAAGATGAAAATTGTTTGAAAGCACTTTTGACTTTTGTTTACCTTTATAAGTATATAAAGAACCATATTATGAGTTAACACAAACGTGGTATTTACTTCCTAAGTACTTTTTACCTTTTGTTATGTAACACTGAATAGAAATTATTATAATCTTATAATTTACGTTCAATATACATATTTCAATCTTGACTGATGTTTTTCATTTCATCGATCGTCACTCACTCTAAATAAACACTATTACATTATTTCCTACTTTAATTTAGTGGTAGTTTTACTCAGTAGTAGTGTGAAATGCAACACTGCAACAGAGTGTAAAGTACTCTTAAATTTACTGTACATCAACACTACTAGAGTATGTATACTTTCTACTCTAAGTTTAACACCTTTTAGCTCAAAACTAGTGGGCGAAATAACACTGAACTAAAGTAAAAAGCACTCTGAAGCACTCAAATGGTACAAACAAACCATTATTTACTCTATTTGAGTGAACCTCTTTCAACTCCGTCTAGTGTACGTTTAGAGGAAATTTAGAGTACTCTTATTTAACTGTGTATATTCTCGAATGCCTTCTTTACATTCAGGAATGTTTGGGCGGGAATATTTCGGCATGTTTCGGATATTAAACTTTCTGGATCGGTTTCAAGAAATCTAGTAGGCTGAGATAAAGAACAATTAAAAATAAATATCACTGATGTATTCCTCATTCAATTTCCTTTAAAATGAGGTGTTACAATGGTGTCATTTAAGATATTAAAGTGGCTGGGGGTTGGGAGGTTGGTTACACCAACGTCAACTATACGTCAAAATGTGTCCCCATCGATTCCTAAATTTAAGTGTCTCGGCGATTTGACGTATTTCTATTTGTTTCTAAGATATTTGAGGTTGCTCGTTTTTAAATGATCATACGGTATATTATAATTATTGGTAGTACGCATAGTGACAACTCAATTATGTACATACAAACATATACTGCCAAAAATTAAATGGTGATTGTGTTAACAACTTAATTCTTATTACCTTTAAAATAAAATAATCTAATCCAAAAATACCACCTTCTTAAATTACCCGTACCTATATGCATAAATAATGTATAATCGGACAATAACGTGGGCACTTATAAATGACAGTTCTATACTAAGTTCTAATATTCTTTCAGGGTATCATAAATATGACAGATAAAAGACATCCGTTCACTTATTCAAGTAACGATGTAACGATTCTGCCGCCTCCTGTGACATTTTTTGGGAATTTGCAATTCACCTCGTGCGCGAGACACATTTTACAGGATATAAGTTTAAAGAAAAGCGTGATAATATTAATAATGACACCTTCATGAAGCTTATAACATAAAGCATTTCTCAAGCCAAGAACGTCTGAAAGGGTTACACGCAAATGTTATAGTAAGAAAATGCATATGTAAAATTCTTCACTGCCTCATAGTATATGTGTTTTTTAATACAATAAATATTCTTTGTATCGATTATGAAGACAAAACTTTCGTGTAGCAATGGATCCGTGCTTTAATTGCATGTTGTTAAAACTTTTCCTCAGTACTAGAAACAATTTAATGTAAAACGTTCCGATTTCAGAAACTAAATTAATTACGCGGGAGATTCAGAGACCGCGGAGAAGAATGAACCGCACAAGAAATGGTGGAGTACAAGAGGTGATGAAGACAACAGAGCCGAGTCACTGGCTCTAAAAAGACATCGGCTCAACGAAATCGCGAGACGCCTGGAAGATAGTTTCAAGTTTGAGTAGGAACACCACAGAAAGTGCGAAAGTATATCCAATACAAATTGAGGATTAGGTTAGATACTACAAATAATAAGAGCTGACTGAAGTAAGGTCAGATTTCCTACACAAGAAGATGATAAAGAATCAACCACTCCGATTTCTAGTGCATCATAAATTAATTAATAATTGTGTTATTTAGTGTTCACTGTTCAATTTTCATTTTTAAAAAGACACCTTCCAACAAAATGACATTTATAAAAAATATCAGCACCTCGAATAATATTTTTTTGGAGAAAACTGTAGTGTTTCACGAAGCAAGATTTCTTGCATTGCTCTGTGAAATAAAAAATTATTTCTTGTTCTTGCGTAAGTACTTATTGAAACCTCATTTCTTGTCTTGCTGTAAGACTCTTGCAATTACTTGCAATAGTAGCGATAATAATAACAATATTAAGAGCATTAATGCGAATTACCATATACAGGGTGAATCAGGAATCTTTCTATGCATTGGTACTTTTGTTATTTGAAGAGCTGCAGAGTCGGTTAAATGAGAGAAAAGTTGCACTATTTTGGAGCCATCTTAAACCTACTTTCAAACTTTCAAAAATTTTCACAGTTAAATAATTAAAAAATTAAAATTTCCGATTTTTTTTCTTTTGTTGATAACTCAACTGTGGTTTGTGCAAATGTCTTGAAACTTGGAATGCTTACATAAAAGAACGTTGTGCATCGTTTGCAGTGCAGTGCCATCTGTCATTTTTGCAGAGCGACAGTCAACTTTTTTTTTCTTTATGGCAGCCATATTCATTTCTGCCGCTGACATTAAAACAGCATTATTATGATTACAACGGTTTTTTAATTTTTTAAATCGAGCCTCAAATAAAGAAGTTACAGAGAGAAACATGTTAGGACATGTAATCAAGGTAGCCATGCAATAAAAGAGCTTCGGTAAGTAAAAATCTTTATCAATAAACAATTTACTTTGAGTGGAAGCCCATGTATTCCCACCTTTTCTATTTGAAGAGATAGAGATTCGGTTAAATCAGCGAATACTTGCGCAATTACTAGCAATAAACGGTGGTTCCAGAAGAGTTTATAAAATCGGCTGTGGTCAGAATATTTATGGAAATTTTGAAAAGGGTCAATTAGTACTTGGATTAAAATAAAATCCTACATTTCTTTTATTTTTTTATTAACTATGGAACTTTAAATAACGATAAATTTCCAAATTTTGTGAAATTTCTGGCAGTTTTTTTAACAAATAAAACTTGTATTTTTTATTCGACGTTTCGCCCCCGTTTGGGGGCTTTGTCAAGAATATTTATTTAAACTTGTAAAGATATAAAAAAAAATATAAACGTAAATTTTGTCAAATAATTTACGTTTATATTTTTTTTATATCTTTACAAGTTTAAATAAATATTCTTGACAAAGCCCCCAAACGGGGGCGAAACGTCGAATAAAAAATACAAGTTTTATTTGTTCAAAAAACTGCCAGAAATTTCACAAAATTTGGAAATTTAAAGTTTTTGGAACTGGCACAAATCAAAGAAAAATTTTAAATAACGATAAAACAAATTAACTAAAACGAATTAACAATTTAACAAAATGCCATAAAACAACAAAGCAACTTTAATTTAATTAACTCAAGTATTCAAATTGTCTACCATTATTTTTTAGACATCTGTTGCAGCAGCTGGAGACACTATCAATAGCACTCCTAATTTGTCTTCCTGGCAATGCTACAATGTGTGCACGAAGGGCCTCTTCCAATTCCTCAATTGTATCATACACGGTGTTGTAAATTTTGTCTTTCAAATACCTCCAAAGGAAAAAGTCAAGGGGCGTGAGATCAGGCGATCTTGCCGGCCACAATATTGAACTGTTGTCCATTTCTCCGGAAACTTTTGATTTAAATATTCCCTTACAACATGGGCAGGAGCACCATCTTGTTGGAACCATAGTATTTTTTTAGTTGTCCTATTGGTAAATTGTCGAGTTCATTTTCAATGTCGTTTTGAAGGAGGTTTAAATATCTCTGCCCATTTAAATTTTGGTTGTAAATAATTGGACCAATCACTTTATTGCCAATTATACCACACCACACATTAAAACCTAATTTAATTTGGGGTCGGACTTCTTGTAGAAGATCAGGATTTTCTTGACGCCATAATAATCTCATTGTGCCTATTAAAAATTCCACAGTTCGTAAATTCGGACTCGTCTGTCCAAAGAATTTATTGATAAAGATTTTTACTTACCGCAGCTCTTTTGTTGCATGGCTACCTTGATTACAGGTGCTAACATGTTTCTCTCTGTAACTTCTCTATTTGAGGTTCGATTTAAAAAATTAAAATGTAATCATAATAATGCTGTCTTAATGTCAGCGGCAGAAATGAATATGGCCGCCATAAAGAAAAAAAAAGTTGACTCTCGCTCTGCAAAAATGACAGATCGCACTGCACTGCCAATGTCACCAAACGATGCACAACGTTCTTTTATGTGAGTATTCCAAGTTTCATGTCATTTGCACAAACCACAGTTGAGTTATCAACAAAAGAAAAAAAACGGAAATTTTAATTTTTTAATTATATCTAGAAAATTCTTCTTAGATTTGTGCCAGTTTAAAAATTGTATATATTTTTAAATTTGGTGAATTTTCTGGCAATAATAATAACACTTGTATACTTGTATATTCGACGTTTCGCCCCCGTTTGGGGGCTTTGTCAAGAATGGTTTATTAAAGTTTGTAAAAATATAACATGAAAATATTTGACAAAATTTTTTATAAACAGTCAAAACTTAAAAGGTAACTATGATAGAAATATACAATTTTAGCACATTTGATTTTGGATTTATAAAAGAGAAAAATGTATTGTGTGTAATTTAACAATAATATACAGGGTGTCCCGTTTTTATTGTTACAAATTGAAACAGGTGATAGAATATGTAATTTTAAGACAAAAGTTTCCGATAAACATGTATCCAAAAATACTTCGTAAGGGAGATGCAGCCCCTCAAAGAGGTGCCTCTGTTAATGGTTTTCTCCCGTTATTTCAGATACCGTTGTAGATGAAATTACAAAATTCGGTACAGCTTATAATCTTTGTATGCCTAATCGAATTCTAAAATCAAAATTTAAAATTCTTAATCAGGGATTATTTAAACTGAAGGGGTGTGGGGTTAAGAGTGCCCTAACTGTTTTGGCTGTAGTCTCTTGCCACTTTTAGCAACAAAATCTAAAATTTCATAGTTTCTTACAAAAGACAGGTCTCTTGCATTTTTTCCCTACAACTTACCGTTTTCAAGGAAATCCAAAGTAAAATTTATGTTACAGACAATAAATACTTGAATTATGCATTCCCCGCTAATTGTAATAGGTCGCCATGAGAAAACAAAAGTTGAACGTTTTACATTTCTTCCAGTATGGCGTAATAAGTGCGTGGCTCTCTCGTTGTTTTTCCAGTAATTGAGGTTTCTAATGTGATTGTGTGGTAAACATGCCATTTCAGTATACGAGTGTAGAATGTGCTGACATTCATTTCGTATATGGTTTTTGTAACGGCAACTCAAGAGCTGCCAGTCGTGAATATTCAAGACGTTATCCGAATCGCCGACAACCAAGTCATAGGATATTTAGCGATATTCATCGACACATTCGGGAACATGGATTGGGTCGAAGAGCGGGTGAAATAACGGATTACAGCATCGAATTTTACATGCTTTTGAAGAAAATGATCGGCTAAGTATTCGTACAGCAGTTCGGCAAATAAATATTCCTCGCACTACGATATTTAGAACTTTGAAGAACAATCATCATAAAGCATATCATTTAAGTCCAGTTCAAGCTTTACACCCTGGAGATCAAAACAGAAGAATTCAGTTTTGCAGAATAATAAATGAAAAATTACAGCAAGATCCTGACTTTTTGAAGAAAATTATTTGGAGTGATGAATCTTGCTTCACCAGAAGGGGGGTGGTTAATTTCCACAATTTACGTATCTGGGCCACTGAAAATCCTCATGCTGCGCGACCTAGAAATTTTCAACACGAATTCAGTATAAATATTTGGATGGCAATTGTTGACAATAATGTTTTAGGGCTATACGTTTTACCAAATAGGGTTACCGGGCAAATATTTTTGGAGTTCTTGAATGATAATCACCATGAGTTTGTGGAAAATATTCCCCTAAATACGAGAAACCAACTATTATTCCAACTTGATGGGTGCCCAGCTCACTTTTTCATGCCGGTGAGAAATTGGTTAAATACTAATTATAATGAAAGGTGGATTGGAAGGAATGGACCTATAGCTTGGCCACCTCGCTCCCCTGATATTACTCCCTTAGACTTTTTTGTTTGGGGGTACATCAAAGATAAAGTCTACTCTACCCCCGTAACTACACGGGAAGAGCTATTAGAAAGAATAAGAAATGCCGCCCGTACTATTACTCCGGAACATCTGGCCAATGTAAGGCGATCAGTTATTCGTAGATGCCAGTTATGCATTGACCAAAATGGAGGCCATTTCGAACAATTTCTGTAGTAATTTATCAATATTAATGCGCAGACATGAAATAATAAAAATGGCTTTCTTAATACGTTTATTATTTTGTAAAAATTGTAAAATTGATTTTAATGCTATTTATGGTCTGTAACATAAATTTTGCTTTGAATTTCCTTGAAAACAGTAAGTTGTACCGAAAAAATGCAAGAGACCTGTCTTTTGTAAGAAACTATGAAATTTTAGATTTTGTTGCTAAAAGTGGCAAGAGACTATAGCCAAAACAGTTAGGGCACTCTTAACCCCACACCCCTTCAGTTTAAATCATCCCTGATTAAGAATTTTAAATTTTGATTTTAGAATTCGATTAGGCATACAAAGATTATAAGCTGTACCGAATTTTGTAATTTCATCTACAACGGTATCTGAAATAACGGGAGAAAACCATTAACAGAGGCACCTCTTGGAGGGGCTGCATCTCCCTTACGAAGTATTTTTGGATACATGTTTATCGGAAACTTTTGTCTTAAAATTACATATTCTATCACCTGTTTCAATTTGTAACAATAAAAACGGGACACCCTGTAGATTAGTAAGTAAGATGCAGAGAGGATGGTTATTTTATTATATTACAGTAAATTTGACTTAAATTTTGAATATCAATTCTATCATTAATAGAGTTTTCTTCTTTTTTTATGTAAATCATTTCTAAAAATAGTCGAGATTTTAAATTCTTTTCTTGTTCTAGAATTTTGGTATCATTAAATTCAAAAGTATGGTTGTTGTTTTTCATGTGTTTACTTATAGCAGAATTACTATTTTTGTATTTGTGTTGTTTAAGTCTTGTTTCTAAATGGTTTTTAGATTGTCCAATATATGTTTTTTCACAGTCTTTACATTTAATTTTGTATACAGTATGTGTTTTCATTAGTTTTGGAATTGGTGTTTTTAAATTAGAATACAATTTAAGTATTTAAGTATTTAAGTTGTTATAATTTTTGTGTGATACTTGTAAATTATATTTTATTAATAATTTACTAAAATTGTGTGACATACCTTTAACATATGGTAATGAAATGTAGTTTTTATTTTCTTTTGGTTTTTTATTGTCAGAATTATTATTGTAAAATTTATGGATTCTATTTTTTATTATTCTCATAATGAAATTTTTAGGATAGTTATTTTTTAATAAACAATGTAATACTTTTTCTATTGCAGATTTTCTTTATTGTGGGCTTGAGAGTTTAATTGCTCTGTCAGCCAGACATAACAATACTCTTTTTGTGGCAATTGGGTTGTTCAGAGTTAAAACAAATGTAACGTCCAGACCATGTTGATTTGGTGTACCATTCGGTTTCTATTGAATTTTTCGTTTTATATAAAGTTAAGTCTAAAAAATTTATTTGATCTTTTGTTGAAATTTCAATGGTGAATTGCAATTTACGATGGTAGCTATTGAATTGATTAAGAATTTAATCATATTTGTTAGGTGGAACAGCGGTTAAACAATCATCTACATATCTTACAAAAAATGGTAAATTGAAAGATAATTTAGTCGTTTCTAAATCTTCTAAAACTAACTGAGCAATGGGGCTAGAAATTGGAGAGCCCATGGCACAGCCATTTGTTTGTTTATAAACTGAATTTTTAAATTTGAAATATGTAGTCGTTAAAGTAAGTTCAATTGCAGTAATGAAATTATTTAATGTGAGAGATGTGTAAGGTTCGATTCTGTTCCAATTCTTTTTGACAATGGAAATTGCAAGATCTATTGGTATATTTGTGTAGAGTGATACTACATCAAGGGAAATTAAATTGAAATTGTCAGGGATATAAAAATTTTTGGTTTTTTCTTTAAATGACCAGGAGTCTTTAATGTAAAATTCATTTTCTCCTATGATGTTAGACAGAATGTTAGCTAAAAATTTTGATAATTTATAAAATGGACTTTGAATACAAGAAACAATTGGTCTGAGCGAAATATTAGTTTTGTGTAATTTTGGTAAGCCATATATCCTAGGAGGTAGAGAATTTTGAATTTTAAGTTTGTTGCTAAGGTTGGGGGTGATGTTACCTTCATCAAGTAATTTAGAAATAAAATTATTGTTTTTATTTTGTAAGTTAATAGTAGGATCTTTAAGGACAATTGTATATGTCAATTGATCATCTAATAGTTCATACATTTTATTTTCATAATCAATGGAATTCATAATTACTGTCTTATTGCTTTTATCTGGTTTTAATATAATAATTTGTGGGTTATTTTTTAGGAAAGTTTTTGTAATATTAATGTTATTTAACATTCCTTTTTCTTTTTTATTTGTTCTTGAATTAGTATTTGTGTATTTGCTAATAATTTGACAAATTCGATTCCTAATTGAGTTTCTTTCATCAGGTGGAAGTATGGATATACCACTTTCTATAGATGCGATGATGTTGTTGATTGGAAAGTGTTTATTATTTGTATTTATACAAAAGTCAGGACCTAATTGTAAAATTTTTTGAATATTTGTTGGAATTTTTGTGGTGGATATATTATGTAGCCATTCAGTGTTAATTGGATTGTTATTTTCTTGTTTTTCTGTAAGTTTTGTTAATTTGTGTTGTTGTTTTTCTTTTATCTTCTGGACGTTACATTTGTTTTAACTCTGAACAACCCAATTGCCACAAAAAGAGTATTGCTATATGTCTGGCTGACAGAGCAATTAAACTCTCAAGCCCACAATACAGAAAATCTGCAATAGAAAAAGTATTACATTGTTTATTAAAAAATAACTATCCTAAAAATTTCATTATGAGAATAATAAAAAATAGGATCCATAAATTTTACAATAATAATTCTGACAATAAAAAACCAAAAGAAAATAAAAACTACATTTCATTACCATATGTTAAAGGTATGTCACACAATTTTAGTAAATTATTAATAAAATATAATTTACAAGTATCACACAAAAATTATAACAACTTAAATACTTAAATACTTAAATTGTATTCTAATTTAAAAACACCAATTCCAAAACTAATGAAAACACATACTGTATACAAAATTAAATGTAAAGACTGTGAAAAAAACATATATTGGACAATCTAAAAACCATTTAGAAACAAGACTTAAACAACACAAATACAAAAATAGTAATTCTGCTATAAGTAAAAACATGAAAAACAACAACCATACTTTTGAATTTAATGATACCAAAATTCTAGAACAAGAAAAGAATTTAAAATCTCCACTATTTTTAGAAATGATTTACATAAAAAAAGAAGAAAACTCTATTAATGATAGAATTGATATTCAAAATTTAAGTCAAATTTACTGTAATATAATAAAATAACCATCCTCTCTGCATCTTACTTACTAATCTATATTATTGTTAAATTACACACAATACATTTTTCTCTTTTATAAATCCAAAATCAAATGTGCTAAAATTGTATATTTCTATCATAGTTACCTTTTAAGTTTTGACTGTTTATAAAAAATTTTGTCAAATATTTTCATGTTATATTTTTACAAACTTTAATAAACCATTCTTGACAAAGCCCCCAAACGGGGGCGAAACGTCGAATATACAAGTATACAAGTATACAAGTGTTATTATTATTGCCAGAAAATTCACCAAATTTAAAAATATATATATCTAGAAAGCTGTGAAAATTTTTGAAAGTTTGAAAGTAGGTTTAAGATGGCCCCAAAATAGTGCAACTTTTCTCTCATTTAACCGACTTTGTAGCTCTTCAAATAACAAAAATACCAATACATAGAAGGATTCCTGATTCACCCTGTATAGGTGCCGCAAGATTAAAAAGATACTAATAGTAGCTCCCGGTTGCATACAATACGCATGCGGCGCCGGCGTGACCATTACAATATATCAGTAAATTTATAACTTTTGTGAATTTTTTGGCAGAATTGAAACTCCTTTTTGTAAAACACCAACGTTTCGCCCCCGTCGGGGGTTTATCAAGGTTTTATTCAAAATTGTATAAATAAAGTATAAAAAATGTCACTTTTTGATACTTTATTTATTCAATTTTGAATAAAACCTTGATAAAGCCCCCTAAGGGGGGCGAAACGTTGGTGTTTTACAAAAAGGAGTTTCAATTCTGAAAAAAAATTCACAAAAGTTATAAAAACTGGCACGAATAATTATATAAAATTATATATCAGTAAAATGACTTTTAAGTAATTCGTTGTTGGAATACATCGCCAACGATCTCGGTGGGTGTTCGGGTATCGTACAGAACTGCCGTGTTGGTCTCCTACGGCTAAACGAGTTCTGATCCCGTAGAGGTTTGATATATTTCGCTTGTTTTTACATCATCTTGTTTCCAAAAAATGCGTGTGTCTGGTGCGAGAAGGCAATTAAATGGTCTGTTTCAAAAATGCGTTCTCTCAGCTTTAGTTTTTTACTCTTCCAAAATGCGTGCGCATGCGTATTGAATCGAAGTATCTTAAGTTAATTATTTTTAAACCTCGCGAAAATTTAGATACGAATCGTTCATTTAATGTAGATGAAAATATATATATTTTATAAGGTATGAAAAATAATTTAGGAATAAAAAATACAATAAAAATTCAAGATTCTTGCAAAAATTTGCAAGATATTGTCTTGCGCCTTGCAATTTTAATTCTAGTCTTGCCTTGCTCGAGTAAAACGAAATTTTTTCTTGTTCTTGCTAGATATATCAAGCAAGAGCAAGAACAAGAGCAAGGAAATACAACAATCAAACCTAACGGTACACAAAGAAATGCCCAAGTTGTCCCCCAAACACCAATTGGCAATGGCCGGCACGTGTGTAAACGCTTTACAACACACTCAATAATTTTCCGCCCGATATTGTTCATTTTTGCACAAATCGTATGTTTTATTTAGACCATCTACATCATTAGCTCTATTAATGTAAGCTCGCGATTTTCAATTGGTCGCATGTTATAAATCTGCAAGGGATCTACATACATCCGCATCCGGAGAGAAGTGTTGGGGTTGCCATTGAAGAAAATAATGATGACGTTAATGCGCAAAAACTACGGCCGACAAAAAATACATTTTGCAGGAAGGTGCCTTTTTGAAAACTAAAACTGGCATTTTCATAAAAGCACCAAATAATAAAATTACAAATTTTGAGGAGAATTTTATCACCACTATGCATAAAAACGCGATAGGAAAAAATGCTCCAACTATCGTGTGATTAGTACAATATCAAGAATATACAGAAAAATCATCAAACAACATTATCTTTACCTTGAGACAAACCATCGAAAACAGGCTGGCCACAACATGTGTATCATTTTAAAACAGACCGCCAATTCAATAAATTGTACCGGTCCGTCTAAACAAAATTTTCTTTTCGACTACGGTCGAACTACCAAGTCGCTCGACTTTATACGAACACAAATTCAGTTTCTGTTGTGAAGCTTGATGAAAAACATCAGATTTATTGACGCAGCGGCATTCTCTAATTGATACACTGAGCCCCCCAACGTTAGCACAATGTTCTGAATTAGCAGTTTCTCAAACATTTAATCGTTTTATCATAAACTAGCGACAGTCAGGTATTTGAAGGTGATTATCTCAAAAAATATTAATTTTAGAGGTAGGAAAATTCATGCATACTCGAATTCATGTTCGACAAGGAAACCAGTTATGATATAAAAATTATATGGTTCCATTTGAAAAATTAAGTTATGACCTTTGGAGATTCTCTAACTTAACCACGCGATTGCTAATTCCCCGTATAATATTTTCGGTTTTTAAATGCAGTAGCAGTTTTCTTTCACCAAAATATTATTACAACTTTCTTCAATCCTAAGATATTAAATTTTGAAAATTCATCTACATCTGTCAAAATCTTCAACAAAATGCTGTTAACGCTGGACATAGAATTTGGGCTTATATAACCTCACAGTAAAATCATATAAGGAATCCAAAATTGCCGCCAAATATAGGGTGTTTCATTTAAAAAAATACAAATTTAGGTACTTTGCAGAATAAACGGGACGGCCTGTATAAGGGAAAATAATTTTATATACCTAACAGAGAATCAAAAATTAAGGTGCGTTTCTCATATGACATTTTTCTCTAAAATGCACAATAAAGGTATAAAAGGAGAAATACGCTTATGAGGCACACCCTGTATATTGTATCAGGTTATATCATTATATCATTATTGTATTATGAAACTAACATTAACTACTGCACATTGCAGAATTAATTTCCCGATTAATTTGGTACGAATAAAAAAGCTTTGCTAGTTTATTATTTTGTACACTCTAAGAAATTTTTGCAACCACAACAAAAAATATAGAACATGCAACAATATAATATGATTAATATAGGCACAATCAAACATGTAGTTGAATGGACAAAGTAACTATTGTTAATAGAACATTGTTGATTTACCAATGTAAATGTTTCTTCCAAGCATATCAAATATAATTATAGTAACAATACAGAAACCATAAATAATTATTGCTGGATTTACAATACACTTTATTTAGTAGGTATAATAAGAGCCATTTTAACAAAAATCAAATATATTCTTTAAATAAATATAATAAATACTTCAGTCATTCCGAATTTTCTTGAAACATACAGTTTCCCATCAGGTCCATTTTTAATAATGTTGTAGGAGGTGCAACTATATAGATTTGTTAATTTCATGGTATTAGCTCTTCCGTCAAATTTACGAAAGCCTCATCATCGACATTCTCTTCTGTAATAATATGAGACCTACATATATTAGCGAAAGTTACCTAGGTACATAGGTTTAAAGAAATAATTCCCAAGAAAGTCCAACGATTGATTTCCCCAAAGAGAAAAAAATCAAAACTTGGACTGGCATTTACAAAAATTAACACCAGAAGGTGTATGAAACATGCACACTGTACCTATCAAAGACTTGGAGAGGTCAAGCCAGGTCTCCAAGTCTTCGGTAGTTACCCATATCTAAGTAAAAAGTATGTAGCAAACTGCAAACCGTAAAGTGCCGAACTTGCAGGTTAGGTGCATTACGTTACTATTTCATTTATAATTAAATGTACTTACCCCGAAATTTATCCAGTAAGTAAGCAAGTCCCCATTTATACTAGCAATCTGCAACTATTATATCCCTTGCCATTTCCATTGTGAACGAGAGCAGAGGGAAAAATACAAGCGAGCCACGCGAAGAAGATCGCGAACAGTAAATGGTGGCATCATAGAGAAACGTATAACAGAACAGAACCGCGTGCTGCGCCAACAGAAAATTGTTGTTGTCCTACAGAATGGAAGGGCTATTAACAATATAAAATTGTTATTGTTAATAAAAGCCATATTATTATGCGGTTATCGTAACAAAATTATATTATTAAGTGTCGATAACTAGTCAAATATGTGGTCTTGTTGCTGGCACAATATGTAGCTATTATTTCCAACAATTTTGTAGTATTGTATTAACAAAACTATTTATACAATCATTTGTATAGTGAAACCAGCAAAACTACATTTTTGATTCAAAAATATTACCGTCAGCAAAAACCGTATTGTTATTTCAAATAAGTTAAATATATTATGCCAGTGAACACGACAATTTTTATACTTAGGGCAGCAATAAAATCAGCAACTAAATTATTATGTTGGTCTGACAATAGTAATTTTTCTCAGTGTACTAGCTGGTACCTGGCGCGTTGCTGCCTCTGAAGAAATAATTGTGGTAAAATCGTTTGCAACTTGATAAACTGCGAATGGCATATGCCGTTTGACGTTTGCTGTCAATTTTCACTTTATAAATTATTTGCTGCCCGGTCCCGGTACGACATGCGCGGCACCTACTGTAAGTTAATCTTCAGATTAGCCCAGCGAGTGTTCCTGTGAAGTTTGGTAGCGATCGGATCAATAGATTTTTTTTGTTTTGTGCGAGGCGGGGGCTTGATATGACACTTATCAACTGTCAGATTTGACAAATAAAATTTATTTAATACTTTCTGACGGTCTGAATTTTATTTGTCAAATCTGACAGTTGATATGTGTCATATCAAGCCCCGGCTTCTCACAAAACCAAGAAAAAAAAATTCTGTTGATCCGATCGCTACCAAACTTCACAGGATCACCCGCTGGGCTAATCTGAAGATTCCCTGAAAATTTCATCAACATCGGTCCAGCCGTTTCGGAGTCTATAACGGACATAGAAACATTTTTTGTGTTTTATAGATATAGATTAGAAGTAACTCAACCCTGTCGAATTTTAATCAATTTTAAGATCTTGTTAAACTTAAACGTACTTGTAAGAGTTTACCGTCTCCTCTTTAATAATTATTGTTGAAGATGGTAGTTCTGATTTATATTCTAGTTTCAGCATAATGGTTAATGTGAAATTCAAGTTTTTAAGTAAAGTTTTGCCGTACCCTATTTAATCTCATCAGAGACAAATTAGATATTTTGGACATTTTTTAACGTATATAAACAAAACAATATAATAATTCAACTTGTCCAGCATTAGATGGGATGTTCAAGCATGTCTTTAGATACATATTTAACATTTAAGGGTATCCGTTTTCTCATATCTGGGCAAATCCAGAAGAGTCATCAAGAGGATTGTGAACGGAATGATACTCGTAAAACACACCCGATAATACTGGGAGGTACAAGGGGCTATTTTACCACTTGCTTGGGAAGAACAAAGCTTAAAAATGTTATTTATCTCAATAAATCCAATTCTATATTCACTTTAACGTGAAATTCTGTTACCTAAACTTATTGGAAACTTTACTAGATGGATGTTATAATAATGAAAATGGAATGAAGCAGTAACTAAATAACTACCTACATAAATAATTTATTAAAGCACATAAGGTGTAATACCGCTGCTTTTGGAATTCAATAATAATAAAAATAAACGTTTTATTCAGTTCAACACCAAGTTTACATATATCTAAGATACCGTCCTAAGATACCGTCCTATAATATCCTGTACACATCAGAGCTGGATTACTAATTACCAAAGTTTACTGCATGTACAATACCTAATTGATTACTTTCATTAATTGAAGTACTTTACTCCCGGGACCTTCGACACAGTGTTACTGGTACTATTCGGAAAACATTGATACTGGGCACTGAATTCTATTATTACTAACAATACTGTGTACTTGGAAATGTACTTAAAAAGTTTCAAGTACTGTTGGTACTGTAGGAATACTTCCAGTACAATGAAATACTTTTAGTATTCTGATATATACCTAATATCCAAGCATATACTGGGACTTGCACCTTGGTTTAGTTCCAGCATCTAAACTGAAACGGGAGAAATAGCTTGTGTGCGTCAATGATCTAAACAGCCGACCCATAAGTTTAACCATATTGGGTGGAGGAGTAGAGAATTTGAAAATAGAGATAGACAGGTTAGCATAGTAGTTGTTATCATTGAGGGGTCGATAGGTGGAAATTCGGGAGTAGGAATTGTTATGAAAAAGAAAATAGGGTAGAGTGCAGAAAATTTCTTACAGAAAAGTGACAGGGTAGGTAGTTATGGTTAGGTTAGATTCGAAACCTGTAGAGACTGTAACAATACGGGAATGTATACGCGCATCTAATTATAGTGATGAGGCTGTAGAGGCAGTTTATAGCGATATCGAATACGTGCCAGATTTTATAAAGGGCATGAACATTATAATAATCATAGGAGTTTTCAATGCATTTGTAGATACGGGAGCAGAAGATAGAATAATCTGTCCTTTTGGATTAGGTAATAGGGATGACAGCGGAGTTAGACTGATAGATTTTTGCGATAAACATAACCTAACGGTATATTTCACCATCACGTTAGGAGACGCTTTACATGGAAGTTGCCAGGGGACCTAGGGAGATATAAAAATAGATTACACTCTTCTTAGGCAAAGATTTAAAGATCAAGTTAGGGACTGCAGAAGCTATCCAGGAGCAAATATAGATAGTGATCACAACATAGTGATTATGAAGGCTAATCTTAAATTTAAGATTTTGAAAAAACGAAAGGGTAGAAGACACCTTGATCTCGAAAAACTAAACCATTGTGATTCGTGCGATAAGTTTGAGAAAAAGACCAACGAAGTACTAACAGGGACGTAGAGGCAGAATGGAATTGCATTAAAAATAGTTTAGATTCTGAAGCTAGAGATATTTTGGGTTACAGACAGAAAGTTGAAAACCGTGGATAACAAAGGATATTGTGACTCTAATAGACAAGAGGCGAAAATATAAAAACAGGCTGGATGAAGGAGGGGAACAAAGGTAATAGGGCGGTCAAGTGGGAAATGATTTGGAAATGTAGGTAATCGAAAGCACAGTGGATTGATAATATGTAAATGCAAAGAAGTGGAAGTTCGAAGTAGAAAGAACTGACGAAGCGTATAAACTAGTCAGGAAAAATTTCGGAGAAATTTGATCTAGCAGCAAGAACATTAGAAACGAGGAAGGTATCCTAATCGAAAGAGAGGGAAAGGCAGATAGGTGGACGGTATATTTGAGAATCTTATATGCGAAACAAGAAATAGGAGATATATTAGAAAAGGAAATCGGTGTAGAGGGTGATAAACTAGGCTGTCCTATAATGAAGGAAGAGTTTGAGCTAGCATTAGAAAGTTTAAAAAATAACAAAGCACCAGGAGTAAACGGATTACAGGCAGAAATTTTAAAGTGTGCAGGTCAAGAGGTAAGAAAGCGTCTATTTAAACTAGTTAGTCGTATATACGAGACAGGTGAGTTTCCAGAAGCTTACAAAAGAACATCATAGTCGCTTTGCCAAAAAAGAAAGACGCGGGTAAGTGTGAAAATTTTAGAACGATCAGTGTTGGGGAGAGGGAGATGCCCACCCCCACTTAGTGTGGTAAGAAAACCAACGCTCGAACAGGGATGATACTGGATTTTAGATATACATATTTCAAGTCAAGTCACTGAAGAAGCAATTTTATATTGTACATTTCCATTTTGGTTCTCTTAAGAGAAAGTAGTACATTTTTATTTCAAGTTTATTCAAGTGGTGTGTTAGTGTTGTAGTAGATATTATCTTACAGCCTTTTGTAAGATAGGTGTAAATACTTATTCATGGGTGCCCTGAACGAAGCATATGCAATAAATTTGTACATAAAGCCAATGAAACGAGACTGATCCTTCGAAGCTACAGTTTAAGAAACAATTGAGCTACCTCCACCGCCACACATCAAACGTGATAGAAAGGCCATATACAGGGTGAATCAGGAATCTTTTTATGTATTGGTATTTTTGTTATTTGAAGAGCCACAAAGTCGGTTAAATGAGAGAAAAGTTGCACTATTTTGGGGCCATCTTAAACCTACTTTCAAACTTTCAAAAATTTTCACAGCTTTCTAGATATAATTAAAAAATTACAATTTCCGATTTTTTTCTTTTGTTGATAACTTAACTGTGGTTTGTGCAAATGACTGGAATGCTTACATAAAGGAACGTTGTGCATCGTTTAGTGACATTGGCAGTGCAGTGCGATCTGTCATTTTTGCAGAGCGACAGTCAACTTTTTTTTTTCTTTATGGCAGCCGTATTCATTTCTGCCGCTGACATTAAGACAGCATTATTATGATTACAACGGTTTTTTAATTTTTTTAATCGAACCTCAAATAAAGAAGTTACAGAGAGAAACATGTTAGCACATGTAATCAAGGTAGCCATGCAACAAAAGAGCTGCGGTAAGTAAAAATCTTTATCAATAAACAATTTACTTTGAGTGGAAGCAGTGCTGCCAACTCGGATTTTGGAAAAGACGTAGGACAGACTAGAAAATTACGTAGAATTAGTAAAAATTGCATATGAAAAGTTCGTAGATCTACGTATTTTTTATTTTAACTTCATTTACTTTAGGATTTCGATTTTAACAGCGAAACTTGCTCACGTTTTTTAGTAAAAATGCGAAAGTGTTAACTTTTTTACATTTAAAACGCAATAAAGAACAGAAAAAGTGTAATAAGATTAGTGTGTTTCAGTTTTGTCTTCGTTTTGTAATCAATCAGTGACTTTCTTATTATTTGCAAAAACTTATATAAAGCGACATCTCTCGAATTATGTTGGTACTACATGCGACATCTAATGGCAATATTTTACTCACCAGACACCACTGAAATAAAATAATAATTTATATCAGTGCCAGACACCAGAAGCTCTGTGGAATGGATTTATGCGGAAGTAGAATAAAAAAAAGAATGAAACGGACCTTTTCTAAACTTTTTCTCTAAGGAAAAGGAAATGATCCCATTTGGTTGAAAGTACGTAGATTCTGGACTAAAGTTCGTAGACTTGCGAGAAAGGCCTAAAATACGTAGATCTACGCAAAAATACGTAGAGTTGGCAACGCTGAGTGGAAGCCCACGTATTCCCACCTTTTCTATTTGAAGAGATAGCGATTCTGTTAAATCAGCGAATACTTGCGCAATTACCTACTAGACTAGCAATAAACGGTGTTTTAATTTTATTAACTGATCTTTAAAGAACAAAAACCCATCTTAAAGGAACAACCTCTTTCATATCCTCAATTTTAAATGCAAATCCTGGCGTGAATTTGTTCCAGGAACTGACAGCAGGAAGTTTATGTCAGCTGCCGTTCGATTTCAAAATTGCATACAAATTCTTATTAAGTATTAGTTGGCCGTGGTCTTATTAGATTGTTTTGTCCTTGTTTGACATAATAATTGTTGTATTTGACTTATTGTTGTACTTATTTCAATGGCAACTTATAGTGAGGATGAACGGTATAATATGTTCTGCGTTTACATTTCTTCTGGACGGAATGCAGAGAGAAGTGCTCAGAAGTATTGGAGGGAATACCCCGAGAGAAGGCAGCGGGAGCACGCAGATGTCCTGCACGAGAATCCGCCAAACTCGTAATTGTCCCGCACAGGAATTGTCCCGCACAGCAATTGTCCCGCAGCACGTTTTATAAAACAGAATGTGAAAACGCCGTATTTGTCCCGCACGAGAATTGTCCAAACCCGCAAATGTCCCGCAGGTTTCATTCTATTCATAAATAGATGGTGCGCATATCGAAACAAACTAACGGATTTCTTTTCCATTGCAACTGTTGCCAGATTGCTCTTATTGTGATGGTGTGATATACATAAATACAGTTTACAAGAGTGACAGTTACATGCTTTGTGTACCTATTAAACAGGTAAATTAAGAAATATACATTAAGTTTGGGTTAATGCAGTGAATTCCCGCATGTAAACGCCTCCCAAATTATCCATTTGCTTTCAAAGACGCTGCATTTTTTTACATTTTAACCTTATATCATTAGTATGTAGATGAATGGCTGTGTAGGGTGACAAATTACTCTTATTGTCGTTGTTTTGTTTCGTTTCATTTCTAGGTGTTTTTAAGAAAAATGAATCCTCCAAGAAGGCTGGACGCCGCGATTATAGAGGGTCGTTATTGGATTGCTACCACCATTCTCGAACGCTTAATGGAGTAACGTAAGTACATGCAAGACGTCCATTTTGGAGTGCTCATACTATGCGAGTCTCTGAAACCGTAACAAGTATGAAGTCGATTAAATATGAAAAGTGATGCAGTTATATACGAGCTGTTCGTAATTCAATACTTACTATTGGTATCTGGTTTAATCTACTAGGTACAAATTCTATTAAATGGAAACAAAGAGTTGAGATCTGAAAGAGTTGGGGAAAGCAAAGATATGGAAGACAATAAAGAATAGGAGAGATAGCATGGTATTAGGACACTTCCTGAGACACGAAGGAATAGTTCGCGACATACTATAGTCAAAGATAGGAATCAAATGAGGTAAGGGTGGGCGTAGATTAGACTACTGCTCTCAAATAGTTGGGGATGTAGGATTTTCTACTTTTAGGAAAATGCGTAGGTTAGCTCAGGATAGAAAGGATGGAGGTACACTATCGCGAGACCTTTATTCATTACCACTTGGAAACTAAAAACCGGCAGTCTGCTCTGTCGCTTGGGATCGGTGTATATCAGGACTTTCACATGGCTCAGGGCCGTTTCCATTATCGCCGCTTTTGACCGAGAAACTTGCGGGGCCGGAAGCGAATAGGGGTGCTGGGCGGGGTAAAAACTGGCAAAATAGATTACAGATACTTACGTATTATTTTCATTTGCAAGGAAGTATATAATCCGTAGAAACCAGTCAAAGACGAAAACTAGCAGTGTTGAAAGTTGAATGAGAAAAAATCCGATGTGCAGTAGACCATTTGGACTGGGGAAGCGCGTAAGATGTGGCGTGTAGTTCATTTGTATCACGCATGCGTTTGTTTATATCCCAACACTAGGTTTCGCCAATGCGAAGTTTTAGCGTGCTATTTATTGTCTCCTTGCTTTCATTAGTAATAGTGGCATAACCCCAGAATTGATTTATTCATTGTTCTATACTTATTTTATCCCAACAACTGAAAGGCACCCCCGATCATATGATGCGTGCGTTTGGGGGGGGGGACTGAAACGCTCCGCTCGACCTTAACCTGAAGATGCCGTGCAAGTCATTTTCGCATTGAATTTGTAGATAAGTGTGGTACGAGCGAGCAAAAAGGTATTTCCACGAACTGAATAATTATTTTGTTTAGAAGTATGAAATCGTGAATTTCTCAATAATATAGATAATTTTGCTGGAAATCGAAGTGCCCACAGCAGAGAAGAAGCCAAAAAACATTCCTGAATTCCCTAGGGCACCGTCGACTCCTACAACGCTCGATCTGTTGCAGCAAATGATGCCCCTGCAATTTTGGCAGCAAAATAGTATCATCAGCATTAATGAACGCAAACAATTCAAAAATATCAGTGACCTCCAGAAGGTCCATTGTTTACTAATACAAACTTAAAGAACAATTCGAACGTGACGCGCTAACCTGACGAGAACATGCAGCGTTTATTTATATCCTAACTAGATTTTGCCAATGCGCAGATATCAAAAGTTTTAGCGTGCTAATTCCCTTGTTTTCATTAGTAATCGCGAATTTTATTTTAAAAAATATCTTTTCTGCCGGGACGTCGGACACAATACATCGAATGTAAAATTCTGTAAATTACAATGAACTTTAGAAGTAAAAAGATTCTCTAGGATTCGAACAAAAGTCCCTATGCATTGTCGTATAGAGTCCATTAGTGTAACGGCGAAATCAGAGCGCGAAATTTAAGAGAATAGTTGGATAAAATTTTTCAATGCATTTTAAATGGAGCTCAGATGACCTTGCACTTTCACATTCTATTTTTACCTTTCATCCTGATTTCTTAACATTAAATCAATATATGGCGATTACTATGAAGCTTCTTTTCGGTGTTTGTCTTGTAAAAGCATTTATTTATGCAGTCATTTTGTTTAAAAGTAAGATTCAACAAACTACTGCAATTTACGGCGCAAGAATGTCTGTTATAGAACCGGCGCAGTAGATTGTTTAAGTCGTCCGTAAAGAAGTCGTTAACAACACTAATGTTTAACTCTCTCTCTCTTCCATTTTACACTTTTGAAATATAAATAAATTCTCAAACCCCTTATTAAATAAAGATTAAACAATAAATAAGCTGAAGAAACAAACAACTTAACCTCAAACCATGTGTAGCAAACATCAAAATAATAATGGTCTGATGATAAGAATTTTGAAGTAGAATAGAACGCGAAACTAGTAACATAACCTAACTAATGGACTCTATTGAGCCACGACTGTTACTTGCGGAGCGCGTGAACATGGAAGTGACCGATGCGGCAAAACCTAGTTGGGATATAAGTAAACGCTTCGGAGACATTTCTATTGCCATTGGTTTAAATATTTCTTGGTTGCAAAACTTTTTGGTCGAAATAGTTTTTGCTAAATATTTTTTACTTGCAAAATATTTTTTACTCGAAAATTTCGAGGCTCTCCAGAAGCAAAAGTTCATCAAGTTTATTTCTGAAATAAATCTTCAACGATAGAGTTACAAATTCTAGTTTATGGGTTACAAATTATTACAAGTTAGGTACTAAATACTGGCAAAGAAAAAAAATCGGAAACTCCAAACTTGCGGGGCTCCCGAGAAGTTGGCCAATAAAAGTAGTTTTTTAAATAACTCCTTAACGGGAGGGTTACAAATTGTAGTTTGTGGGTTACAAATTATTACAAATTAGATACTAATTATTCAGACTAAAATCTATTAGGAAATCGAAAATAACGAGGCTAACTTCACGGACCTCTGCAGTACGCCACTGCTGCTAGAAACAAATATTGGGTGCACCTCTCTATTTGTCTATTTCTAATTGTAACTCCCTTTCGGCTCTTGCCCATTATCGTTTTATATATTATGATAATTTTACGTCGCAAATTGTATTGTACAACACAATTATTTTTAGCTGCTTAGTATGCAATTACATTATTAAATGCTTCATTTTTGGTCTAATGCATTTAATTATAAATTAATACTGTATAGTTAAAAGCAATACAGTCAAATGTCATCGGATTCGGGTTATGTATAAATATTACAATTCTTATGGAATTCAGTGAGACTTGGCAATGCCGCATATGATGTATGACAGCGAGAAGCGGTCTCTCTAGAGTCGAAGTTTAAGTAACACTACAGAATTTGATATTCTACAGATTGCGTTAATTACGGCTACCATCTAGTGCGACTTGAACGCATATTTCTCTGCAGGACAATTCCGAGAATATTTTTGTGCGGGACAACTGCGGTAAAGGACAATTGCTGTGCGGGACATTTACGAGTTTGGCGGATTCTCGTGCAGGACAATCAGCGGATCCCAAGGCAGCCCCACATCTCGCAATTTGAGAAAGTTACACGACAAGTGTTTGAAAATAAACATTTTTCAAATGCCAAAAAACCACGCAGGGTCGATGGGGTGGCAGAGATCAATGTGTTGGCATCTTTGGTGACAAATAATGGCACATCATCCCGACAGCTTGCTTTAATAGCCGGCACCAGTCAAATGAATACAATTCGAGTGCTACACAAGCACAAGTACAAACCATACCGTAAGAGATGTGGTCATATCCTTCAACACGAACAGGATCTCAATCGGGGCTCCGAATTTTGTACATGGTTTTGAAATAAAACGGCAACCGATGGAAACTTTCTCCGGCCAATTCTTTGGACAAATGAGTCCAAATTTACAAACTATGGAATTTTTAATACGCACAATGAGATATTATGGCGTCAAGAAAATCCTAATCTTCTACAAGAAGTCCGACCCCAAATTTAATTCGGTTTTAATGTGTGGTATGGTATACATATATTGACAATAAAGTGATCGGTCCAATTATTTACAACCAAAATTTAAATGGGCAGAGATATTTAAACCTCCTTCAAAACGACATTGGAAATGAACTCGACAATTTACCAATAGGACAACTAAGAAAAATACAATGGTTCCAACAAGATGGTGCTCCTGCCCACAACACTCACGTTGCAAGGGAATACTTAAATCAAAAATTTCCGGGGAGATGGATAGGCAACAACGGTCCAATATTGTGGCCGGCAAGATCGCCTGATCTCACGCCCCTTGACTTTCTCCTGTGGGGGTATTTGAATGTCAAAATTTACAACACTGTAACAAAGCATAATTAACCGCCTGTAGATCTAACAAACTTAGATTAGGCGTTATCTATTTTGTTCGATGAAACATCGCGCCTTACAAAAATTGCACAGATGAGAGAACCGAAGAGAGTTGAAAGAGAGGGTACCGGCACCGCGCGCTGACAAATGGGAGGAGCCGAACCCCCGACCGGTCGTTCAAGAAGTTTGGTGGAAGAATGTACAAAACGCAATGTCACCGGCATTGACTAGACATTCACTCGACATTCACTCAGCATTCTTTCGACAGACATTCATCCTGCATTCTCATACCAGACATTCTTCGAATAACTTCCAGAATTATCGCGAGTACCTGCCTGACTGACATCCGTCGCGTGAAGTGATTAGCTGTGATACAATAATTAAATGCCGTTATTTAATGATTGAAGCTGTGAGGCTGGCAATGATTAAATATACGTTAGTTGATCTGGTGTAGAGGTATAATAGGCTGGTGAAGGCTAGTTCTGAAATTCTACGGGTAGCCGTGGATGTTCAAACCATAAATTCGCATACGCCGAAAGCAGATTGAAACACCTGCTTACGTAACAATAAATGGCCATCCGATTAAGGGATCGCCGAGAGTGGCTGTTACGTATATCCCCGATCCACACATCACCTGGTAGCACACCTGTGCGGCACCGTTAACCAGATACCGAGTACACAGTATAATTGATCCCACGGGACGACAGGCAGTTACCAGGGAGAGAATCGCTTGCGATACCTGGCTATCAAAACCCAGTATCGTTTGCTATTCGCTCATGTATACAGGATGTCCCAGAACAACGGGGCTATATTTCTGGACCATATTGTTTGGGTCAAAATAACACTTAAAGTATGTAGAATTTTTTTTCTAGGACGCACCCCTTCGAAGCTATTCGGCCTTAAAGGTCAAGTCCTGAAGAAGGTTTTTTGCTGGTAACTTTCAAACTACTATATCGAATGTTACAAAATTTGGACTGTAGACATAGTAAGAAAGTATCTGTGATCAAGAGACTTGACATATTCCGTATCTTGTCTAGGAAACCTTAACTTTTACATTGATGCTTTTAGCGAATTTGCAATGACGTTTTTAAATCCCTCACAAACAATTGTCTCAAAAAAGTACTTTTTTTGGAACCGTTAAAATGGCCCGTTTCCGAGAAAAAAATTATACAAAGACATGGTTTACCATTTTTACTACACAAAAATGTATGTTTCTACAAGGTGCTCACTTCGAAAATTTATTGTAGCCGCTATTATCTCGGTTATTATGTTTTCATAACCGATTATTCATACATTTTCACTTCATTTTCATTTTCTCACATGTTTCATGTAGCAGTTCATATTTCATAGCCTGGCTTGTATAGTAAAAATGATGAACCATATCTTTGTATATATTTTTTCTCGGAAACCGGCCATTTTAACGGTTTCAAAAAAGAGTACCTTTTTTAAGACAATTGTTTAAGGGATATAAAAATGTCATTGCAAATTCGCTAAAAACATCAATGTAAAAGTTAAGGGGTGAAAAGCATTAGGGGTGTTCCACCCTCGGTTTCTTAGACAAGATACGGAATATGTCATGTCACACGATCACAGATACTTTCTTACTATGTCTACAGTCCAAATTTTATAACATTCGATACAGTAGTTTGAAAGTTACCAGCAAAAAACCTTCTTCAAGACTTGACATTTAAGGGCGAATAGCTTCGAAGGGAGGCGTCCTAGAACAAAATTTCTAGATACTTTAAGTGTTATTTTGACCCAAACTATATGCTCCAGAAATATTGCCCCGTTGTTCTGGGACACCCTGTATACTTACAGCTTAGATTTTACCGTATGGATCATATTTAATTTCCTGTAAATATTTTATACAGTGTGATTAGTTAAGCTTACGGAGCGGCTGTATCACGGAAACCGTTCACGCTACAATTTTGAGATAAAAAATTTATGAACAAATATAGCCAAAAGAATTTAACTAAAAATATTTTAAAGTTGGTAACTTCATTGCTAGGGGTCGCATTTACTATGGCGTTACAAAAAATCTTTAATTTCTCAAAATAGCTTAGATATAATGTATGTCGAAAATACACTTTTCAGAATCTCTGCTCAATTCCCAATAAATTTTGTTTCAATTTTATTTCTAGTTACCATGGCAGCGGCAGGACGAAGAACTACAATTTAATTTTTTTAAATACTGTAATTTGCATTTGGCTTAACCGAATTTAACAAACTATAGCTCATTTTGAAGGACTCTAACCCGATTTACTTTTATTATAAACACGTTAAATATTAATTTGTATGCTAAATGATAGTTGACGCTATTAAAAATATGTCACACTTGATCTGATTTCTTCAAAAAATTAAATGCAACCCTATAGCTTGTTTTACTCTGTTTGATGAGCCATTGGTTGAGATAAACAAATCTGAAACCAGAGGTGAATACCTCTTTTCGTTTTAAAATTGTCCCAAAAATAGTAGATGAGGATCGGAGGGTCCGTCTTTTTTAATTCCCTAAATAAGATTAACTTATTCTAAATGAACAATAAAAATGTTGAAACTTTATCCAAATTAATCCATAAATGACTATTCTTTCTCATATGAGTATTTTTAGTACCTAATTAGTGTTTTATTGTTTAATTTTTATTAAAAAGGGCATCGTAGCATTATTTATTTAATTGTAAGTACCCTATAGCGAAGCGGGCCGTGATCTATTACAATCACAGTATTTACACGCCACTTCAATGTTAACAACGCTTTACTGTTACAAAGATGACTGATGATTCCATTTTTAAAATCGCGGACTATGCACCATGTTACACAAAATTATTTCTCTCTGAAACTATGACTCGTACGCAAAAAAACAAAAGAGCTTTTTTCTTGTAAATAAAACAAAGATTCAAATATTTTGCAACATATCTGTGTAAGTCAGTAGCGTAACATAGTTTCGGTAATAAATGTGATCTCCCCACCTCGTAGTGACGCCACTGGTGAGAGTACAAAACTCAAAATTTTTAAATTAGTAAATAACCAATAAATTATTATGTCCAAAATTCCAAATTAATAGCTCCGGTAGTTTTCCAGATATTAAAAAAATAACATTTTCTAAAGACATTTCAACACCTTGTATCTCGCTTAGCCGGCATTTTTGGACATACGTTGATTAAGGTTTTTCGCATTATTTTTAGTATTCTGTCTACCCTAGAAGTTTGTTACACTCATTATAGATCACCCTGTATATGGCCTTTCTATCACGTTTGCTGTGTGACGGTGCAGATAGCTCAATTGGTTAGAGCAGTCGCCATGAAAGCGAAAGATCTGGGTTCGAATCCCGGTCGGCGCCTGTTTCACATTTTTCGTGAAAGTGGGCCTCCTGTGTAGTTCTTGACTGTTATGCCCTTTTTAATCATCTATGCGGTCGTTTCAAATTTAATAATCATAATAATAGACATTGTTAACAGTGTAATTTACTTGTTCGTGAAACTCAACTCAAACCAACCCTTCACTACACTCTTAAGTCATCCGCTGACCTTAAAAGACGAACTTTATCACCATCACCAGATTTTCTTATGAAAATTTTACAGTCACGAACCCAGCAATATTTATATCCATTAGATTGGCAATATGATTTAGTTAAGCGCAATAGATTCTTGTAATGTGAGATAGGTGGTCATTGATGCAAACTTTTTTATCACTATGAGCATTTCTAACTTCCTTAGAAGCTTTCACGGCTTCAATTTTCTTTGAGTGGTTTATAAACCTTATAATTACACTCCTTGGAATACCCTCCGTGCTGTTATATCGATGGCGAGATCGAGGGACTCTATGAACAGCAGACACGTCGTTCCTAGATACCTGGACACCAAAATCTTCACACAATTTCTTAACAATTTCAAGAGGGTCTTCTCCTATGGTTTCGGGCACACCAGAAAGTTCTATATTACACTTACGACTATATTGCTGTAACTTTTCGACATTAAGCCGCAATTGCTTGCATTGCTTTACATCATCTAATTCTGACTTTATGGTATTGATGTCTTTTAGGGCTTCTTTGAAGCCCTTAATCTCTTTTGCAAAATCATCTATCTTGTTCCCATAGAAATTTAAAGATTCAAAGGTATTTGCTTGTTGTTTTAAGGCTAGTAATATCTACCTGAATCAAATTCAATTTACTCAAGAGTTCAGTGGATATGTTAGACATTACTGAATGGTCATCAAGAGTTATGCACTGTTTACACATCCATATTATTCCGGAACCAACAGATATTTCCAAAAAGGATGGCGGTAATTCAGCAAATTTTAGATGATAAGCATGTTGACACTGACCTTTACAGTCAACAGCTTGATTATTCCTATTTATATTAAGAAGAGCAATAACAACAGCTGACAGGCATTGCTGGAAAAACGGTCCGAACACACAAAAAGAACACCACAAAAAAACCAACCAGTTTTATTTCTAGAACGACGAACTCCACACAAAAACCAACCAGATTTATTTATAGAACGAATTCTCAACGCACTAAATCAAATTTTCCTGTTATTAACAATGTTTTTAAATATGAAGTCTCACACAGATTTTTTATATATTCCGCCGAACTAAATTTCACTTTTCAATGGTTTTATGCAGAGCACACATTCATACGTTTTCTCTCTAAACGAAAAATCGAAGGTGTTTCAAAAAGACGTTCACATCTATTTCCAGTTTAATGGGAAGAAGCCGAAATTTGAAATTACATATTTTAAATCAATCGAACCCAACCAGAAACTGTTTCCTGCGCTGGTTTTCGATATTCTTCAAACCAAATCTCGTACTGTGATTTTGTGCGTACATTCAACAAAACAAATTTGAGCGATTCATCACGAGGTCCAACGTGCACAAACAACTACCAAAAGCAATCTCCTGAATATTTTCACAGTACTGTCAGCTGTGGCTATTGCTCTTCTAATATGTATAAATAGGAACAATCAAGCTGTTGACTGTAAAGGTCAGTGTCAACATGCATATCATCTAAAATTTGCTGGATTGCCGCCATCCTTTTTGGAAATATCTGATGGTTCCGGAATAATATGGAAGTGTAAACATGTCATCATACGTCATTATTTGCAAACAAAATGAATAAGATAATTATTATTCTGATAAATTTGAGGTCATCACACTGGTGCGCGGCAGCTGCATAAACATTTTTCCTATTGTTCTCTCGTGCCATTACTGGAGGGCTAATAAACTTATAAAGAAATAATTAAGGCATACAATTATTTTTTCATTCTTTGCAACAATGGGCAGGTAACCTTCCGTTTGGGAACGCATTTTATAAAATACCTTCTAACTCTAATTCTGCGATAAAGCACATTTACTATGCTTATACCGAGCAAGATAAATGTTTTCTCATGGCCTGAAAATCTCTTATATCCCGAAAGCAACAGTTAACGAGCTTTCCGTAGTTCTCATTCATCATTAACATCCCAAGTGCCTCAGCTTTAATTATTTTAATTAGGGTTTGATATTTACACTGGAAAAAGTCGACCTGAGGGCGTTAGGTATATGCGCCGCCTTAAATCAGCTTAAATTCTTTTATTTTCCAGGGACAATTTGGTTTATTTTCAAAAGTTACATAAAGTTGATAAGGACTCATTTCTATTCACAGTCATCTTATTTTCCCAGAAAGTTTTCTAATAAATACAAAATATACACAAGATATAGTACGGCAATAGTTATTTTTTTGTAAATATAATGACTGACGCACAACACTCGCTTGCGTGTTATAATAATTGTCTATACTTGGGCCGCCGAACAGACGGAGTGATCACCCTGAACCGCAGTGATGCGCTTTCTTTAGACCCAACGAAGTCGCATCACTTCAATTCGGTTGTCATAAATTACTATTGGCCCCGCTAGGGCACGTTTTTGTAGAGTGATCACTCCGTCTGTTCGGCGGCCCAAGTATAGTGGAAATTTTGTACTGGAAACGCTCAGTTTGTTGTTACTGAGGAAACTTCAGTTTTACTATTCAAAACATTCAACCTGTCATTAATATAATCATAATAAAAAAAAGCGAACTGGCACATCACTTGAAATACGGGTGGGGATATCGGTCGCACGGTCTCTTTTCAATTGGCGGATATCGTATGGGTGAGGTCGTGCACTCGATCACGTGTTTCTTTAACGCAAATAAGAAAATTGCATCGGCATCATTTCGATGGACGCTTAGATCTGCTCAGCGCTGGTCGCAGTCGTAGTTCAACCTGGGGTTCAACGTCGCACCCGCAGGTAGAATGGTTTTTTGCCGTATTAAATTAAATGCAATTAATTTTATAAGAATATTCTATGGAAATATTTTGTGGTGCACCTAGGATTCACCTACGTTTTAAGTATAATTACTACACCGATTCACCACTACGTAAAAGTCGTGGAGCGTAGCCTACGGGTTCATCTAGTAATAATGAATTAACACAACATAAAAACTTTTAGTACCTACTAAACACCCCTTTCTGATTATTGTAAAACACAAAAACGACTGTGCGTGATTCTATTGTCCTAAAAATATCCGAGAGAAGGCCGTTCTCTTGAGAGTTAGGAGAAGTGAATGATCATAACGGTTCAAGAATAAGTCTTATCAGAATATGAGAGACACGCCTACTTTTCCCAGGAGGTGAGCATTCTCTTAACTCAAGAATCGACACCCAGGTCATTGTCTAGCAACCACGGATTTTTGTGCTAGCAACTAAATTTATTCACACACGACAACTGACAAATTTTGCCAGGTAAAATCTAAGCTCGAATGATATTCATCATGACTATTTCACGAAACAAACCACTAAATTCAAACCTATGCTTTATTAGTTGAGATAAATGCATTTCATTAATGGTATATACGATTAATGATATGCATTTGACATCACTAATAAAGTATGGTTAGAATCATATGATTCGACATCACTAATAAAGTATGGTTAGAATCATATGATTCTAACCATACTTTATTAGTGATGTCAAATGCATATCATTAATCGTATATACCATTAATGAAATGCATTTATCTCAACTAATAAAGCATAGGTTTGAATTTAGTGGTTTGTTTCGTGAAATAGTCATGATGAATATCATTCGAGCTTAGATTTTACCTGGCAAAATTTGTCAGTTGTACACTCGAGGTGCCCAATTTCTTTCGTGACATTTTCAAAATAAAGTGAATAGTGAAAGAGTGCACACGTGCGTCAAAGTGCTCCGTGATTAAGTTCAAATTGTGGGCCATCGCGAGCAACTAAACGCGCAAATTTGTTACCAAATTGTTCACAACGTAGTGGTGAGAACACAACACAACGGCATTTGAATAATAAATAAAGTTGCATCTTATTGAATAGTAGAGAGAACAGACAAAAAGGAAAACAAAAAAAAGAAATAGCGGACGAGATAAAAAGTTGCTTTCGAGTTCTAAAAAGGTCGAATTGGGCGACGGCGACGGCTGTATTCGCCGGAGAGGTAGGCAACACAAAATACGGATGAACAGTAAAGAGAGTTGCATAGATACAGATAGTGAGGAGTATTCTGAGTGCTCGACGGACGAAAGTAAACGGAAAAGAAACGCGGAAAGCAAAGAAGCGCCATTTAAGAAAAGCAAGAAAATACTGAGAACACCAGAGAGAGAAAAAAAATATACAAATATGGAAGAAATCAGGGAATTTATGAAAGGAATGACGTCTGAAATGAAAGAGATGAATAGACGCTTTCAACAACACAGTGAAGAAATGATAGCATTAAAAAAAGAAAATCAGGAGATTAAAGAAGAACTGAATGAGCTACGAAAGAAGATGGACAGACTGGAGTATGTGGAAGAGAAAATGGAACAAATGGACAGGAACAGCAGGAAAAATAATATACTAATTAGTGGCCTAGATATAGAGAACAGTAATGAAGAAGCAAACAATAGTGCAGTGGAAAATTTCATAAAGCAAAATCTGGAAATAGAAATGGAGGCTAACAGAATAATAAAACTAAATGATAAAGTATGTGTGGTAGAAGTGAAAAATTTTGAGAAAAAACTTGAAATTATGAAGAACAAGCATAAACTAAAAACTCTGAAAGACAAAGTGTACATTAACGATGATTTCACAGCGCAAGAGAGAAAAATTCAAAAAACAATACGAGAACTAGCTAAAGAAGAAAAAAGAAAGAATCACGATGTAAAAATTGGATACCAGAAAATTATGGTAAAAGGAAAAAGATATGTTTCGATTAAAGGTGAAAATCGAATGGTGGAGGCACAGGGAAATATTAGTGGCTCAAAAAACGGATGGAACTAGGAGCAAGAAAAAGTATGGACGGAAAAATGGCAACGACCCGGCAAGAAAAAGGTGCAAGAGTTGATGTGAAGAAAAATTTTATTTGGAAATTGGGAACATGGAATGTACGAAGTATTCAGGGCAAAGACAACGAATTAACTGAAGAATTTATAAAGGCAGGTTTGGATATTTTGGCTATAACCGAAACAAAAAAGAAAGGACAGGGAATATTGGAACTCGAAGATGGACATATCTTGATATTTAGTGGAGTGGACAGAAATAAAAGAGCGGCAGCAGGGGTGGGCTGTATAATACATAAAAAACTGGAAAGCAGGGTAAATAAATGGGAAGCATGGTCAGACAGAATACTTGTAGTGGAAATGAAGGAAAATGATGGAACATATAAAACATTCATAACAGTTTATGAAAAGGTGGAAAACAAGGATAAATTTTGGGAAGACTTAATGATAGTAACTGAAAAAAGTAGAGGAAAATTATTTGTATTGGGAGATTTTAATGGAAGAGTAGGGAAAAAAGATATTATGTATGCAGCGACTATAGGTGAGCATGGCGAAAAAGCTAGAAATAACAATGGAATAAGACTATTACAATACTGCCAGCTTAATAATCTAGTGGTTACAAATACATTATACGAACACAACGACATACACAAATACACAAGAGGAGAGCCGAATAGAAACGAGAAATCAATAATAGACTACATACTGGTAGAGAGAGGAAATAGAAAAATGGTAACGGATGTAAGGGTTAAAAGAGAAGCGGAAATAAATAGTGACCATTATCTCTTGGTTGCAAAGATAAGAGAACAGAAAGAGCAGAAAATTATAGAAAGTGAGAGAAAGATTAAATTTGAAACCATAAAAACATACAGATTGAAAGATGACGATATAGCAAGAAGGTACGACGAAATAATAGATAGAGAAGTGAATCTAAGACTGGAAAATCTGGAAAATGTTGATCAAGCGTGGAACAGTTTCAAGGGGCTTATATTGAGAGCAGCAAAAATGGCGTGTGGAATCTGCAGAATAAATAATTGCAAAAACAAACAGCATGGTGGAACGAGGAAATTAAAGAACAAATAAAATTGAAAAAGAAGAAATGGAAAACTTACTTGGGAAACAGAAGTGAAGAAAATTATAAGGACTACAAGGAGCAAAGAAAACTTGTCAAGGAGTTGGTAGCGGCAGCAAAAGAGAAATCGTGGGAAGACTTTGGAATTAAAATAGAAACTAACAGCAAAGGTAATCAAAAGCTATTCTATAAAGGATAAAGGATAAAGAACCTTAGGAAAGAAAAAGCGTACCAAACAGTGTCAATTAAAAACAAAGACGGGGAATTAGTCACAGAGGAGCAAGAGGTAATGGAGAGATGGAAACAATATTTCCAGGATTTGTTGCACATCGCAGAAGAAAAGAAAAGTGAAAGTAAAGAAGCAAGTGTACAGAAAGAACAAAATGAAGATATTTTATATCCAGAAGAAATAACATTGGAAGAGCTTAAAGACGCAATTAAAAGTTTAAAAAATGGCAAGGCACCGGGAGATGATAATGTGACAACAGAGATGATGAAATGTATGGGAGAAAAAGGAACGGACTATTTATTACAAATTTGTAACAGAGCATGGTGTGAGGGAGCAATTCCAAGAGACTGGGAAATAGGAAGAATAGTGCCGATTTTTAAGAAGGGTGACAAAAAGGACTGTAATAATTACAGAGGCATAACGTTATTGAGTACAGCACTTACGATCTATGAAAGAATATTGGAGAAAACACTGAGACCTATTATAGAACCAACACTCATGGAAGCGCAGAGCGGATTTAGGAAGGGTAGAGGTACGCAGGATCACATATTCACCATTAAAGAAATAATCAGCAAGACAAAGCAACAAGGAAGGAAAGTTTATTTGGCATTTATGGATTTGGAGAAGGCGTTTGATCGAGTACCTAGGGAAAAAGTATGGGAAAGTCTACAGAACAGGGGAGTTAACAATAAACTGGTAAGGACTAAAAAAAGCCTTTACAGAAATAATGTAAATTGTGTCATCGCCAAAAATATGAGATCAGATCTATTTGAAACAACAGAAGGATTGCGGCAAGGAGGAGTCATGAGTCCAGCATTATTCACAGTTTTTATGGACGACATTATACAAAGAAGCAACCAAAGAGCCAAAAGTCTGCATGTAGGATACAGAAACCTACAGAAAGTTGAAATGTTAGAATGTGCTTTTACCGACGATATTGTTATTGTGACAGGTAGTGTACAGGACTTAGAAACTAATTTGACCGAGGGGTTAATCACTGTGCAATTGTGGGACACAGCGATGTGCAATACTTTTGCAATGTTATGAAATGTTTTGAAATACATATGAAATGCTTTGAAATATATGCAGTAGCATGAAATACCTGTGAAATACTTTGAAATACTTATGAAATGCGCTGCAATACCTGTGAAAAACTTGTGGAATGCTTTGCAATACCTGTGAAATACTTGTGAAATGCTATGCAATGCCTGGGAAATTACTTTTGAAATGCCTTGCAATGGCTTTGAAATACTTATGAAATGGTAGGTGGCTCTGCTCATCAACTTATGCATTTATTACGTTGTAACATGTGTAAGCTCCAATAGACGGCCAGCACTTCGATCACGTGACTAAATCTGGCCACTCATAGCAAATAGCAATCGTAATTCAGTTTTTTCCAGTTCAATGACCGCGATACCACGCGCACGTGTTGTCGTATTGCATAAAACATTTCGGCATTACCCACTCTATTGGATGATTAGGTACTATTGTGTTATATACTGTGCGTTTTCTAGGAACATTGTGCTACTGCATTTGTTTCTAGATTTGGATTCTCTTTAAGCAGGTGGGTAGGTGACCTGACCTTCCCTATTACCATTATTGTAGAAATGATAATCTAATCTCGGGGCCGGTATATTTTTTCAGGAAGGGACCATAATTTACATTGTATTCCTCTAATGTTTATAGAGAATATATTCGAGAAAATCGGAGCAGGACAGCGGTCCAAAAAATCAGGGCAATTGTCTTGAAGCCTAAATAAATTTCATTATCAGGCACGTCGCATGTATTTTTAGTGATTATGTTAGGATTAAGTTTCTAGTGCCCATTCTATCCTAGTGGATGGCAACTTATGTATACACAAGGGTTGGGGGAATGTCACAATTTTTCGGAACATACGGTTGCTGGATAAGTGAGTGTATAGTTCTTTTCAGATATCTTGGCGTGTGTGTGCAGTAATCTGCGCATTACGTTCATATGTCTTTCTTCCTTTTGTAAAATGGATTTGTTGAATTTTAATTACTGCCGTAAGATGACTTGAGAATATTATCACGTTTCCGTATTTGATCTCACTCTTTCTTACTATGGTTGTGTGAAACAAAATGGTTTCAGTATTAATATGCTTATTTTGCAATATCCAGTGGTCACCAAGCAATTTATTAAAAATTATTGCCTTTCAAGTATAACTGTCAGTTTGATTGTCAGGTGTAAAGATGCCTGGAAATGTTTTTACCAAACAGTGTCCAGAGGTTTTACGAAATATTTTTGAATACTTTACTCGAAAGAATGAAAATAATGGTCTTCTATTGCCTTTAACTTGTGACCAGGAGCGATTGGCCGATGCATCAAAACTAAGTCTACGCAGCGTGTCGCGCATAGTTGGAGAGGAAAAATGGGGTTTGTCTGCTGCAACGCCCGGAAAAAGGCAAATCAAAATTAAAAAGTGAAGATGTAACTGACAGCATTAAAACCGAAGTAAGGAATGCTATTTATTCCATGAAAGAAAAGAAATAACACATTACATTAAAAATTTTAAATAACAAATTAAAAACAAAACAAATAGTGGATATTTCTGACACAAGGTTGTGGCGTTTATAACCAATAGCAGATTTAAGTACAAACTAGAAAATAACCGGTGTTCTTTGTGTGAACGGGCTAATGTTGTGGGCAAAAGAATACATTTCTTGAGGGAAAACGTCAAAATGCCGTGTGCCGTGTCCAGAGTCGAGACGCACACGCTTGTCGCGGATCCTAGCAACAGCAAAATTTTGAAAACTACTGAACTGCTGGCGGTTGCTTGGATAATCGGATATTGTGTCGCAAACGCCAACAAATCTGAAAAATACTATACCTACTCGTGGTCACCTCGATTATTAATATTGAAGTTTCCCGCGGTTTTGAATTGTGTCAGTCCATTACTACTTTACATAAACTTAGATGCTGGGTTTATACGACAGGAATAAGAAAAACCAAGAAAGAAACACGAATTAGCCTTTACGGTATTAACATTTAAGGAGTTATTCTTTCTTATGGAGCAAATTCGCATGGAAGAAATTCTTGGAGAAATTTATTTTGTACGAATTTAATCCCAAATCTCTGAGCAAATCTCCCATTAGCTCACTAAATCAAACTAGTATACCTGTTGGCCAATAGAAAGCCCGGAGAAACATTTGTACGTAAGAAATTTCTCCCATGTTAATTTGCTTTTATTCCTGTCTCTGGTGTATAAATAAAGCTCGAAATAAACGCATAAAACTTTTCTCCAGCCTTTTCTACTGTGTACTCGACTGTGGAGAATTTTCGTGTGCCGGAAAGTATGTTATTTAATCAGGAAAGAAATTATGATATCTCAGAGATACATGTTTCACTTTAGAGAGCTTCCAATAATTTCGCCCATTTCATTATCCTAATATGTTTTTCTTTTTGCTTTTTGAGAAATTCTAAATTAATAATTTTCTTCAAAAATCTCGCGGCATCCAAAAATTATACAACCAATTTCTTTAATAATTCATTATTTAATTTTTATTAAAATTGAGTGCAATACTAATGAAATGGTATGCAATGCTTGTGAAATTGTATGAAATACCAGTGAAATGCTATGCAATACTTATGAAATACTTCTAAGTATTTCAAGTGTGGGACGCCTTATCACGGAGTGATTAACCCCTCGAATTTGACAGTGTGGAATGAAGAACTAAAAAAAAGTGGTATGCTAATGAATAAAGATAAAGCGAAAGTGATGACAATAACTGAAGAAGAGATAAATCTAAATATAATGGTGGATGGTGTAAAGATCGAACAAGTAAGTCAATTTCGATATCTGGGGGTGACTATTGAAGAAAAAGGGAGACAAGAACTAGAGATTAATGAGAGGAAAACTATAAAGTTATATTATGCAATGAACAACAGCTTTATCAACAAAAAAGAAGTATCCAAAACAACGAAGATGAAAGTGTATAAAGCAATATATAGACCAATACTTACGTATGGCTGTGAATTATGGGTGCTGACGAGAAGTCAAAAAAGTAAAGTACAAGCAACAGAAATGAAATATTTGCTACGAGTGAAAAAGGTATGAATACTACTGTACTACTGTACTGGTTTCTTTCCTATAGATGTCAAATTCTAACTTACTGTCTTTCCTAATTACCAAAATGTCCAAAAATGGAAGCTGTCCTTCCCTTTCTATTTCATGGGTAAATTTGATAGAATTGAATCTACTATTTAAGTCGCTCAAAAAATCTTCAATGTTACATTTACTAGTGTCAAAAATGGCAAATATATCGTCTACATATCTCACCCACACCTTTGGAAAATATGGGAGCTCCTCTTTCAGTTGGGTTTCAAATTTGCCCATGAAAATTTCTGCAATTAAAGGAGAGAGGCAATTTCCCATGACTGTACCTTCACTTTGTTGAAAAAATGATCCACTGACTTTGAAATAATTCTGCTGCATACACAGATTTGTTAAATTAATGTATTCATTGGCAGTTTGTTCATCAATGTTATTTTTATTAAGGAGTTCATACAAGTACTCCAAAGCCTTTGGTACAGGTACACTGGGAAAAAGTGAGCTCACGTCGAATGAAATTAATAATTCGTTATCATGCAGTGTGAGTACTTAACTGAATCCAAAAAAAGTATGATTAGGGGAACAGTTGCACAAAAATTATCTGAAAATATTATTAAATATCATGGTTCTCTTCCCCGTCACACAAACCACTCTAAAATTATCAAAGGACTGAGAGAGAAAGATTGTTTTTATCTTAAGGCAGATAAGGGTAACAAGGTTGTTATATTGGATAAATGTGACTATTACGAAAGAGTAAATAATTTAATAGAAAACGGTCCATACGTGAAAATTAACAAAGATCCGTTGCCTAAAATGATTTCAGATACTTAGAAAACATTTAAACTATGTAATAACCTCATTACCGCGGATATCAAACGTAAGCTACATGTGTCTAACCCAAAAGTACCACGCATGTATTGTTTACCGAAGATCCATAAAGTAGGGAAAGCCGTAAGGCCCATAGTTTCAGCTATAGATTCTCCTACTTACAAACTGTCCAAATGGTTAGTCAATGAATTTAATAACCTCGAAATCAAGCAGTCAAGTTTTTCAGTGAAGAACTCTTTAGAGTTTATAAACAAAATTCAACACATCACACAATGGCAAATATATCGTCTACATATCTCACCCACACCTTTGGAAAATATGGGAGCTCCTCTTTCAGTTGGGTTTCAAATTTGCCCATGAAAATTTCTGCAATTAAAGGAGAGAGGCAATTTCCCATGACTGTACCTTCACTTTGTTGAAAAAATGATCCACTGACTTTGAAATAATTCTGCTGCATACACAGATTTGTTAAATTAATGTATTCATTGGCAGTTTGTTCATCAATGTTATTTTTATTAAGGAGTTCATACAAGTACTCCAAAGCCTTTGGTACAGGTACACTGGGAAAAAGTGAGCTCACGTCGAATGAAATTAATAATTCGTTATCATGCAGTGTGAGTACTTAACTGAATCCAAAAAAAGTATGATTAGGGGAACAGTTGCACAAAAATTATCTGAAAATATTATTAAATATCATGGTTCTCTTCCCCGTCACACAAACCACTCTAAAATTATCAAAGGACTGAGAGAGAAAGATTGTTTTTATCTTAAGGCAGATAAGGGTAACAAGGTTGTTATATTGGATAAATGTGACTATTACGAAAGAGTAAATAATTTAATAGAAAACGGTCCATACGTGAAAATTAACAAAGATCCGTTGCCTAAAATGATTTCAGATACTTAGAAAACATTTAAACTATGTAATAACCTCATTACCGCGGATATCAAACGTAAGCTACATGTGTCTAACCCAAAAGTACCACGCATGTATTGTTTACCGAAGATCCATAAAGTAGGGAAAGCCGTAAGGCCCATAGTTTCAGCTATAGATTCTCCTACTTACAAACTGTCCAAATGGTTAGTCAATGAATTTAATAACCTCGAAATCAAGCAGTCAAGTTTTTCAGTGAAGAACTCTTTAGAGTTTATAAACAAAATTCAACACATCACACTGCATGATAACGAATTATTAATTTCATTCGACGTGAGCTCACTTTTTCCCAGTGTACCTGTACCAAAGGCTTTGGAGTACTTGTATGAACTCCTTAATAAAAATAACATTGATGAACAAACTGCCAATGAATACATTAATTTAACAAATCTGTGTATGCAGCAGAATTATTTCAAAGTCAGTGGATCATTTTTTCAACAAAGTGAAGGTACAGCCATGGGAAATTGCCTCTCTCCTTTCATTGCAGAAATTTTCATGGGCAAATTTGAAACCCAACTGAAAGAGGAGCTCCCATATTTTCCAAAGGTGTGGGTGAGATATGTAGACGATATATTTGCCATTTTTGACACTAGTAAATGTAACATTGAAGATTTTTTGAGCGACTTAAATAGTAGATTCAATTCTATCAAATTTACCCATGAAATAGAAAGGGAAGGACAGCTTCCATTTTTGGACATTTTGGTAATTAGGAAAGACAGTAAGTTAGAATTTGACATCTATAGGAAAGAAACCAGTACAGCTCGGTATATAACTGCAGATTCGAACCACTGTAGTCAACACAAAGAGGCTAGTTTTGGTTTTTTAGTTAACAGACTGTTGAGTCTACCGTTATCCGTTGAAAGATACCGCAAGGAAGTAAATACAATCAAAGATATAGCGAAATGTAATGGTTTCGATCCAGAGATTGTCAATAAGTTAATTAGGAAACGAAAATTTAAAATGCTATTGCGAAATTCCACCACTTTAAATTGGGATAATAAAATTACTAAATTTATAAAAATACCATACGTACCGCAAATAACTAGAGGTATGAATACTATTTTTGGGGAAAGCGGGCTTCAAAGTGGTTCACACTTCGAGCAACAATTTACAAAATCTACTAGGAAATGCGAAAGATAAAACGGAACCCATTCATAAAGCGGGAATTTACGAAATGGCATGCGGAAATTGCGACAAAAAATATATCGGGCAGTCAACTCGGTCTATTTTAACTCGCTTTAAGGAGCATCAAGATCATTACAAATACGGCCGCACTGATAAGTCTAGCATTGCGTCACACGCGTTGGAAACGGGCCATAAATTCAATAGCAATAATCTCAAACTCTTAAAACCAGGAAATAATAAATTTGATTTAAACGCATTGGAAAGTATAGAGATATATAAAAATAAACGTAGTTGTCTTAACAGTAACTATGGTCCGATTCCAAACTCAACCCTGTATAGATTTATCAGGTAGATAGATTAAGTCTAGCCATAAATATTTACCCTCCAGACCCTAATTTTATTGCTCTAATAGTTTTAAGAAACCCTATAGGTTATTGATCCCTTTCGCTTAAGAATACAATTTTATTGCTCTTATGTTCAAATTAGTTCTGAGAAACCCTATAGGTTTATCGATCCTTTTCACTTCAGTAGTGGAGGGTGGGTGAGTGGGGGTTGGATATTTTTAGCAACGTAATTTAAGTTTAGAATTTAGATTATCTTCTACTCCTGAAGATGCTGACGTTGTCAGCGAAACACGTGTCGAGTTTAATTACTGTGTCACTGTCTTTTGGCGTGTGGGGTTAACTTATTAAGAATTCATAGTGAATTTACGTCAAAGTTCTTGATCCATCGACTGTGTGCGCGATTTTAGTATTTTTGTATGAACAATATCCAAATAATTGAATTTTTTTTTGTACATTTGGTAGGTATGAGAATAGGTCGTAAAGTATTTTTCACCCTCCTACAACCACCCCCCATTTTTTAATTGCGATTTTAGTATTTTTATATGAACAATATCCAAATAATTGAAATTTTTTTTGTACATTTGGTAGGTATGAGAATAGGTCGTAAATTTTTTTTACCCTCCTACTCCCAACCCCCCATTTAGTATGTTTGTATGAACAATGAGAATAGGTCTTAATTCTCATACCTACCAATTGTACAAAAAAAAATTCATAAAAATCGGTCGAGCCGTTTCGGAGGAGTGCGATAAGTTAATCTTCAGATTAGCCCAGCGAGTGTTCCTGTGAAGTTTGGTAGCGATCGGATCAACATAATTTTTTTGTTTTGTGCGAGGCGGGGGCTTGATATGACACTTATCAACTGTCAGCTGACGGTCTGAATTTTATTTGTCAAATCTGACAGTTGATAAGTGTCATATCAAGCCCCCGCCTCGCACAAAACAAAAAAATTATGTTGATCCGATCGCTACCAAACTTCACAGGAACACTCGCTTGTCATTTATTTATGTGTCATTTATTTATGTGTCATTTCAAGCCCCCGCCTCGCACAAAACCAAGAAAAAAAATTCTGTTGATCCGATCGCTACCAAACTTGAAACGGGATAAAAAGTATCCTATGTCCTTCTCCTGGCTCTAAACTACCTCTAAAATTCAGACCTATTCAATATTCGAAGGCGTACTGTGGTGACGCATAATACAAGTAGGTCCATATTCCTATCCTATCCTATCCTATCCTATCCTATTAGTACAATTAAATAAATTTTATTTGTCAAATCTGACAGTTGATATGTGTCATTTCAAGCCCCCGCCTCGCACAAAATGGGGGGTTGGGAGTAGGAGGGTAAAAAAAATTTACGACCTATTCTCATACCTACCAATTGTACAAAAAAAAATTCATAAAAATCGGTCGAGCCGTTTCGGAGGAGTGCGACCACAAACACCGTGACACGAGATTTTTATATATTAGATATTACTAGCTGGTACCCGGCGCGTTGCTGCCTCTGAAGAAATAATTGTGGTAAAATCGTTCGAAACTTGATAAACTGCGAATGGCATATGCCGTTTGACGTTTGCATTTTCACTTTATAAATTATTTGCTGCCCGGTCCCGGTACGACATGCGCGGCACCTACTGTAAGTTAATCTTCAGATTAGCCCAGCGAGTGTTCCTGTGAAGTTTGGTAGCGATCGGATCAACATAATTTTTTTGTTTTGTGCGAGGCGGGGGCTTGATATGACACTTATCAACTGTCAGATTTGACAAATAAAATTTATTTAATACTTTCTGACGGTCTGAATTTTATTTGTCAAATCTGACAGTTGATATGTGTCATATCAAGCCCCGATTTCTCACAAAACCAAGAAAAAAAAATTCTGTTGATCCGATCGCTACCAAACTTCACAGGATCACCCGCTGGGCTAATCTGAAGATTCCCTGAAAATTTCATAAAGTGTATGAAATTTGTTATAGACGGTTTATAGACTGGTGTGACACAAAGTTTGTTAAGAACATTACTGAAAACGTCCCACGGAAACGGGATAAAAAGTATCCTATGTCCGTCTCCTGGTTCTAAGCTACCTCCCCACCAATTTTCAGCCAAATCGGTTCAGCCGTTCTTGAGTTATAAATAGTGTAACTAACACGACTTTCTTTTATATATATAGATATACAAATATTAATTTATCGACTGAATATATGAAATAGTAATGAGTTTTATCGGCATAGCAGTCAAGAGAACTACACAGGCTCTCTCTCTCACGAAAAATGTGAAGCAGGCGCCGACCGGGATTCGAACACAGATCTTTCGCATTCATGGCGACTGCTCTAACCAATTGAGCTATCCGCACCGCGACACATTAATCGTGAGAGAAAGGCCTTATATAGGTAGCGAAGGAAGATGGAATAACAATTATTAAGAATCTCATAATTCACCAACAACAACCCACTTTTGGATCTGATGCAGTAGTCGCACTTATTTGAGTGCTTCGTACAGACAAATGATCCTGGTAGGATAAATTGTCAGTAAGAGAAACCTAGCCTAGGTAATTATACAAATATTAATTTATCGACTGAATATATGAAAGAGTAATGAGTTTTATCGGCATAGCAGTCAAGAGAACTACACAGGAGGCTCTCTCTCACAAAAAATGTGAAGCAGGCGCCGACCGGGATTCGAACCCAGATCTTTCGCATTCATGGCGACTGCTCTAACCAATTGAGCTATCCGCACCGCGACACATTAATCGTGAGAGAAAGGCCTTATATAGGTAGCGAAGGAAGATGGAATAACAATTATTAAGAATCTCATAATTCACCAACAACAACCCACTTTTGGATCTGATGCAGTAGCCGCACTTATTTGAGTGCTTCGTACAGACAAATGATCCTGGTAGGATAAATTGTCAGTAAGAGAAACCTCCTGTGTAGTTCTCTTGACTGCTATGCCGATAAAACTCATTACTATGTATATTATATATATATATATATATATATATATATATATATAATTAGGCGAGAGGTTTTTATTTTACAGTGACCCGAGCGCGGCCCATTTTGTTTTATCCGGGAGCACACCCGAACCCGCGCTCAAACTTCTCGGCGTACCCACCGCGTCTTCGACGTCCGAAACCGCCGGAACGCATTTTTGGGATTGGTCCGGCCCGTTGGGGGAAGAGTTGTCACTAAGATAAGTTAAGTTCTTAAGTGTGATTTCGAATCAGAATGTAAATCAAGATCTACAATATTTATCGAAGACGAGAAAGAAATCACACGGCCGTATGTTGACTGCTCCAGGAGGCGTCAAAACGCAGATGTTTTTGTTTTGTGATATGGGTACCTATTTAAAGTGTGTTGACTTGCGCTCTGGAAGAACAAAGATGTCTACTTCGGCAAGATCTACAGTCGTAAAACAGAAAATCGAAAGAATTGTCTAAATCTCTGATAGTCGTGAATTAAGTGGTCTCTTATAAGCAAATTTACATATCCCCCGTGTTTCTCTTTTCAATTAATTATCTATAGAGTTTCCTTCTTTCTTTTATTACGAAATTTAATAGCAACATTTCGGCTTCTTCTTCCAGTAGTACACACGCGCCTCGTGATATAAAATTGGTGCTCGGGCAATAATAGTACACTTCTCAATCTTAATGTATAATATACTATTTTTGGCGTAGCGCGCTGATTTTATTTCGTCCCATTCAAATGGATCACTTAGGTAGTTTCTTTCTCTAGGCGTTTTTATCAGAAAAATTCACAGATTTCGCAATCCTTGCAACCATCGGGACATTGGAAATGATAACATCATACATAAAACATAATTAACTTTTTATCGTGGGAAAAATAGTGTACATAACTCGATGGAAAGTGTATTTCCTATTATTATGATTTTGGAGTTTAGGAGTATTGGACCTTCAACTAAGAACAGTAATTTATTTAACAACGTAAAACACACAGCTACAAGTTTACACAACAACGCTTACAGTCTGTCAACTATAACTTTACTCACACGTGACAAAAAGTAACCGTAAAGCCTAGTTTTCATTAGTAGAGTTGGCGGTAGAGTAAGTTGAGCAAGTACTAACTATCCTTCTAACTCTACCAATGTAAACGTACCTGGTAGAGTAGAGTACTAGATAAGAGTAGAGTAGAGTAAGATTGCACGGTGGGATAGTAACTCTACCACTATCCTTCCCCCACCACTGATTTCTACTCTACTCTACCCTATGAATTCTTAATAAGTTAACCCCACACGCCAAAAGACAGTGACACAGTAAATAAACTCGACACGTGTTTCGCTGACAACGTCAGCATCTTCAGGAGTAGAAGATTAATCTAATTCTATACTTAAATTACGTTGCTATAAATATCCAACCCCCACTCACCCAACCTCCACTACTGAAGTGAAAAGGATCGATAAACCTATAGGGTTTCTCAGAACTAATTAGAACATGAGAGCAATGAAATTTTATTCTTAAGTGAAAGGGATCAATAACCTATAGGGTTTCTTAAAACTATTTGAGCAATAAAATTAGGGTCTGGAGGGTAAATATTTATGGCTAGTCTTAATCTATCTACCTGATAAATATATACAGGGTTGAGTTTGGAATCGGACCATAGTTACTATTAAGACAACTACGTTTATTTTTATATATCTCTATACTTTCCAATGCGTTTAAATCAAATTTATTATTTCCTGGTTTTAAGAGTTTGAGATTATTGCTATTGAATTTATGGCCCGTTTCCAACGCGTGTGACGCCATGCTAGACTTATCAGTGCGGCCGTATTTGTAATGAGCTTGATGCTCCTTAAAGCGAGTTAAAATAGACCGAGTTGATTGCCAGATATATTTTTTGTCGCAATTTCCGCATGCTATTTCGTAAATTCCCGCTTTATGAATGGGTTCCGTTTTATCTTTCGCATTTCCTAGTAGATTTTGTAAATTGTTTCTCGAAGTGTCAACCACTTTGAAGCCTGCTTTCCCGAAAATAGTATTCATACCTCTAGTTACTTGCGGTACGTATGGTATTTTTATAAATTTAGTAATTTTATTATCCCAATTTAAAGTGGTGGAATTTCGCAATAGCGTTTTAAATTTTCGTTTCCTAATTAACCTATTGACAATCTCTGGATCGAAACCGTTACATTTCGCTATATCTTTGATTGTATTTACTTCCTTGCGGTATCTATCAACAGATAACGGTAGACTCAACAGTCTATTAACTAAAAAACCCAAACTAGCCTCTTTGTGTTGACTACAGTGGTTCGAATCTGCAGTTATATACCGAGCTGTACTGGTTTCTTTCCTATAGATGTCAAATTCTAACTTACTGTCTTTCCTAATTACCAAAATGTCCAAAAATGGAACCATTGTCTCTTTCGGCCGCAAAGTATTGCAATAAATTAACAACAAACGTTCCTGCTTGCGAATTCAAGCGCTTGCGGTATATACCTATGCTGATCTTATATTATGTAGGTAGTTTTTCAAAAAGCATAATAGAAAGATGAACAACGGCAACACAAAACGACGAAAGAACGGTAACAAATAATTCTTAATAAAAATACGAAGCTTCCGAACCAAAATTAATGAAAAATTGAAAAAATACGCAAAAAAATTGACGCCGCTGAATCAATGTCAAAGTCAGGGCACGTTACAACTACGCCTCTCTTTTTAACTAAATACAGAAATTCTGAGCAGTTGTCTTAGCATTGACAGACTTACGTTTTTATCACCGTCGCTGATAATATTATGAATAAAACGGCATAGCAGCATGGCGCATGTCGCATTTAATTTGATAAGTAGGTAGTAGAAAAATGAGAATACTGAATCAAGCCATTGCGTTCTTCAGGTGCCATCCACTTCTTCGGCAATGGCCTTGAAAGACACAGAGGCTGCTGAAGGAGTCGTTGAGGCATCCGAAGAAGTGTCTTCAGCAGCGGCATCTGCAGCAGCCTCTGGTGTCTTTCAAGGTCATTGCCGAAGAAGTGTGCATGTCTTCAGCAGCCTCTGGTGTCTTTCAAGGTCACTGCTGAAGAAGTGGGCATGTCTTCAGCAGCGTCTGGTATCTTTCAAGGTCATTGCTGAAGAAGTGGTCTTCAGCAGCATCCAGGCGCATGCGCCGGGGCTATTCCTCAGATCAGTCCATCGAGTTCTCCATCCACTTCAAGTGGGCATGTCTGCAGCAGCCTCTGGTGCCTGTCAAGGTGAAGTGGTCTTCAGCGGCCAGCCTCTGGTGTCTTTTAAGGCCATTGCGAACCCAATCCGCCATTTTGGCTGTGGGTCAGGCGCCTGCGCCGGGGTTGTCGCGTACAAGGCACGTGTTGCTCATTGTTGCGGTGTCTCTTATGCTAGATCCTGTTGGGGGGCCTTTGGCCCAGGCTCAGGCTCAGGTGCCTGCGCCGGGGCTCTGCCTTCAGCAGCTTCTGGTCATTGCTGAAGAAGTGGTCTTCAGCGGCCCCCCTGGTGTCTCTCATGCTGTTGGGCCTTTGGATGTGGCCCAGGCGCCTGCGCCGGGGTTTCCGCAAAAATAAAAACGTTGAATATATTTTTACATCAATATAATTAAAACTATAATCTGTATACATAGTAGGCATGCGTGTATTTTCTGGGCAAATCGAAGGCCTGCAGCTTCTCACACCACTCTCCTGACCTATTCATTGCCCGGTGTATACTCAACGATGCGGTCATGCAGGATGAGACAGTATGCGGTTGTGTTGGCCGGAAAATTCTCGCTCGACTCAAATTCTAGACGCATAACTATGGGTCCAGACTTGATGCTTTCCGACTGCTTTGATGCGTGAATCACCACGATGGGAGCTAGATCCTTGAACTGTTCCCTGCCGTATAGCGGCTCGCCAACTTTTCCATAGTATGAACTCTGGAAGTTCTCGTACATTTAGTACAGCAGGGCGTATTTCCCCGTGGAGAAATCCAAGTTTAAATTCTCGTAGGGGAAGCACTCGGAATTCAGGTACAGTTTGACGTTTGTCAGATTGCAGCGGTCAAATGTGCTTGAATCCGTGTCCAAATTCGTTTTGCGATTCGTCTGGAAGGCAACAATAACGTAGCGGGGTTTCTCCAACCGTGTTGCAGTCTTGACGGCCCACGTTTGTTTCGTAGCTTGCGGCAACACGGAATACTCGTACAACTCCCAGCTGCGAAATCATATCTGCAACGTTCTCTCTTCCTCGACAATATTGAGAAGTTTTAGGTATTCAGTATCCGATGGATACCCTCCGATGGATACCCTCCAATGAACTTTATCAACTCAATTCTGGTGTCCTCGTTACCCACGAAAGCGTTCCTATCGTTTTTCGATAGAGTCAAAATGAGCCCGTGACACACATTTAACAGAAGTTTGGGGTAGTCTTCCAAGAATCCCAGCAGGATTCTTCCCAGGATGCACACGTTAAAGTTCCCGTTCGCTTCGGTAATGTGGCTCGGTGCGTCTCCTGTAGTCGTCCAGCCGGCATTCTCCAGGGCACGTACCTCACCCTCATTCAGAGAAACTACACCCTTCAGTGTGCTCGTGATGCCCACGTTTTTTGTTCGATCCACCTCCACCCCGTTTATTTCATAGCGAACGTCGTAAAAGCCGCATTTCTGCCTCCTGCACCCTTGATGAACCTGCCCTCTATGTAGATACAGCTTAGATGCGGCAGTAAGTAAACGTCTTGTTGGTGGATTTGTATGAGAATTTCGTCATTGGCGTTGAATGTTGTTGTTGTCACGAACGGCTGATGTACGTGCACCTCGATACGGCGTGCTGACTCATCCACAGCAGCACTGTCCAGAACACGAAACGTGTCTACGTTTGTGTGTCATTATTCAAATACTAGCCTTCTCTTGTTGAATCACAAGTACTGACAGCGCCGCTTGCTTAAATACTCACCATACAAGATGAAACCGCGCGCATGCGCAGTCTACCAGATTCGACGGCTTCGAGGAGGACAGTCAGACAGACAGGCAGGCAGACATGCAGACAGACAAACAGGCAGGCAGACAGACAGACAGAGAGACAGACAGACAGACAGACACAGACAGACACAGACAGACAGACAGACAACTAATAAGAATTCTGAAGTAGGAGAATAACTATAGATTCTTATTTGTCTCAACGAGCTGGTTAATTTGATACCCTACATGACCCAAGTGGGCGGTGCAAGGAACGTGGCCGTGGGCGCGGTCAGTGGGTGACCACTCCTAAAACCCAACCCTCAAAGCACTCCTAAAATCCACCCCTAAAACGACCCCTAAAAACGACCCCCTAAAAACCACCCCGAAACCACCTCTGAAACCACCCCCTAAAACCACCCCTAAAAACCACCCCACTATTCCGATACCTCTCGTCGAGTCCTTTAGTTTAATACCCCACATGACATAGTTTTTAAGTAGGGGTTAGCCTAGATTTAGACTACTGTTCTCAAATAATTAGTGATGTAGGATGTTCTACTACCGAGAACTAAGATTTTTGCATATCAATAACTATAAATGGTCTCTTTAAGATTCTACATGCGTTCTATATTATCGACATTCAATTTGTACTTTCCAGTAAGTGTAACAGAAATCTACGTGTGTTCTATACTGCCGTGCTAAGACAAGACGTCGTAACTGACAATTGCATCATTTTGAGAAAATACCATTTATGTTCTTCGCGCTACGCCATCTTTATTTCGAATGAAGGAAACTTCATTTCATCATAATGATGCGTATCTTTCTATTAAAACTCAATAGATGGAGCGGTTAAGGACATTAATGTAGCCATTGTAGCTAAATTTTGAATATTACCGACACTCAATTAGTACTTCCAGCACTCACGAGATGGTTCACACACGTGTCCGAAACGCATGAAGATAAAAAGTAATTTCAAAACATAGTACGTATGAAAATAAACAAACTGAAGAATATTCTAGACTGTTATTTTATTGTAATAATACAAAAAACAAACGGGTCACCTTGTAGTGTCTGCAACGTAGTAAGTGCATATACAGAACATGGGAGCAAACCTAAACAAACATCTCTTATCGGCGGCGAACGTGCTTTTTTCTTAAACTTTGATATCAATATTTATTTAGTATAAACAATTGCAAACGTTGGAATTTCCGAGAAAATTAACATTAATTCTATAACTTCTGTTTACAATCATAAGTATATGTGGATTATTTGAAAGACGGGCATGTGGGTCGCCGATTAGCTCAGTGGGTTGGAGCGAGGGCTCCGGTGCGCGGGGACCCGGGTTCGACTCCCGGTCGGCGTCATTTCCAGAACGTTTGCAAAAACCCCGGCGCATGCGCCTGAGCCACTGCCAAAGGCCCCCAGAGACAGAAAAGGCTGCTGAAGAAGTCGATGCTGAAGACATGACTCAAGGATTCCTTCAGCAGCCTCTGGTCATTACCGAAGAAGTGGGTGGCACCTGGATGGACTGGCCTGAACAATGAGCAGCACGTGCATTGTACGCAATAGCCCCGGCGCAGGCGCCTGACCCACAGCCAAAGGCCACAAAATGGCGGCTTGGGTGCGCAATGACCTTGAAAGACACCAGAGGCTGCCCGCTGAAGACCACTTCTTCAGCAATGACCAGAGGCTGCTGCAGACATGCCCACTTGAAGTGGATAGAGAACTCGATGGACTGACCTGAGGAATAGCCCCGGCGCATGCGCCTGGATGCTGCTGAAGACCACTTCTTCAGCAATGACCTTGAAGGATACAAGACGCTGCTGAAGACATGTCCACCTCTTCAGTAGTGACCTTGAAAGACACCAGAGGCTGCTGAAGACATGCACACTTCTTCGGCAATGACCTTGAAAGACGCGAGAGGCTGCTGCAGATGCCGCTGCTGAAGACACTTCTTCGGTTGCCTCAACGACTCCTTCAGCAGCCTCTGGTGTCTTTCAAGGTCATTGCCGAAGAAGTGGATGGCACCTGGAGAACTCGACGGCTTGATTCAGTATTCTCAGTTTTCTAATACACGCGCAAAGATCGATTTTACAAAGTATAGTTCGACTTCTGTCAACTTACTTATATTCTACAGAGCTTACGCTAGTGCCAACTTTACTTTGCTTTCATTGCCAACTTAACACCATTCCTCAATGAAAGCGTTCACTTCACTTAAATTAACAATTCTTCCTTATGAATTTAAAATCAAACCTACCATTTTACATAGCTTCTGAAATATAACTCTGTCTAACCCTTTAGTACAAACATCTGCTATTTGCTCATCTGATGGTACATGCACCACACTCACAATTTTCGAGCATACCTTTTCTCTTACAAAATGATATTTCAAATCTATATGCTTCAACCGCTTATGGTATTCTGGATTCTTTACAATATGTATAGCGGATTGATTATCCTCAATCATTATCACTTGTTCGCATTTTAGACCTATTTCTCTCAATAGATTCCTAATCCAACATCCCTCTGATATGTCCTTTCCTAAAGCCACCTACCTACTCAGCTTCAGTAGATGATATGGCTACACAATGGACATTGTTGTTTGTTTAAACACCATGACACTGTGCATCCGTACACTTGCATTATATACTCCGATGTTGATTTTGTATCAGTTTTGTCTCCTGCCCAATCTGCATCCGTGAATCCTAATAATGGTCTATCTTCCTTTGAGTTATAAATTAACTTTGCATTCAACGTTCCTTTTATGTAACGTAATACTCTCTTTAGCGCTCTCCATAATTCCTCATTTGCGTTTTCTTGATATCGACTGAGAAAACTCAATGCAAAACATAATACCTGGACGCGTTCCTAATATCGCATACATAAGGCTTCCTACTAGCTTTCTGCATATCGTAAATATTTCTTTACTTCCTGATGGGTCTTTCTTTCGATATTTGTAATCCCGGTTCCATCGGTGTTGTTACTGCCTTGCAATTTTCCATGTTATACCTTTTCAGTACTTCCTCCAGATATTCCTTTTGATCTAACTCTATTGTATCTTCCATTACGTTTATGTTAATTCCTAAATATTTGGATACTTTGCCCATGTCTTTCATTTCAAAGTTCTGATTCAACGATCTCTTTAATTTATTTACTTCTTCCTCATTTTCACCTGCTATTAGTAAATCATCAACATATAGCAACACATAAAATTTGCTATTTCCTTTCTTATAATAAAGACAATAATCTGATGTGCTTCTTACAAACCCTTCCTTTAACATGAAGTTATTGAACTTATCATTCCATTTTCGTGGTGATTTCTTTAATCCATACAGTGATTTTTCCAGTTTTAACACATTCCCATCATCTTCTAACCCTCTTGGCTTCTTTAAGAGAGGTGCGCCGAGTAGTAATTTAAAAAAAAACGGGTACCGGGTACCCGGCGATCTTTCTTGGCCGGGTACCCGGCCGCCGGGTAGTTGCGCGTGCGCATTCGCCAGAGCAAATTTCTGAAGGTCACTGCACTGTTATAGTATGCAGTAACAATTCACCCATGTTTGGGGTAGGGTCTGAATTTCTACTACAAAAATGAGTAAAAGCAAAGTGTTGGATTATTTTAAGGGACGATAAGTAGGCTGTGTGTAAAAAATGCAATAGTGAACCAAGTGCACTACTCGGCCCGGGTAGTCCAAAATTTGGCCGGGTACCGGGTACCCGCTAAATCGGTCGGGTAGGGCCGGGTACCGGGTAATACCGGGTACTCGGTGCACCTCTACGTTTAAGTATACCTCTTCATCTATTTCATCATTCAAAAATGCACTATTTACATCCATCTAAGTTAATCCCAACTTGTACTTATTCGCAATTGCTAGCAAAATTCTTAGTGTTGATAACTTAGCTACAGGTTTATATCTCTGAATGATCGAAACAATCTTCTTGTTGAAATCCTCTAGCAAGCAATCTGGCTTTAAATTGTGGTTCACCATCTTTTCCCTTTTTGATCTGAAACACCCACTTGGCTTCAATTGACTTCTTTTCTCTTGGTAACTCAGTTTCTATCCACGTGTTGTTTCTTTCTAATGCTTCAAGCTCCTTTTCTGTAGCTTCTTTCCATTTGTCCGAATTTTCACTCATCATTGCCTCTTCAAGCAATAATTGATCTCTATCAATTGCTATTATACCTGTTTCATAATTCTCAAGACACTTTGGTTTCTTAACTTCTCTTCGACTTTGGCTTCTTCTTCCTTTGGGTTCTTCATTTTCGCTTTCTGTTTCCAAATTATCCAAGATGTCTTCATTTGAATCTCCTTCTTCTCTGGTTTTGTCCGTTTCCTGATTCTCTTCCAAATCATCTGAAGACGGAATTTCTTGTTTTTCATTTACCTCCGCATTCTCCTTTTCTTCTTTACTTTGAACCTCGCTTTGATCTTTTCCACCGTTTATGAAAACCACATTTCTAAATGTCACAACATTTTGGGTTCCTGGAGGAACCACACCCTGTATCCCTTGCAATTTACTCCATATCCCACAAAAATTCCTTGTTTAGTTTTTGAATACCATTTTAACCTTCTTTCCTTGGGAACATGCACGTAAACTTCATTTCCAAAAATTTTTAACGTGTTAATGTCAAAATTCTTTTTGTATAACAATTCAAATGGGGTTTTATCTTTGTCTTTACTCGCACCTATCCTGTTTATGACATATACTGCTGTCTAAACTGCTTCAGCCCATAATTTCTTTTCTAAACCTTTAGCTTGTAACGTTGTTCTTGCTGCTTCTACTATCGTTCTCATTTCTCTCTCTTCTCTACCATTTTGTTCTGGTGTGTAGCATACTGTTGTTTGATCTGTGATTCCCCTTTTATTTAAAAAATCTTCCACTTCTTTATTTATCACTTCAGTACCGTTATCCGACCTGACCTTTTTGACTTTATACCCCGTTTCATTTTCAAATCATAATATAAAATTTCCGATTTTATCTTTAACTTCCCACTTATAGGTACTTTAAAAAATAAACGAATCTAAAACAACTAGTCATCTTTACACATCAAGAAATATTTTGAACCTCCTAAAGATTTTTGCTCCATCGGACCACATAAATCCATGTGTATTAACTCTCCCGGAATATTGCTCTACTTTCACTTTTACTAAATGGTAACCTATGTTGTTTTCCCTTCAAACATGCTCTTTTTCGCTTCGAACTTCAATATTATTTTTACCTAATATTTTCATAGCATGCTGATAATTTTGGTGAGCAAGTCTTTCATGCCAGATGCCACCCCTCCAAACTTGTTAGTGCTACATGTACATTTACATTAAAATCCATTACATACCATTTATCAGTTCTTATTGCTAATCCGGTTACATTATTATTTTTAACAAACTTACAACCTTTTCTTGTTGACACCATAACATGACCGTTATCTACAGCACTGATTACTGAAAACAAATTAAGCTTTAATTCAGGCATATACAAAACATTATTCAACCTAGTTGGTATTAATTTTGATCCGTTATTTGCCAACATTTCAATTTTTCCAGTACCATGTACTTTTATCCTGTTTCCATTACCTACAGTCTCATGTTTTTCTACATCTAATTTCTTGTATTCAACAAACAATTCTCTATCTTTACACATGTGCTCACTCGCACCTGTATCCATTAATAAAACATTTTATCCTCTAAATCTATATATATAAAAGAAAGTCGTGTTAGTTACACTATTTATAACTCAAGAACGGCTGAACCGATTTGGCTGAAAATTGGTGGGGAGGTAGCTTAGAACCAGGAGACGGACATAGGATACTTTTTATCCCGTTTCCGTGGGACGTTTTCAGTAATGTTCTTAACAAACTTTGTGTCACTTTTTTAAATATTACAATTTTAAACTGACAACTTGAAATTAATTACTAAAATACATAAATACACGTATCCATAGTTACGCAGAGGAACGTAACGTTTTTTTAGGTCGCTCGATTTTATAAATTTTATTTGTCAAATCTGACAGTTGATAAGTGTCATATCAAGCCTCCGCCTCGCACAAAACAAAAAAATTATGTTGATACGATCGCTACCAAACTTCACAGGAACACTCGCTGGGCTAATCTGAAGATTAACTTACAGTAGGTGCCGCGCATGTCGTACCGGGACCGGGCAGCAAATAATTTATAAAGTGAAAATGCAAACGTCAAGTTGATAAGTGTCATATCAAGCCCCCGCCTCGCACAAAACAAAAAAATTATGTTGATACGATCGCTACCAAACTTCACAGGAACACTCGCTGGGCTAATCTGAAGATTAACTTACAGTAGGTGCCGCGCATGTCGTACCGGGACCGGGCAGCAAATAATTTATAAAGTGAAAATGCAAACGTCAAACGGCATATGCCATTCGCAGTTTATCAAGTTTCAAACGATTTTACCACAATTATTTCTTCAGAGGCAGCAACGCGCCGGGTACCAGCTAGTTACTTATAAAGAAACCATTTGACGTATGTACCTCTATTACTGTTGTTACTTTTTCTTTTTCTATTCTATACCTACAATCCTTCATGAGGTATCCTGGCTTGTGACAAAAATGACAAACCTCTCTTTCTTAATCTACAATCTTTCTTGAAATGTCCTTCTTTCCCACACTTATAACTTATAACACTTTGCACTTTGATTTACCCACCCACTTTCACTCTGAAACTGGTAATTCTTCCTTATTGCACCTCCAACCTACAATTAACCATTTCATTGTTCACTGGGTATAATCAAGACAAGATGATTGAATAAACGAACCTTCTCGGTAGAACAAATTATGCAGAAGACGTGATATTTCTTGCGAGTCACGACGACTTAAATTAAACCTTTTCGAAAATTCTTGCTTGCAATATTTGCAAGTAAGATCTTGAGAGGTCAATTTGGAACTGAAAAATTGCCGATTTATTATATGCATACTTATTTTAAAAATTTGTAAGGAAGTAGGAAGGTACTTACTTGTCCATTTTTAATGTTTTATTATTAATATTTAATAATATTCAATTCAGTTCACCTGTAAACTAAACAATATTTTCACTAACCCTGGAATAATAATGTGCCTATAATCAAATTAAATCAATAAAATTAATAAAAAGCAAAGTTATTCAATAGAAAGTACGCCAAATCGAAAGAGTCAGTCAAGTGACAAGCAAGTCGGCAAGTGTCAAATTTGTTACAAAACAGAATTCCCCAGCGTTCACACCGAATACATCCGACAACAATCGAGAACAACCGGGAGCCGCAAGCTAAAAAGCGTATCCTCATAGCCACCTAAAACTAACAAGCCGTGAAGTACGTAAACTTGGCAACGTTGAAGTAGTTCTACGGTTCTACGGAGAGTACAGCGGGGATTTTTTTTAAAAACGTTTATGAATTGCTTTCCGTTTAATTAAGTATTTCTGAGTTACTGACAAATTGCTTCATAAAGGTATGTAATTATACGATAATTATACAATAATTATATCATAAATAATATTCGATTTTGTGCACATATATAAAAATATCAGGAATAATTGGATGAATCTGAAAGATCCTGAGAAAACCTTCATGAAGTTGCTGTGATTTTTTCGAATATTGTTTTAAACAATTTTACAAAAAATTAAAATAATGTAGAACATTCAAATTCACAAAACTTATCAAAAAAGCGAAAGTTGGGTACGTTAAAAAAGTTTCTTAAACAATTTTGTTAAAAAAGTAGATATGTAAATAGCATTAATTCGTGGTACTGGACCGTTCGAACAACTACTCCTCGGGCAAATACCCCGCCAGGCATTGAATTATAGAACTAAATCCAGATTTTTTTGTACTACGAGACGTTTCAGACTGCTACCCCACCTAAGGTGGCTTTGAAACAATCCTAATTTGTCTCCATGTACGTACGTGCGTTTAAGCAGGTCTTTGTTCAAATATTGCATGTTTTGAATGTGTATGGAAAACCGCAGACCAACTGGTTTCGTCCTTCTGGGACTCATCAGTACGGTGCTTTCCCCTACACAGTCAAACTATGCAATTCAACTTGCTATATATGCTGCCGCGCTCTGGACAGATATCAGCAAGTGACAACTACTTTGAATAAGTATTAATCAGTGGTACTGGACCGTTAGAACAACTACTCCTCGAGCAAATACCCCGCCAGGCATTGAATTATAGAACTAAATCCATATTTTTTGTACTACGAGACGTTACAGACTGCTACCCCACCTAAGGTGGCTTTGAAACAATCTTAATTTGTCTCCATGTACGTAGCTGCTTTTAAGCAGGTCTTTGTTCAAATATTGCATGTTTTGAATGTGTATGGAAAACCGCAGACCAACTGGTTTCGTCCTTCTGGGACTCTTCAGTACTGTGCTTTCCCCTACACACTCAAACCATGCAATTTAACTTGCTTTATATGCTGCCGCGCTCTGGACAGATATCAGCAAGTGACAACTACTTGAGTAATTATATGGTATTAATCAGTGGTACTGGACCGTTCGAACAACTACTCCTCGGGCAAATACCCCGCCAGATTTTCGGGCGAGCTCTACATTGTTTTTGTTTAGCTTTAAAAACATGGTGATAAAAACGCCTAGAGAAAGAAACTACCTAAGTGATCCATTTGAATGGGCCTCATAAAATTACGATTGAACATCACTGATAAGTTCGTTTAATCGTTAAATTAAATTGCATGAAATTCAAACGTCAAATTACCTTGTCATTTGAAGTTTTATTTTGCGAACTCCAGTAAACTTATCAATTATTGTCGCTATTTAAGTTTTGCCTAGAAATTTCTGTTACTTAATAGTAATTTTAATGAAGAAGAAGAAGAAGAGAAGTGTTTGGTTCATTCGCACACAGCAACTGCATATCATGATTTCACTCTATTGGTGCTCATGACTACAGTGCAGCTGTGTGCGAATAAACCAAACTAACATCTAGTCTTTGAAGGCGAGTGGGACACATCAGTAAGCGAGCGCCAACTCAAAGAGTTTTCTCTCGCTCACTGAGCGCCCTCTTTAGGACATTCCTATCCAATGTCGGAATATAATAATAACAAAACGATATGGACTTGCTCAAACAACTACTCCCCGGGCAAATACCCCGACAGGCATTGAATTATAGAGCAAGCCCTGACCGACGATGTGTACTTACTAGACGGCGGCAAAACAAAAGGGAATCTCACCTGCTCTCTACTAATGCATAGATAAAGACTCCAACGTGCCCCTGGCGTACACACAGTATAGAGCCCTCATGTAGCTAAATTATAATAAGAAGAAGAGAAGTGTTTGGTTCATTCGCGCACAGCAACTGCATATCATGATTTCACTCTATTGGAGCTCATCAGTACCTTGCAGCTGTGTGCGAATAAACCAAATTAACATCTAGTCTTTAAAGGCAAGTGGAACACATCAGTAAGCGAGCGCCAATTCAAAGAGTTTTGCCGCCGTCTAGTACACATCGTCGGTCAGAGCTTGCTCTATAATTCAATGCCTGTCGGGGTATTTGCCCGGGGAGTAGTTGTTTGAGCAAGTCCAGATAGTTTTGTTAATAGTAATTTACTTTAACAGCTAGTACTTGCCTAAAGAAACTACACGTACATACTTCATGCTCCATGCTCACTCTTTCAAAGATTTAATTTTCTCGTATCTAATTTGACAACTAATACGGACAACTCGGAAACTTGTGAAATCAAAGTTACGCAGTTAATGAAATAGAAAATTACTAGTGGTGACCGTGGTCGTGTGTACCCTTACGGGCACAACACAGATTTGATGTTGGTGGAATAGTATTTGTTGGTGGAATAGTATTTTTTGGCGGAATAGTATTTGTTGGTGGAATAGTATTTTTTGGTGGAATAGTATTTTTTGGTGGAATCGTGACTTTTGGTGGAATCGTGAATACGGGTCCATATTCGTGTGATGTTTGGGTTTATAGAGGGATTATATATAGTCAACTTGCTTTAGCATTATTTGATTTAGATAATCTCCCTGTTGTCATCTAGAGGACATTGAGGTTGTGGACGGGTGTCGCATGTTGGTAATTTACAGCCGTTGACACCTGATGTATTTTGACATGTCAAGTTGTAAAAATCGTAATTTATTTTAAAAATATCGTTAAATAAAATTTTTAAAAAGGAAAATTGAGAACGGCTCTGGATGATAGGTGTGGGTTAGTTGTTGAAATAATGCGATGAAAGTTTTGTGCTATTTATCGTTATTTGGAAAATTGTTATTTTTTTAATTTTTTTGTGTGCACCCTTGTTGCGCAACACAGGATCCAGGATTTATCGTTATAAGGGAGTTATGTAATTTTTATTTATTTTCAATTTGTTTAAAGTACGCCACTGACCTTTGAAAACTAATATTTGTCCGTACCATTCACACTTAAGTTCGTTCGGCATATTTAATCGTCAGAAGCAGAAAACTTTTTAGAAATCTTCGAAAATGCGAGATGTATAAAAGAAATACGTACGTCACTGGAAATTAGGGGGTCAGTCGTGAAAGTAATATCAATGAAGTTTTCTTGTATCTCGTGTAATAAGAAAGTTACGCAATCTTCATCTATTTTTAAATTTTATCGACTACGCCACTGCATTTGATAATAGATATCTGTGTACGCTCTTATTAAACAATTTATTTTGATACGTCTAATTGAGAACCGTAGAAAATAATTTTAAAAATATCGTAAATTAAAAACTATTAAAAAAGTTTAGGGCACCACTGGATAGGTGTGGGTGAGTCGTTGAAATAATGCGTTGAAAGTTTCGTTCTACATATCGTTATAAGCGAGTTATGTAATTTTCATTTATTTTCAATTTGTTTAAAGTACGCCACTGACTTCGGCATATTGAATTGCTTCGAGCCGAAAGCTTTTTACGAAATCTCCAAAAATACGAAAATTATAAAATGACACTGTACACCACTGGAAATTAGGAAGCCAGCCATTAAAGCAATATTCGGGAAATTTTCGTGTATCTCGTATAATAAGAGAGTTACGCAATCTGTATATATTTTTAACTTTTGTCGACTACGCCACTGAATTCGAAATCTGTGTACGATCTTAATGAGCAACTTATTTTGGTCCGTCTAATCGAGAGCCGTAAGAAATACCGATTGAGTTTGTCGGATTTCCAAGCCGCAAACGCCTCGAATAATCTCAGCCAGCGCTCCTACTAAAATATACTCGTAGACCTAGGTACTCGTTTTGCAGGGTTCGGGAAATTAATTATTTTGAGGGCGTTCCGGTTGGATTGGAGGGATGCAAATTTTACCCAGTATGCGTAAACGTTTAATCTTCCGAGAAATGACGAAATGTAAGGAAAATATTTATCTGGGCCGGAGAAAAAAGAAATTACAACGAAAAGTTGCAGTGTCCCGCAAAGAAAATCATTTGGGGTTGTAAATGTTATAGGGGGTAGATGACAGTCGGCGCCTTCATTACAGATACTCCGAGCACGAATAATCCACAATTTCCGGACGGTACCTCGAGAACTGCAGGTACGAAACCTCCCGGAAGAGGGCGATGCATGAAGAAAAGCGAAAAATGTCGCTCGCGTTCGGATTTTTTTTGCGACCTCTTCTGAAAGCTTCGGAGGAACGAAAGTGGATGGGGCGGATGCGCCCGTCAATTCTCCGTCCTTCCAAGTCCGATTTGCGACCTCCGGGTTATTTTTAAAAATTTTAAAGGGGAAAAACCGTAAAGGTTGCACTTTTTAACATTTCGCATCCTGGGGCGGTTTCGGGGGGATGAAACGGGAATAATAGCCCTCGCTTGTGTAAAGTGTCTCGGATCCCTTCGAGAAAAGGCAGAGATTCGTTTTCCTGACGCCCCCTTTCGGAGCAAGACATTTTACCTTCCTCAAAAAGTCGAGCTCGTTTCCGAGGGTAGATGAGCCCCGATCGGGGCGAAACTTTCGGAAAGCACCGAATTTTGCGTCACGCCTCCATCCATGAAGCCGATTTTAATTTCACCCCGCAGTTTTAGAAAAAATGATAATTTTCCAAAAATGCAGTCTTCTCTTCCGGCGCCGCTGGCCGGGGGGAGGATTTTTTAAATGAAAAAACAGTAGAGGGACTTTGGACACTCCAAAGACCATATTTTAACCTCCCGCTATTAGAAAAATTGCAGGTCTAAAACTAAGTCCGCCGCGGCGCGGCGTCGCGAAAAGTGAGTTTCTTGAGCTCTCATGGGCGAAAATGCACCCCTCGGGTTTTTCGCTAATAACTTTCTCAAATGTCGATCGATTTCAATTTTTTCGACGGATATCGAAAGAGCGTACTTCGCAGAACCTTATTCTTACCACGAAACAGGCCGAGTCTTCGCCAGGTGAGGAAGACCGCCTTAAGAAAATTGAAGGTTTTGGGAGACACGTACCATTTGGGGCCGCCCTGCTACCCCCGCGTAACCCTTTTTCGAAAATCTAAAGAGACATTTGTAAAGTAAAAGAGACGGCTGTCCGCCTGTGCGAAAATCTCCACCCCGCACTCGCGTTCGACCCCCTAAAACTTTAATTGAAAAGTGCAAATTTCCGTAAAATCGCGAAATCTACCCCGGCATTTTCGCTCGTCGCGGGGTGAAAACCCGTGACGGGGGCGACCTGCATATCGAAATGTCATCTGGGAAGGTTAAGTAAGCTTTATCAAGAGAAAGCACGCCTCGGGGCGGTCTGTGAAAGTCACCCGGAGCGAAATAAAACATGCAATTTCGGCGAAATTTTGACAGACGGGTGTCTGAACTTGTAAAATTTCGCGATCGCCCGGAGCTTGTGTTGTCAATTTTCAAAAGCACATTTCTACCCTTAAACATAGACCTCTTCGTCTCCCTTTGGCCCTAAGCAATGGCCCGAAACTTCCTCTTTCGAACTGTACCCCGCGCGGCTCTCCTCATTCGACCCCCAGGGACGAGTTGGCCCCCCCAATTGGCTACTTTTTTGGTCCAAAATTTTGCAGTGCTTCGGGGAAAAAATTATTTCCCCTAGTAACCCCCGTGCGATTTGGTCGATTTCCGGATATCTTCGATCCGATCGACGGGGCTACCGGAATCTGTCTTCAACATTACCCTCCGACCCCCGGTTTGGACGCTATAAAAAACTCCCGTATCTCCCCGTATCTCCCCGTGGCCGCGACTCTCGCGTTCCGGACACCCCCTATGACCTACAACTTTTGTCGGCGAGAAAGAGGACGACGCCCGTTTTTCCCCGAGGGTCGCCGGTTCTTCTGGGTACGATGGAACATTTTCGACCCTTTCCGGTGTGCCGAGTTTGTTATCGCTTCGAAACGGGGTGTTTTCGAAGAGTTGAAAAAATCTCGAGGGTACCCGCGGATCCGGGACGAATTCGCGAGCTCAAATTTCAAATTTCGTCCCGATCGCCCCATTTTTCGCGGAGAAAAAAATTCTTTTCGATTTTCGACGTTTTCGTCACCCCCGCGAGACAGTCGATCGGCCATAACCGGCGGTTTTATTCATTAAAAAACCCCCTTTTTAAGCAATTTTTCATTTTTTGTGGGCGTGGTCAAAATCCTTAATAAAAATATTTTTAGTATAAGTTAACTATGCGTACTACCAATAAGTATAAAAATTATTTTATTGACCGGTTTCAAGATTCACAAACCGGTCAATAAAATAATTTTTATACTTATTGGTAGTACGCATAGTAATTTTCTATTTCATCATGGATTTCTACCAAATAGTCAAGACAGAAAATATTAATTACGCAGTTAATGCCATATTTGACTTTTGTCTTAAAATAGATGCAAAGTCCATTTTTGCGTGCTTCAAACTAGGACACAAACTATTTTCTTGTCGCACGCATGTTTTCAGCAATATTAAAGTGTATCTTGGTATCTACAGAAATAGAACGTCTTTGGTTATAAGAGTATTGCAATTGGTACTAAGCGTAGTAGTGATAAAACTCAGTTACGGAGAATTATTTTCTATTTATCGAACTCTAGATTGATATTATTTGAGAGGATTTTATCTTAACAAACTTTTGATGGAACCAAAAAAACTACATCTTTTTGGCAGGAAATTTTTCGATTTTCATACCTTTTATCAGTTGAGAAACTATTATACATATTTCACAAAGCATTTAATCGACTTTAATCGAGAACAGCTCAGGATGGAAAAGGATGGAGGTACGCGTCCAACCAGTCTTCGGACTGAGAAATTTATGATGATGAATCAAGAACATAAAGCTAGACACAGACGCTTATTCTCGGGAATAATCCTAAGACCATATTCTCGACTGTAATCAGACAAGAGATTTTTATTTTGCCAGTTAATTTCGCGTTTTCAAGAAAAGTTTGTTGCCTAACAGTTTGACGAAAAATGTGTCAGGCAACAAAAGCGTAACACCGGAGGTGGAGTGCTTTTAGATGACAGTTTCTTAAGTCAAACTGCTGATAGACAACAAAATTGAGTTTGCAAAACAGGAATCTATTCATATACCACGCCCGGTGAGATTTTTCTTCAGAATACTTTGTTATTTCATTATACAATTTATGCAAATTTCACTTTACAAAAACATTTATTGACAATAGACCTGCGGTCTTGTGATGACATTAGTACCGTGTTCTTGTTTCGTTAAATTTAGAGGCATAATTTCCAATAAAACGTCGAACACAAAGTATGAAGTCTGGAAAAATTCTCACTCCTTGTAGCATTACCCTTAAGTAAACCCTAACATTATCTTACATAAAATGTATCAATTTGGTAATTTACGTCCTTAAATTGTCTCTAATGGACAACTATTTATTGTTAGAGCTTGTACATGGTATGCGAATTTTTGTTCTTTTACGCCAGAGTTTTTGATAATTACATACGTGTAACAAGATACCAGTTTCTAATGAAGAGTAACGATCTGCATAATTGGAGGAAAAACGAGATCTAATTTACTAAGGACATTCACTAAACTAAAGCCCACATAATTTGTCTATATCACAGTTACGGTCAATTAAGTTCTAATCATCTATTTGTATGTAAATTGAACTTGGGTATACTTACTATAGTAGAAGGTAAAAGTAGAAAAGGACTTCTTTGCTTTCGCTTGTTTAAGCACATTGTCTTTGCTGATGAATACCTTATTTTCAAAGCATGAAGCACCAAAGCAAGTTGATGTTTGTGTGTAATGGAATTGCTCCATTACATACATAATCACGATATACAGTTAGGTCCTAAAGTTTGGAATAAAATTTATAATTTCTTTTTTACCAATATTTCAATGAAATGCTCGGACACGTCAATTTTTATTTTCAATTTAGAGTGTTGCAACGGGCATGTAAAATATACAAGTTGTTCCATTTTCATGTACAGCTGCCAATGCCAATTTTCTTAAATGGAAGAACCTATACATTTTCATATTCCTGAGTTGTCCTTTGAAAGGCATTTATATATATGTGGAATTTGTTACCTTTTACTTCCACATAGCTATCGAGATATTACAACTTGAATTTAGAAATTCGTCAAAATTAGAAGCAAAGAAAAGCAAAGTATACATCACACGACCATAGGACATCGAAGATTTATGAACGAAAATACGAAATGAAACTCGGAGAGTCACACCTGAAGTTATTAGAAATGTTTTTGACGGATTCGAGTACAGTTTGACTATAGCTTATAAAGTTCTTGGAGCTCACATTGAACATTTATTATAGATTATTATTTTAATAGACTTGAAATATATTTGGAAGCTTCAAAAATATTTTAAGATTGTTCTTCTCCGCAGTTGAAGACACAGCGTTCTCTTTGACAACACAATGCACACTACCGTTGCTCTATAAAGGTAAGCGTTCACTGGTTCGCATCGTACGCATCGCACGGATCGGACGAATCGTATTTATTTTTGGTAATGCGTTAGCTGTTTCGGATTGACGTTTCACTCCGAGCTGCTTGCGCAACTCGCAGTACCGTTCTGACTGTAGCTAGAACAAGTAAATATCTCTGTACTGTAAAATATTAATTAAAATATTAGATGAAAAATGAGTGCCAGCGAAACAGAAATTATTGTAGTTGTTAGCTGTCTGCTAATCGAGGAAGAGGAAAGAAAAAGAAGAGTCAGAAGAAATAAGCGGTTTTGGATAAGTACACAACATCTGCAAAAAAACATTGTCTCGTCGCTGGTGATTGCTATAATCTGCGGGTTTTAAGTTATATATATATATAGCTCTTCATAATTTTTCACAAGTGCAATTAACACTCCATCATCCATTGTAATTCACTACTGACCAAAAATTTTCAATAAATCCGATGCACCGCGAACTAGTGGATGCGTGCATTAAGTCGCATTGCTAAATTACGTCATCCGGACGCAACGCAAATTCAAACATTCCTACAAGAAGTGGAAAACTTCGTTTGTATCCTTAAACGAGATAGGAGCACATTTTTTGCAATAAACTCTAAAGTTGCAGTATTTTATGGAAAAATTGAAAACGACATGTTCTAAAACAAGTTGGGGGTAAATCTTCTCCACCACCCGCAGTTTTGAGGCGCCCCTGTTAAATTTTAAAAATTATGTTTATACAGTTTGTATGACGGATCTTTGCGCGTGCGCCACAACTGCTTACATAATATGACTCAAATCATTTCAAGGTCGAGTGTATTGTCAAGCAGTGGCGTGTGTTTTTATTTTGCTCAGGTACAGATATAAATATGGTAATTTAACAGTTACATCATCTATTAATTAGTAGGTATGGCACCAGCAGAAGAAGAAATGAAAGAAACTTAGATTTTAGTGAGTTCATAGTACTTATTTAAAAAATAAACTTACCTTGTGCATACATGTTGTATATAACATTACGAATTTCCATTTTTTGGCATTCGTCTAAATCTTCGGTTTTTTACTTTTTCCGTGGCCGGGATTTTCCTGGACGAAGCAAAGGCTCATTTCTTTCTGAACGTACTTTGATGCTGGAAACTGTACGCAAGCTAATCTTTAAAGCATCAGAAACACGGTAAAACATTATAAAAAGTTTATAAAATTAATTCCACATTATGACATTTACTTGACAGGTACCTACATCACACGCCTATGAACTGTAACGTTCAATGGCGCTTCGACATCACTTCATATAGGGTCCCTGTATTTAGAGAGTACCGCAATCTCCGCCATGTTTACTCACAATAACAGGCGTCAAATTTGAATTGTGCCGGAACGTCAGGTTTTATATTTGACATGTGTTACAAATTGCGGATTCACCTTCTGATTGTTGATCCATAAACAAATAAAATTTGACTGTAATACGTTGAGGAATAATACTACAGACCAGATTGTGGAAATATATATCACTGATGATTCACAAAAGACGATAAAGCACCAAAACATTTCAGCTGGACTTTGACTGACATATGACATTTTGCTGCTGACACGGCAGTCCGCCATGTTTACTCACAGTTCTGAAACAGTGGTACTCTCTAAATACAGGGACCCTAACTTCATATAGTCTCATTTGTGTTCGGCTCAATATTGTATTATGAGACGTATGTCTTACAACCAAATGACATACGTCGCTGCATTTATATTAAGGAATAGTACGGGCTAACAGTAGGTGCGTATGTCTTAACTAATTTTATACACACGCAAAGATTCATCATACAAAGTATAGCAAAAGATTCAGCTTACACATTCCATTAAATTTCATAATTTTAACTGGACTTGTTTCGAAGATATTTAGAAGAAAACTACTTCAGGCCTTCTCTTTTAGAAAGCTATATAGTATTTTTCAGATTTGTTGGCGTTTGCGCTGCCATATCCGATTATCCAAGCAACCGCCAGCAGTTCAGTAGTTTCCAAAATTTTGCTGTTGCTAGGAACCGTGACAAGCGTGTGCGCCGAGACTCTGGACACGGCATACGGCAATGAGCATTTTGACGTTTTCCCTCAAGAAATGTATTCTTTTACCCACAACATTAGCCCGTTCACACAAAAGACACCGGTTATTTTCTAGTTTGTAGTTAAATCTGCTATTGGTTATAAATGCCACAAACCTATGTCAGAAATATCCACTATTTGTTTTGTTTCTAATTTGTTATTTAAAATTTTTTCATGGAATAAATAGCATTCCTTACTTCTGTTTTAATGCTGTCAGTTACATCTTCACTTTCTAATTTTGATTTGCTGTGCCTTTTTCCGAGCGTTGCAGCAGACAAACCTCGTTTTTCCTCTCCAACTATGCGCGACACGCTGCGTAGACTTACTTTTGATGCATCGGCCAATCGCTCCTAGTCACAAGTTAAAGGCAATAGGGGACCATTATTTTCCTTCTCTCGAGAAAGTATTCAAAAATATTTCGTAAAACTTCTCGACACTGGTTAGTAAAAATATTTCCAGGCATCTTTACACCTGACAATCAAACTGACAGTTATACTTGAAAGGCAATAATTTTTAATAAATTGCTTGGTGACCACTGGATATTGCAAAATATGCATATTAATACTGAAACCATTTTGTTTCACACAACCATAGTAAGAAAGAGTGAGATCAAATACGGAAACGTGAGAATATTCTCAGATCATCTTACGGCAGCAATTAAAATTCAACAAATCCATTTTACAAAAGGGAGAAAGACATATGAACGTAATGCGCAGATTACTGCACACACACGCCAAGATATCTGAAAAGAACTATAGCTCCCTTACGAAGCATATTTCGATATACGCCTATAGGGTCTTTTTGTCTTATTTTTGACCAAAGAACACTCTGGTAAAATATTGCACGCTAATTTAGGGCCACCCTGTATGTTATATTAAAAACAAGAAATAGAATTGACTGAAAACGAAAATTTTGTGATTGGCGAATTTCCAGCCTGACACTTTTTCGTCATCAAAAATGACACTAGCTCTCTAACTATTACTTGTGCGTTTCCGAACCTATAATAAAGTTCATTATTCAATGAGCTGTAATCAAACAAAAAAATTCGTATTGTAGCATTTGGTAGTTGCTTTGACGTAGAAAACGTCAAATTTATATTTATTACTGCTACATACTGTGTATTTGTATTTCGACTACGTCTACAAAGTTTTTAAATTTCGAAAATTTCGTTTAAAACTGGTTTTTAGGAAGATGAACATATTTTTGAAGTACATCTACCAAATGGACGGGGATGATGTGCGACCGAAGGTCCTAGACGTCACCCACTGCGTCACCCAAATATGGGTGGAAAAGGGAGCAATCTTAAAGAATCTTTTCGAAACGATAAAAATGTCGATCGGGATGAAATATGCGCCAAGGAACTCGTGCATCCCTCGCGATCCGGAACTTGTTCAAATTTCTCGCAAGGGAGGGTCTCATGTCGTTGCGCTTCCTTGACTGCTTACCCGCTGACTTCCTATTACTCTAAAAAGATGTAAATGCAAAAGTTTTAGATTCTTCTTGAATCGTAAAAATTTTTCACCAAACACGCTAACGACAATAGCAAAGTGCCGATGTCGTATGAAGATAAGTAACTACATATATGTTTCTATTCAAATGGAACACCCCAGTAAAACTTGTACAAATCACCCCGAATAAAAAATATTATTTTTAAAATTTTAAGTACCTAATGTCATATCCATGTTATACACTTAGGTATACACAGGGTGTCCTTAAGAATCATAAGTTTTCAAGAGTATTTGAGTCGAATATTTCACATGACCATTGACCATAATATGTCTAAAACGGCTTAAGATGCAGGGTGCCAAAGTTGAGGGAAAGAAAAAAGAAAAGGTTTTTTGAAAGAGCCTAAAAACCAATGGGGATATTTCAATTCAACTTTGTGCACAATATTACTACACAATGATCAATGAATCAACTTTTGATGCAACAATTCCATTTTTCAATTAAAAAGGGGCGAGCCCAAAGGGTGCGCCACTGAGTTTTTCAAAATTTGAAATGGTTTTTTAGAAATGGTATAGCACAAAAATGTCTCTTTACTTTTTAAAAAAATTAACCCTTTTCAAGAAAATAAAGTAAAACAAATCTTATTCTCTTATTTTATTAAAACTTATGAGAAGTGAATAAAATTGCATCGATTGTCATCAATAAAATAACATATACACGCACAAAAAACGAATAAACACAAGTTGAGCAATGAAGTTAAAGCAATAATGTTGGAAGTGGCCACCTTGGCTCATGATGCAAGAATCTGCTCTCCTTCGCATTGATTGGCGTACTCGCTCAAAGATTCCAGGCGTATTTCTAATTATTTTACAATGAACCACTTGCTACTCCAATAGCATACACCAAAGATTTTAAATGCCCCCACAGAAAAAAGTCTGTTGGATTAAGGTTAGGTGATCTCGGTGGCCATGGGTGATTTGGTGCTTCTGCTCCCCGGTCTATCCATGTATTGGAATACGCCCTATTTAAGACCTCACGAACTTGAATGTCAAAAAGTGCGGGAGCACCATCATGCATAAACCACATAGGTACGGTTTCTAGTTAACAGGGGAACATTTTCCAGAAACGCAGGTGAATGGTCTTGTAGGAAAAGGTAGAAAGAATCTGCTGTTAGTCTTGGAGGGAGGAAAAATGGACCGATTAAAAATTCACCAACGATACCCACCCACAAGTTTAAGGAAAATTGATTTTGATGCCAGGTTTCTTGAATTGCATGATGATTTTAGCCGTGACAAAGATAGTACATGTAGATAAATACTTATGTTTTGTTTTAGATTTTGTTCTATGTCCCTATTAGCTATATTTGTGCTAAATAAATGAAATATTATTATTATTAGTTGTTTGTTCAAATATTGCAAGTTTTGAATGTGTATGGAAAACCGCAGACCAACTGGCCAAAATATTTAAGAAGACCCTGTACAGGTTAACTTTGCCTAACACATTCGTATTACAGCTTAATAAGATGTTAAATAAACACCTACTGGTAGGATTCGAACCTTAAATTTTCGTAGGACCCTCAAGCTTATACCCGTTCGTAGTTAGAGAAATTCGTCTTACCTTCTGTTAAGGTGATATGATTTTATGTAAGTTATAATATTTCCGCCTGCTTATTTCTGATATATTTAAATTATGTTACCAGGACGAATTCATTTATTACAAAAAAGACGATTTTTATACTTGTCAATAAAAAAAGCTATGTTTTGAGTGCAATTATAATTCTTCAATTACAATTTAATAATACAGTCCACGAGTAAAAACATTTGGTCCTTCGAGCCGGATATCAACATTGGTCCATCTATAGTTTGTGATTCAAGAATTCAAGCAATTTACAATTTAATAATACAGTCCACGAGTAAAAACATTTGGTCCTTCTATAGCCGGATATCAACATTGGTCCATCTATAGTTTGTGATTCAAGAATTCAAGCAATTTGCAATATATTCAATGGTGTATTGTGACGCATAATACAAGTAGGTTCCCTATTCCTATCCTATTAGTACAATCCTAATATATTCATTCATTCCGTCTTTTTGCTTGAGATAGTGCATTATGAATAGAGCAAAAAGAGGTCAGATAAAATCGCCTTTGACAAAGTTTAAAAATCATGTTGATGCGATTTACAATATGACAGATATTAATGACGCAATGTTAGCAGAGTTGCAATTGAGAATAGAAAGAGTCAAGCCAATTATTGATCATTTTAACGATATACAAAGCGAAATAGAATTCGAGAATGATTCTAATACAGAGATAGAGCAAGAAGAGCGCGATAATTTTGAAAATTCATATTTTCAAATATTAGCTAAAGCAAAAACAATTATCAAAAAACAATCTGCAAACACCAAACTTGGTTCGGAGTCTTCATTAACTTACTTAGAAGCAGGTGTGGCACATCATCCACAACATATAAAACTTCCAGTGCTCAAATTGCCCACGTTCAATGGGGCATATGATCAATAGATCGAATTTCGTGATGCATTTGTAGCATTAATTCACGATAATAGTACCTTAACAGAGGTACAGAAGTTACATTATTTGAAGTTGTCTTTGACCGGCAATGCGTTACAAATTACGCATTCCTTAAAGATAACAGCGGGTAATTATTCTATTGCATGGCAGTTATTGCATGAAAGATATTAAAATAAACGTATCATTTCAGATACACATGTAATGGCTATTATTAATCAATCAGCTATAAATAAGGAATCTCACACAGAGTTGAGAAACTTATTAGATAATACGATTAAACATTTGCGATCTTTAGAATCATTAGAGTTACCTGTTGACAAATGGGATGCCCTATTGATACCTGTTCTAGCTAGAAAGTTTGATCCAATTACTTTACCCGATTGGGAATCTTTCAAATTTCAAAATGAGTTTCCTAAAATGGATGATATGAAAAGGTTTTTAATTGCTAAATGTGAACTATTAGAGAAACTAAGTCACAATCAGTGACAACAAAGGCAAGAAAAAGATATATAGTAATGTGAGTACAAGTAAGACGATCAAATGCTATTTTTGTAAAGAACCACATGCAATCTATAATTGCGAAGCGTTTTTGAAACTTTCTCTTAATGACAGACTGAAAGAAATTAAAAGGCTGAATCTTTGTACAAATTGTATTAAACCAAACCACAACTCACAGCATTGCATTCCGTCAGGTTGCAGAAAGTGCAATAAAAAACATAATTCACTTTTGCATCTTGATTCAAATAATAATGACTTCAGTAAGAGTAAGTTTACTGAAAACATTGATAATCCAGATAACATGTCCGGGAATAAATTGACTGCCAATAGTTATGTCACTAATGACAAGTTGTCATGTCAGACATTGCTGCCTACGGCAGTTTTCAAAACTAAAGATATCCATGGAAATATACATTGTGTTAGAGCTTTACTAGATAAATTGTATTATTATTTGTGCCATTTTTTTTAATAATTTTAGTAATATTTGTGAAATTTATGGCAAATGAAACACTATGTAACAATATTATCGACGTTTCGCCTCTGGTTAGAGGCTTTATCAAGATTATATTTTTAAAAGTTTACAAATTGTGACAAAATTTTTTCTTAATAAAAATGTAAATAACAGTAACTAAGAACTTATATTAAAAATAGAAATTATACGTAGCACACATGATTTTGTAAAAAAAATATGAAGGAGGAAAGAAATGTACATAAATTAGAATCAAGTGGTAGAGAACAGATTTACGTTATTATGTCACTGTAAATTTGACTTAAATTTTGAATGTCAGATCTGTCATTCAAGGAATTTTTATCTTTTTGGATGTGTATCATTTCTAAAACCAGTCTAGCTTTTAAGTTTTTTTCTTGTTCTAAAATAGTAGTATTGTGAAAATCGAAATTGTGTTTAGTATCTTTTATGTGTTTACTGATAGCTGAATTACTATTTTGGTAAGTATGTTGTTTTAACCTAGTTTCAAGGTGATTTTTGGTTTGCCCAATGTATGTTTTATTACAGTTATTACAATTAATTTTGTATACAATATGAGTTTTCATTAATTTTGGAATTGGAGTTTTTAAACGAGAATATAAAAATTGTAAGTTGTTATGCTTTTTATGAGCAATTACAAAATTATGTTTTATTAATAATTTATTGATGTTATGTGATATGTGTTTTATATATGGTAAAGAAATGTAATTTTTAGGTTCTTTTTGGTTTTGATTGTCGTTATTGTTATTATAAAAATGATTTAGTCTATTTTTTATAATTTTGTCAATAAAATTTCTTGGGTAGTTATTTTTTATTAAACAATTTATGGTTTTGTTTAATGCATATTGTCTGAATTGTGGACTGGAGAGTTTGATTGCTCTGTCAGTCAAGCAAATAACGATACTTTTTTTGTGACAAGTGGGTTGTTTGGAATTAAAATGAATATAACGGCCAGACCAAGTGGGTTTTGTGTACCATTCTGTTTCTATTGAATTATTAATTTTGTATAGTGTTAAGTCTAAGAAGTTAATTTGGTTATTTTTTGAAATTTCTATAGTAAATTGTAATTTGGGATGATAATTATTGAATTGATGAAGAATTTCATTTTCTTTGTCGGGAGGAATAGCAGTAAGACAATCATCTACATAACGTACAAAAAAAGGTAGATTAAATGATAATTTAGGAATAACAGTGGGTCCCAGTGCAATTTTATTTCAGAGCGAATATGTAAACTGTTAGGTTTGAATAAATCCAATATAGATTATGCAATTTCAGGCATTGGTCGAACAATGACTGAAGCCAAGTATAATGTCAATATCAAATTGTTGTCAATGTATACGAATTACAATGTATTATTATCATGTGTTGTCTTGCCAAAAATAACCGAACCATTGCCTTCTATGTCATTTGACAAAAACAATTTAAAATTACCCCAAAATTTAAAATTAGCTGATCCTACATTTAATAAACGTGGGAATGTTGACATTCTACTAAGTTGCAATGTTTTTTGGGAGTTATTGAGTATTGGACAAATTAAATTGGGAAATGGTTTGCCTATTTTGCAAAAGACATTAGCAGGGTGGGTAATTACAGGCAATTTAAATTCTACTACATTATGCAACATGTTTCTAATTTTTGTATTATTGAAACAAATGATGAAATTTGTATCGACAAACAGTTGATGAAATTCTGGCAATTAGAAGAATGTTACAACAAAAACAATGCAAAACTTTCAAAATCTGAACAATTTTGTGAAGACAACTTTGCACAAACATTTGAACGCGATGAAAAGGGTCGCTTTTCTGTAAGTATTCCGCTAAAGGATAATGCTATTAATTTAGGCGATTCTAAGCAGACGGCACTAAACCGATTTAAAAGTTTAGAACGTAAATTACAATTGCCAGAAAATTAAGATTTAAAGAAAGATTATATACATTTTATGGAAGAATATGCAACGCTTGGGCATATGTCTAAATTTAATGATGAAAATAGTGACATTGATAAATTCAGTTATTATTTGCCTCATCACGCTGTGGTCAAAGAATCAAGTTTAACCACGAAACTTCGTGTTGTTTTTGACGCATCGTCAAAAAGTAGTAACGGTTTATCACTTAACGATATTCAACATGCTGGACCAACGATACAGAGTGATCTTTTCTCAATTATATTGCGGTTCAGGAAATATCGGTATACAATGACTGCAGATATTTCAAAGATGTACCGACAAATATTAGTGAAGGAAGAACATAGAGGTTTACAAAAGATATTTTGGAGATCAAATCCAAAGGATGAGTTAACATGTTACAAACTTAATACCGTAACTTATGGTACTTCATCCGCACCATTTTTATCTATTCGCTGTTTATTTGAATTAGCGATAGAAAATAAAAGCATTTATCCACGTGCATGTGAAGTTATTAAAAATGACTTTTATGTTGACGATATTATAACAGGGGCAGATACAATTCATGAGTTGTTAAACATCCAGCGTGATGTAACTAATATTTTAAAGAGCGGTGGTTTTGAATTGCGTAAATGGCTTTCAAATGAAAACAAATTAGTGAATCAATTTCATGTCAATAAAGAACTTGATTCCAGCATTTTACAATTGGGTAAAGATCAAGGGAATAAAACATTAGGAGTTTTGTGGGAGTCCACACAAAATATTATTCAATATTCAATTTGTGATAAAATTCCTTATCCTAACACAACTAAAAGAAGTATTCTTTCTGTGACTTCACAGATTTTTGATCCTCTTGGATTATTGAGTCCCGTAGTGGTCATTGCTAAATTGATATTACAACAATTATGGCAAGCAAAATTGTCATGGGACGAAACTGTTCCTCAGAACATCCACACTAGTTGGACACATTTTAAAAATAATTTGGTATTGTTAAATTCTCTTAAGATACCACGTTGTATAATTAAAAAGTCGGAGCTTATTGAACTTCATTGCTTTGCAGATGCTTCAGAGTCTGCCTATGGAGCGTGCATTTACATACGATATAGGACTGACTCTGGAACATTTAATTCTAATTTACTTAGTTCTAAGTCCCGTGTGGCTCCATTAAAAAAGGTAACATTACCTCGATTAGAACTCTGCGCAGCAGTTCTTTTAACACAATTAATGAAAAAGGTTCATAATGCTATGAAAATTTCATTTACAAATATTTATTTATGGACCGATTCAATGATTGTTTTAGGTTGGATTAAAGCTTCTACGAATCGATGGTGTACATTTGTTGCAAATCGTGTAAGCGAAATACAAACACTTACAGATATTTCTCATTGGAAGCATGTAAGATCAAGCTATAATCCAGCAGATTTGGTATCGCGTGGCCTAAATGCTCGAGATTTTATTGATTCTGATTTATGGTGGCATGGACCATCTTGGTTTTTTGTTGAAAATTCAGAATGGGATGTTATCATTTCAAATGTGAATGAAAATGATTTACCAGAAAAAAAGCTTATGTCAATTTTATCAGTAGTTTCTACTGAACCAATCATATTTAATTTATTTTTTAAATATTCCAATTTGAACAAAATTCAAAGAATTTTGTCATATTGTATTAGATTCATATCAAATATACGCAGCAAAAAGGACAACAGACAGATTGGTCCTTTGACAGCTTTAGAAATTGAACATTCTATGCTATATCTTGTTAGAATTGCTCAAAGGGAGTCTTTTATCCAAGATTATGATGATTTAGTCAAATACGATTGTGTTCAAAAGAATCCTTTTTTGGATGACACAAATTTAATAAGAGTGGGTGGAGGACTTCGAAATTCTAATTACAATTATTCCAAAAAAAACATCCAATAGTGTTACATTCAAAGCATGTATTAACAAACTTAATCTATACATGTGAACATCTAAAATTATTTCATTGTGGGCCGCAACAATTACTCGCATCAATTCGAGAACGCTACTGGCCTATCAGTGGGCGTAATCTGGCGCGTAAAGTTGTAAAAAATTGCATAATTTGCTTAAAAATGAATCCTGTACCACAAACTTATATAATGGGTAATTTACCTGAATATCGTATAAATCAATATTTACCATTTGTCAATACGGGCGTTGATTTCGCAGGTCCCTTTTTCCTAAAGGATCGTAAAACCAATCGTCCAAAATTAATAAAGGCTTACATGTGTCTCTTTATTTGCATGTCTACCAAAGCTGTGCATCTTGAATTATGTACTAAGCTATCCACCGATGAATTTTTAGCTACTCTTAAACGTTTCATCGCGAGAAGGGGGAAACCCAGCCGATTGTTTTCTGACAATGGAAAAAATTTTGTGGGTGCCAATAATAAAATTCAAGAATTTTACAATTTTTTGAATAACAATTCCGAAGCAATAACAACTGCTTTATCCATTGAAAGCATTTCTTGGCAGTTCATTCCTGCTCGATCTCCCAATTTCGGTGGTCTATGGGAAGCGGGTATTAAGAGTGCAAAGTCGCATCTTAAACGTGTTATTGAAGAAAGTCATTTAACATACGAAGAATTTTGCATTATTCTTATTCAAATTGAAGGAATAATGAATTCCCGTCCATTATTCCCTTTATCCCAAAATCCCAATGATCCAACTCCTTTAACTCCTGCTCATTTCCTGATTGGACGTAGTTTGACAGCATTACCTGAAGAAACTTTTATTAATGCTTATGAAAACAGGCTAAATAAATATCAAAAATTGCAAAAAATCATACAATGTTTTTGGAAACGTTGGCATAAAGAATACGTGTCTGAACTGCAGTGCCGATCCAAATGAAATCTTCAGACCTGTTATCAGTTGGCAAGTTGGTGCTGATTAAAGAAGATGACTCACCTGTTATGCTATGGAAACTTGGACGAGTAACAGCTCTTCACCAGTGGCGTGCATACAATATGGACAGAAAGGCATTGCCTACCCTAAAAATACTGTACGGACAAAGAAAAATATTTTATTCTCCACAATATTTTTATCTCTTATTTTTGTCATGAATCGCCCAATTTAAATTTAATTAGATACTTTCTTTTTCTCTAATAATATGTTGTCTAAAAGTACGATAGGTACTGAGGAATTGAATTGCCGCTTCGCCGTTTAAATTATGATGTTACCCATGTAGGCATCCCGTAAGAAAGAAGGGAAGGCAGACCCAGCTGATTCATATGCAGCCTTATGGAAATGCATAGGCAATGCTTTTGGTCAAAAGCATAATAAACTCCTGTGTGCAGAAGTAAGAGGTGATTACGATAAAAAGAAAGGACGCATGTCACGTGTCTCTAGTTAGTGTGATCGACTGTCGCCAGTTGCGTTGACGGCGGAATCGTCGGATATTTCTGCTTCGGTATTTTTCTACGCTTGTTTTTAAATAATATTAATATATTACTAATATTGAGTGTTTAAAAATTAAAACAAAAAATGAGTGTGTCGTTGGCTAAATGCGAATGTGAGAGCAACGCGGGTGCAGGTGTAAATTGCATCCAAAAGTTAAAAACAATGCCGTTCAGTACTAAAGCGTACAAGGATAAACAAACAGTGATTGAAACAGGGCGACCTACCCCAAGTTTAAAACTTGTGCAACAGAAAAAAAACACATCCAGGTACTTCAACAGTAAGTTTTACGATAATTATAAGTGGCTTTGTGGTTGTTGGCCGTGTCTACTATTCTCAAATGACAAAAATGTATGGAGCAGTACCGGTTACACGGATTTAAATAATTTTTCAAATGCTGCAAAAAAACATGATCAGTCAGCAAGTCATTTAAACTCTGCTCTTGCTTTGCACAGCTTTGGCCAAACTCGCATAGAAATTAGTCTTTCTAATCAATTTCGAGAAGAAATTGAAAGACACAACGCAAAAGTAGACAGAAACCGAAGTATAATGCGTAGACTTATTGATATTACGTGTTATTTGGGAAAACAAGAGCTCCCATTTCGTGGACACCTAGAATCTGTTGAATCTGTAAACTGTGGGAAATTTTTAGAATGCGTAAAATTCCTTGCCGATTACGACGGTATCCTGGAGGATCATTTACAATCAGTTAATCAAAATGAAAACAGGAGCGTATTCAGTGGCCTTTCTAATAGAATACAAAATGACTTAATATCTAGCATTGCTGCTGTAATTATTAATAGAATTCATTTTGAAATAGAACAAACAGAATTTGTTTCTATAATGATCGACGAAACCCCTGACGTCAGTGGTAAAGAGCAACTTTGCGCGATTTTAAGATATTTTAATAACTCCAATGAAGTCGTTGATCGTTTTCTTGGTTTTATAGACGTTAGTTCTAAACGTACGGCAGAAGCGGTAACAAAAATAGGGTATTTGCAAACTTTTTATTTAATGTATTATTGCGGTTATTTGTTATCAAAAATCATTATCTGAAAATCTTTTACGTTCAAAATCAAAGATAAATTTGTTACAGTAAATTGAAATTTGAACACATAAACGCCCGCGTTGAACACCGCGTATGCAAATGGCGGCTCACAGAGCACGCGTGACGTCAGAACTAGGTAAATATTCCCATGCGCTTCTTAGCAGTAGCACGCCGCGCAAGTAGGCGCAAGTTTAGCTTAGTTTAGCGTACACGGCCAGTGAGCAGTGATTTGAACTAACAAAACTTATTACTTATTTATTAAAAGTGAAGTTTAACGTTTTTAGTATTTATTAGATGATACGTACTTACCTATAGTACGTAAATTCGTAAAGTAACGCACAGTATATTAGAGGATCATAATGGTATATCGTTGGTGCATAGTACCAAAATGCACAAACACAACAATAAAAACACCTCAAAAGAATGCTACGCCCGCATTCTTGTGTAAATTCAAAATTAATTCCTTTTATGGATTGTGCTATTATAATCGCATGTGGTTTGATGAACTTACAAGAACCTTTATTAAATTAAATTAGTTTATATTTTATGTACCTACCTTATTTCCATTAGGTATAAGAATTTTTGTCACTAAAATAACACTGAAAATTATAAATAAAGCAAATTTGTCAAGAGTAAATTTATTTATATACCAATGCAATCAGTCTTTAACACTTTTAATTAACAAAGGAAAAATATGTTGTTTCCAAAAATTCACAGACTTCTCTATCACAGACTCCACAAAAGGTTTATCTAAATTGACATTTATAATTGTTACTTTATTATTATTTTCAAAATTAGGATCAGCCACACAAAAGAAACCTGTCTGTTTTTCTAACATAAACATCTGTAACTGTATTTGCGCATAATACCTTTTCTTAATTACGTTGTCTTTTGATATACAGGGTGGTCCAGTTTATATCATCAGGATTTCACCAGCTGAAAGTTTATCAAAAAATAAAGGTAGTTTGTCTATTAAAACACCATTGCATTTTACTTGCATTTTGATGCACAGGGCGTTAAAGAAAATAAATTTTTTGGTAATAATCTGCTATAAATCAATAATAAAAAAGGCTGGCCTTCTGAAATTTTTCATAGATCATTTCTTTTGTATTCTCTATTAAATAGTGGTTGTAATTATTTTATTTAAAACACAGAGGCGTGCGTACGGGTTTCCTCAAAAATACTTTATTTAATAAACCGTACGCCACTGTTTTTTTAGAACACCAAATAAAGGGACGATTTCCCATCCAATTTAGAAACTTTTTTGTATCTTACAATTTTTTGATAACTCAACTCAAAACAAAAAAAAATATTAAAAAGCATCATGTGATCAATTACTGAATTTATTTACTTAAAGGAAAAACAACATTAAGCTTAGCTGAAATATTAACAAAGCAAGAATCGCAATTGAATTAATGCAAAATTTCAGAAGGTTACTCTTTTTTATTATTGATTTATAGCAAATTATATAAAATAAATTATTTTCTTTAACACCCTGTACATCAAAAAGGAAGCAAAATTGGACCATATCTTATTAGACAAACCACCTTTATTTGTTGATAAACTTTCGTGTGGTGAAATCCTGATGATATAAACTGGACCACCCTGTATAATTTGATAGTCTTTTCACTTGATGGGCACTTTATTTCAACAATAAATGTGTCTGATATTGCATCTGGCGAAGCACCAATAACTGGAAACTCTGGTGTTAACATTAAACCTGCTCGTTTAAAATTTACATTCAATTGTTTTTGTAACACTGCATTTCCTTTTGATTCTAGCACTTTACCTCGCTTCATAGCAGCACTTTCCTTAATTTTGATTGCACCGATCACAGATTCAACGAATGTCCCTGCCGAAGTCTTACACTGGGCAGCTTCATAAATTTTAGAAGCCGTCACTCTACCATAACGCAAATCATGCCACAAACTGCTCTCACTTTGTTCAGTAGTTGCTCGAAAAGCTTCATCGCACAGGTTTTTGTCCATATTTTGTTTCGCAAAACTAACAAAATCATCAAATGAATCGCTTCCTCCTTTCGTAAACTCGCACAGTAGTTGGTACAGTCCTAATTTATTAAGTGCGGGTTCATCTGTATAATATTTTAGAATTTGACACGAAAGATTGGCTTTCTTTGCACTATTAATGACCTGATCCAAAAATTTCCCCCGTTGTCTTGAACTCGGTGCAGCTTCTACGGTGCCAATTTCTTTTACAGTAATATATTTTAAAGATGTTCCAACACCAGCGAGTTTCGATTTTCTCCAGTAACATTCGATGTCTGTAGGTGATGGTTCTTCGCTACGCCTGTGTAACCACATCACAAATGCAACGGCGTGCTTACAACCTCCTAGAATAAAATAATTTTTAATATTTTTAATAACGGCGAGACTAAACGTACATCGGGTGAACTTATACCTATTAGAAATACATTCGATGTACGTCTAGTCACAGTGTTTTAATAACTCATCTGGTAGAGGTACTGAACTCACCTGCAGAAGCTGCACAGTCTTCACATTCAGCTTTCAAGATTTTTTCGTGTTCTTAATTTATTTCTACAACTACAGCATAATTTTTTGCACGAACTTTATGCTCAGGGCACACGTTGCTCTGAACTATGCATATGCTTTTTTGACGTTTCAGCTGTACATAACCTATAGCATCGTCGCCGTAATTTTCTTGTCCTGCACTGTAATAAAGAACAAAATTACTCAACATCTTTTTATTCCCGTGTGGTGAATAGAAATAACACAAAAGTTTAACTTACCGTTGGGTTTTAATTCCCGGTTGACGTGTAACTAGGGTTGTTAGCGAAAAAATCGGCAATCATAAGTGAATCTACTTTAGGTAAATTATTTGAATCAGCTTTTACAAAACCTTCCTGCGCCATAATCCCGTTGTTTAAATTGAAAAGTTTGTAAAATAATCCATCCAAGTCGCACAAATCACACAAATCTGTTCACTGTTTCAGCGGTCAGATGGCCATTAATGTAAACAAATATGGCGTTACCTAGTTTTGACGTCACAACCAATGAAATTGCGTTTTATGTTCGGGTGATATTTGGGATAAATGTGGGCAGTTTTAATTTGCCATAAATAAATAATTAATGTGTTTTGAAGACGAATACTTTGTTAAGAGGTGTTTTGTGCTAAAATAAGTAGATTGAATGTGAATTTTCAGTATAAAAAAATTCATGCAAATACCCTATTGTTGTTGACATCTTAAATGATTATAAATGTTCTGAAAAATTGATTGCCCAATCTTATGTCGGAGCCGCGGTCCTTTCGTCAGATAAGAATGGTGTTCATAAAAGAGTGCGCCAAACTTGTCCGGATGCTATGTATGTTTGGTGTAATGCCCATATTTTAAATTTGGTTTTATCAAAATCCAGCGAGAGAATCGTGGAAACTAAACACTTTTTTTCGACAATTAAAAAATTAGCAACATTTTTTCATACGAGTACCAAACGATCCGACTTCTACACTAAATTTTGTGCAAGAAAGTTACCACGTGTTGTACAAACTCGATGGGCCTACAATTCTAGAACAGTAAACGTAATTTTTAACGAACATAACAATCTGGTGAATCTGTTTACAGAAATGGCCGAACATGAAGCAGATTGGGACGGAGACACGCTTTCAGCAGCTAGAACTTTTGAATCTAATTTTAATGATTTCGAGTTTAATTACTTCTTGGAAATATTTAATGCAATATTCATACAAACCGATGTACTTTTTAATATAATACAGTCGAAAACTGTAGATATTGGTTACTGTATGAAAAAAATTGAAGATTTTAAAAATTTTGTTGATAAATTTTACAATGACAGTGACATAATCTATGAAAAATGTGCACGTTTCTGTGGAGAACCAAAAAGAAAGCGTAACATAAGTGACGTAAAATTACACTACAAACGAATTTTCCGAGAAATAGTAGATAATATAATAAGCCAGATTTGTGATCGTTATAGCGAAATTGGCCAGTTACGTTTTTCGTCTTTTGGATCCAGATTCGTACACCATATTTAACACTAAATTCCCAGAAGAAATTTTTTCTGAACTAAAAACAAAATATAATGCAAAATTTGACTTTGACAGATTGAAAAATGAATTGACTTGTTTATATTCTTCAACGGAATTTGCTGGTCTTAATGCATATGAAATTATCAGATTTTGCCAAGAGAAAAAAATGTGTCACGTATTTCCACAATTAGTGACTCTAGGAAAACTAATTGTGACTATTCCAGCTAGTACTGCGTCTGCGGAACGATCATTTTCTGGTTTAAAACGAATTCACACGTATTTGCGCGACACTCAACAACAGGAGCGGTTAAGTAACTTAGCAATTATTGCTTTGGAAAAGGAGCTTATGCAAGATTTAAAACGCACTACAAATTTTTATGACAATGTGCTATCTGAATTTGTGAAGAAACACAGCCGCATTGACTTAATTTATAAAAAATAATGTTTTTAATATTTAAACTTAATCTTTGTGACAATAAACACATTTTACAGAGCTTGATTAAAAAACATTTGTTTTAAATTAATTTTAAGTGGCTGTTAAGCAGTAGAACATTTAAACATGTTATGTGGGGTAAGTAATTTCTAATTTCTAATTTGTGACTTTAATTTTTTGCCTACCCTGTTTCGATTGGCACTGCACGCCACTGCTCTTCACCCAGGAGACGATGATGTTATTCGCGTAGTCAGTGTGAAAATGAACAATAATATTGTGAAACGTCCAGTGACCAAATTGTGTTCTTTGCCAATTGACGATTAACTAAAGGTTTACAGTTTTAGTTTATAGTTACTCATGAATGTATTACGATGGTAATTTAATACCGGTTAATTGAAGTACTTTGTACTGTCAAGGCCGGCGGTATGTTAAGGTGATATGATTTTATGTAAGTTATAATATTTCCGCCTGCTTATTTCTGATATATTTAAATTATGTTACCAGGACGAATTTATTTATTATAAAATAGACGATTTTTATACTTGTCAATAAAAAAAGCTATGTTTTGAGTGCAATTCTTCAATTACAATTTAGTAATACAGTCCACGAGTAAAAACACCTTCCCTCCCCGGTCGCCTGGGTCTGTGGTAATCCTTTTTGGGGACAATCACAGAACACAACACACAAAAAATTACACGTTGTTTTACGCGGCTTTCTGACGCGATACACTTTGTCACTAGGAAATTTGGGGAAGGTAGCCATGACTTCTGAATGAGAATGCTCACTTGGATTCCAAAAAAGAGATTTATTTGGAATTCAAAAAAAAGAAAAATATATTTCGTGAATTTACTGCAGGTTTTTTAGTCAGCGGCAAAGACTTTAAATGACTAATTTCTGGCAAAATTTGGAAGAAATTTGGAAAAAAATATTGAACTTGTACTCTAATGAAATTAATCTCAAAATAATTACTTCTGAATGAATATTCCAGCAAAACTCTTGGAGAGTGAGGAAAAACTGGAATATTTGACTTACGCAACTTGGTCACTTTCGATATCTACTTAAATCATAAAACGAAAACACAAGACACTTGATTATCAAAGCCGAGTAACTAGACTCACTTGAATAGAGAAAATGGAAAAACGAGACTCACTTGAATATCAAATACTGAAACAAGACGAACTTGAATATCAAAGACGCAAAACAAGACTAACTTGAATATGAAAGACGCAAAACAAGACTAACTTGAATATGAAAGACGCAAAACAAGACTGTCCTTTGAGACTGAGACAATAATATTTATAAACTTTTGGAAAAATTGGGAGGGTCTCTGGATGACCAGTCAGCAATCTTTTCTCCCCACTTAGGGATATATTTGAACACTGGGTGGGGTTTTGCGGTGACTTGTCAATCTCTGAACGGGCCGAAAATTGGCGTCGGGTGGTTAAATAAATGCATCGGATTTTTGCCAATAAGGATTTCTTCTTGAATCGAATTGGTTTAGGGGGGTGGGTACCGATGTCTTTGTACTTAGATTCTACATAGAAACTGGGCGGTTTCTTTCTTAAAGTAATGCTGGTTGCATATCCATCAGGAAATTATTATACTCAAATTAGAATTCTAAACTTTATATTTATGTTTATATTTGGGATCCCAAAACAAACAAAATTAGAACGACCTGCCAAAATAGAGTAAAAATATACAATGAAAACTTCTCTCGTTCCAAAAACACATAAAGCAGAACAAAAATGGCACCAGATTTAACAAGTAACTTAAAATACGAACAACAATGATGAAAAACATTTACATAACACATTATGTAGCAAATCAAAATGGATAATTCCTTTGTATGTAGGAATATCGGATAGTACATAATGTTGCTACAACTATATGTCATCGTTTATATTTATACGTCCATTTAAGGCTACCTCATAGGTCTGTTATTTTGGATTTCTTTTGAAAGGTACTAAAACAATGTTTACGCATCGAACCGCAGAATCAAGAGAAAAGCATTAAGCCCACTGTTCCATTTCTATCAATTTTTTTAAACTATTACTTATTGTTTGACGAATCAAATTTAAGGCTGCGCCATAGGTCTGTTATCTTGGATTCCTTCCGAAAGGCACTGAAACAATGTTTAGGCATCGAACGGCAAAATCAAGAGAAAAGCATGAAGCCCAGGCTTCCAGTTCGGTTAATCAAATTTTGTAGCTTGCATGTATAGGTAAATAAAATAACAAAAGAACTGCGGTTTCTACAAGCAACATAATCCAAACTCATCTGTATTAGGGACAATAAATACCGTACATACGTGTACATTACTTTAGTAGAAAGCAGAACTTAAACAAAACTGAATCAATTGAAATTTCAATTTTCCACTTTTATATGTAAATGCAAATCATCCTAGTTCATTAAATCAACGTACCTGCGTTTTAATGTAACAAGTATTTTATTACAAGTACAACAATACACTTACTACTTACTTACCACTTACCAGTTAGTTTTTCTACATTTAATGAACTTTTAATAAGGACACATCCAATTAATTTCCCAATCCACATATTTTATTATTCGACGCGTCACGCTACGTAACCTTCAGATTGTATTTACTGTAGGTAAGCTCTATATCCGTTATAAATACTTTCACCCCATTAATTCTCCTAATGCTTTAAGCACAAGTGTATTTTGAAGGCATTGACATGAAGATTTGCCATCGTAAGAACCCAAAGCATAGTGACCTGTAACGCCCTTCCTAAGCAACCATTAGCGTTTACGACTTAATCGACATCATTTTCCCTCGCTGATATTCGTTTGCACTACTCTATATTGTCGCTGAACCGAAACCCCTTTTATTTTCTGCATGAGATCCTGCTCTGTATAGACGCAGTTTGGTTTTGTGCTCTTGCTCACATAATTAGCGAAATTCATTTTGGTTGCCCTTACGTCACGTACTCATAGTAAAAACACATTTGTTTACATTTTAAACGATTGCTGCTCCATTTATAAACATTTTGGTATAAATTCGGTATTTTGTTAAAGGGGCGTGTATAAAAAAACAAAATTGTGGAAAAAAATTGTTCTAAAACATGGCCCCCAAAGCCCATACTTTCAATAATGATATTTCACGTCTTTGCGTTCTCCAATTTCGTTGCCATATAATACTGCAAACGTTTTCGCGGAACATGGGGCTCGTCAGTGCAGTGCTTTCTGCGTTCACTGTATGCGCTACTCACTTACTTATATAATACATGAAGTACAATTCGATCGGATTTCAGAATGTAACATGTAATGTGCGCTATCAGGTGTCACTTACCTGACCTTTAATTGCATTAATATTATTCATACACATTGAAAGCACATGTTATTCCAAAATAAATTTTATTGTAAATGTAAAATATTAATTATACATAATTATATTGCCAAAACTTCAGTGGCGAATTTTAATTTGCATACTACAGAAATGAATAAAATACTCAAATAAAGCACTTTATTTCGCAATTTTTCTTGCACCCAATCCCACATAATTTTCTGCAATTCGGCAAAGTTGCTTATTCTGAAGCCATTCGAGATGACTTTAGCCGTCTCGTCGAAAACAGAAAAATCGGAAATTAGAAAATTGCATTTTTATTGTCTTTGGTTGTAACTCGTAGCTGAGGCTAGGTAGCTATTGTGATAGTCGTTTTTTGACCATGGTGATATTTCATCAAATGTCGACGTTTCAGGTCATTCTAAGCCTTGTTGGAAAGGGGGCACATTCCCGTCCGTATATATGTGTGTATGTCTTTTGGAGATTTTGCGGGATAACGGCTCGACAGATTTTGCTGAGTTTTTGCATACGTGTATCAGAGATGGGCCGTAGGAAACTGACGGGGCGGTTTTTTAAACACTTTTGAGCCGAGATATGACGTCATCGAACATTTTTTCAATGAGACCATTTATATTTGTGTATTGCATCGGATAGAGGGTATTTTTCGCTACACGAAATAGGTTGCACAAGGAAAAAATTGAGAAAAAAAATTGGGAAAGGTACCTAGGTAGCGTAATAAAATGTTTGTGGCAAATATGTGAGACCGGCGAGATTCCGTCCGCAACTTCGCCTGGAACTAAGTGCATGCGCGTGCATTGTGCAGTGCGAGGCGTAGCGATCTACGGGCTAGTAGAATAAACAGGATGCGATGCGCTATGAATGCCCCTTGTCGGCCAGCCTTGCCCCATTGCATCGTCGGCCAGTGAGCAGCGTGTTAATTATTGTAATCCCAGATGTTTTCATGACATGCTGGCCGTTGATGAAGTGCCTAGTCTTTTCATGAAATGACGGATTTCACTATGAGACTACGACATATACAGGAAAAGAAGGCGCCCGTTAAGCGCGCCCTCCAGTTTAGTTGTGGCTAGGAACCTGTTCCGTCAATGCGTTGACAACTGGTTTATTCTAGGTAAGTACATATTTCTGAATCCGTTGCCACCATTTTACTACTTCGAGTTCCTTCTGCTTTTAAAACGTCAGTTTTGTTTTTCCTATGGGCAGCCACATTATTTGTTTACTGTCAATGAACTAATCAGTTTTTCTTTTGCTGTCATCTTTGAGGTAATCGAAAATTGTAATTAAATTGAGAACATCATTTAATCGCAATTTAGTAACTCTATAATATTTTGTGCCGTTATCAAAAGATGTGAATTATACAGCTTCCAGTAAAAAAAGAAGATACTATTTAAAACACTGCAAATAGAAGATTAAATATGTCAGACCTGGTAACCTATAGTTGGCCAACCAACGATGGATCCGTATACGTAAACGAAATTTAGGATTTTTCATTACGTTATTTTGCTTTCACGGTACCTACCTAATTGTTTATGTACCTTCCTACTATTTTGGCATGGGTTATAGACTGCAGAAGTAAAAGTTCTCAATTTTTTTAACAACTCTAGCAAAGTAAATGTATGCAAAAACTATACAGTACTGGTTTCATTGTATCTACCACTCCTTCTTAGTTAGGTGTCTCCTCATATTTCTGGACTGTAGAGACACGTTATGAATGTTCCAATGTGAACTTAGTTGAGATAGCATTCAGTGAGGTCTGGTAGATCTACTTCTATAGTTCAATGCATATAGGGATACCTACTTGCCCATGAAATAATTTTTGGAACTCTCCACTATCCTTAATTAACTGTAGTAGAAAACAGTCAGTTGAAAGGGCAAAGTAGGATGGAACGTCTGCATTGAGGATGAAAAATGATTAAGTTCAGAAGCTAATCAAATATAAATATCAAAAGAAAAAGTAAAGCCAACTTTTAATGAACAAAAGAATAATTAAGCATAGCAAAATGCTGACAACATTATAAGCTATGGAATAAAAATTGATTCTTTTAAAAAGTATTATATGTTCATATTTAATTAATAATTAGCATTCAAATGGTGGTAAGGCAGATGATAGGTAACACTCGATATTGCCACGCGAATGGTGATATCGAGTGCTACATTCAGAAATCCGATCGAGCGGCCGAATGGCGATACTGGATGTTACTTACCTAATGCGTCCGGCACCTGCGAGCTGCCTTTGTATTGCATTAATTTATTTGTATTTGAGTAACTGAGAAACTTGCTTCCGGCTATTTACAGCTTCACTGAAGTGTTTTGTTGTAGAAGGTAGGTAAACGGTGCTTTGTGCCAAAATGTACGTCAGGTTATCAATGTAACCCTGAAAAAAAAGCTATGTGTGCGCCACCAAAAGATAATAATTCATTAGCGCTGTGGATAAAAAATATTCCCCGACAAGACTGAACGTTGTCGCATTCTGATGGGGTTTGCGCTAAACATTTCGAATAGCGAAACGATGCAGTAACTGCAAGTAAAGAATAATGGGCAGGGTGTCTACATTTTATTCAAAACTTGAGAAATGAATAGAATACTGAAATTTAATGCAAGTATTCTTAATGAGCAGATGCCGAAAAATTCATATTTTCCAAGATAGATACAGGGTGTTAAAGTTAATTTATAAAAATTGTATTTATTGAATATTTATAAAACTATTAGATATTCTTATCTAATAGTGTGGTAGTAGCGTTTTCCGCAACGTAATTCTAAGGAGAAAATCCAGTGGTCCTGATGCAGAGCATTCTTTCTTTTTCAAGAAATTTATGATTCACCACTGGCTAACCAAATAAATGGTTCATTTTTGAATCCTACCATCTAACATCTTTTGTTGGCTCAGTTTATGGAAATAAACATGTTTAAAAATAAGTTAGTCTTACTGGCATTTAACTGGCATTTAAGGGGACTTGCGACCGTCTTCTCCTGTCTCGCTCGGACTCGTTGATTGTCCCTGAGAACCAGGTGTTCGTTTTTCAAAGACTCCACAGCCAACTTTCAGAGTATCTACCTGAAATTTTGCACACTAAAGCTTTTTGTTGTGTAGAAATGCGCTATGATCCCAGTTTTTTTGTCATTTCAAAAAAAATGATCATTTTGTTTACTTAAAAACTAGCATTTTTCTCAAATTTTGTGTGTGAAATAAGGCATCCTTTTCTAAAATTATAAAGAAAACTGAGATCATAGCGCATTTCTACACAACAAAAAGCTTTAGTGTGCAAAATTTCAGGTAGATACTCTGAAAGTTGGCTGTGGAGTCTTTGAAAAACGAACACCTGGTTCTCAGGGACAATCAACGAGTCCGAGAGCGAGACAGGAGAAAGTTCGACGAGCCGCCTTAAGGAAAATTCGTGAAAATCCCGTCCGTTTTAACGGTTTGCACTGATTTGTCGGACTTTGTTTCCCAAAAGAAGTTTGTGAGTGCAAATGAAACTGAAGCCATGAAATTGGAAAAGAACCATTGGCAACAGGAAATTGCAAATTGATAAGCCATCCTTTATTTTTGCTCTTTAATTTCCAATTCTAATGTGAACCTGGACTCTTTTCTTATTTTTGTAACACCATTTGTTCCATGTACTTAAGACATAGTGAAACGTTGTTACATATTCCAACTAAATTAGTGGAGTTTTGAAGACACAATGTTCTATCTACGGTTCAGAGAATCATGGCAAGAGCATTTTTAACATTACTATTTTCTTGAATCAGGAAATTTCGAAACATCAAAAACATATACGTAAAGTCGTAGCCACATAACAAAACCTGTCGTTTTATAAAACGTCTAGTCGTGTGTCTGTGTGACCGATGCCTAGTCAGATAAGGGAATCGCGTTCCAAGAAAACAATTTACTTCTTGATTTAAACACCTGAGGTCACCCGAATTCAGTAGATTGCGCATCCTGGTTACATAAATAAATTACGCTCCCGAAAGCGGCGCCGCCATATAGCTGCCGTAATATAACAACTCGTCGTTTTATAAAATTTCAAGTAGTTTTATAAAACGACTAGACGTTTAAACTATTGCTCGGTAAAAGTTCGATGAAATCCATTATAGATTAAAAAATTGCCGAAACTTTCTAAGGTTCCTGTATATACCCCGACCCCTTCTTCATCAAAACATGCAACAGCGAAAACAATCGCAGATTCAAGGTGACGTACACTAACGTCTAGTCGCTACAGGTAACAAACTACCCCGAGCGCCGAACGAAGCCGAAGTCTATACTGCGCGCTCTGCGGCATGCCTACGCATAAAGTAAGTGTAACAAAGAAATTTATGAAACGAAACAACTAACGAAAACCTAATAGAACGTATTTTTGAAAAAGATCACTTAGCTGACGGGGCACCAGGCACACACATGGTTTCGAAAAATGATCGTGTAAAAACAAAAGAAAATAAACCAACTTACACGGGAGTAGAACTCACCCAGCCCGAGAACATCATACCGCTAACTCTATGCGATACCCTCCTACCCACCGGAACCGTTGGCAGTGTTCACTAGAAGTGACGAATTACTTAAATGCAATTTTTTGTATTGCGATATTAATACTGAATGTATGGGCGCTGCTTCCGCTCGGGTATCTACGGAATTGTTTGTTACCGGAAGCGAATAGACGCTTCTGTGACATACAGGCTTCATTGGTCCGTTTCCTATGATTCAATGCGTATTTTTAAAAGTCTTGGGTTAGGTAGTAGGTACGTTGTTTTATTGAACAGCACATACTCTGGTATATATCTTAAAATAGCACGAACGGAAATTACTGTATTTACTTTGCTTCTGACATTTGCGTACACCCATTCAATTATTACTAAGGGTATGCTAGATCATGTACCTACTGTCTACAAATAGCAGTGAATTAATAATATTATTTCACATGAATAGCAAACAAAAGATCACTGTTTCACGTAACCGCAGGTTGTGTGGGTGCTCTGCGCGTCATCTATCGATTACGGATACACCGATATATTGAACAAATGGGGTTATTCTAAGAAATTCTTGCTCATATACAGCAGCGAGTTTGACAGCTATAATTGTTCATAATTATTAAAACTGAAAATACATTTCTGTCCCATCGTTTTGACTGTTATTCATGCTTTTTATTCCAAAGTTTTTTCAGACTGTTTGCTTATTTTTTATGTGAAGGATTATTTAATTTATTTATTGTACTTTCTTTTTTCATATACACCTCATTCTTCATATTGTTCCATTTTCATAGTATCTAGTGGTGACTTTGTAACATGAGTGATTTGCAGACGTTTATCGGCAACCTCAACTGGGAACTAAAAACAAATTGAATTGAATTTATATTAGGCATCATAGGTTTCAGTAATCACTTATTAAATATTTTTATTCCATTTTTATTTAATTAGTATTTCCAAGAACTTGCAGGAATGACCCTTATAAAACTTGCATGGGTACAATAATAACCGATTATTAATACTTGTCGCTTTTAAACCTCGACTAATCTTAAGGTAGAAGTAATATACTTGATACTACTGTAAATTGCAATATGGATATTTATGTACTATTTTTAACACACCTACCCCATGCATGTGTGAAGAAAATACGCGTAAATTAAAACCAAAGAGAATTCAACAATGCTCCCTCTTCGCGGTCGGATTATTTACGCTGCCAAACTGGCTCTTTGTTACTATGCAACAAGTTATCGACATTAAAACCCGAAAATATTCAAGTACTTATAGGTACATAGTATGTATTTCTATTGACTATTCCATTCATCAAATTTTAAATCATTCCAAACTCGCCATTTCTGAATTATATTGATGTATTACAGCGAAAAAAGTACCTGCTAAAAATTTTATCGGCGGTAATAATCCAATGAACTGTTAGCATTCTCCAACCTACATGGTATTACAGCGACAAAATTTTAAAGTTTCATGGACTACCAGGTCGTTGTCTAGCAACTCAATTTATTCACATACGTAGCCAGCATTTGACATCACTATTAAAATATGGTTAGAATCATACCATTAATGAAATGCATTTATCTCAACTAATAAACCATAGGTTTGAATTTAGTGATTTGTTTCGTGAAATAGTCATGATGAATATCATTCGAGCTCACATTTTATCTGGCAAAATTTGTCAATTGTACACTCGAGGTGCCCAATTTCTTTCATGACATTTTCAAAAATTACTCGACTAACGTCTCGTAATTTTTATTTAAAACTAGCGGCCCGGCAGACGTTGTCCTGCCTAAAATTACTTTTCGTATTGAACTTTTGATTCATTAACCAAATCGTTTATTCAATGTGAAACATTTTTCTGATTACGTTTATGTTCAACCAAATATGTCGTTCCTATCGTCAGTTATGATCGCGAGCGCATACAAAAAATTATGATTTTAACAGTTTGTCCGAATTTCCCGATTTACGCCTATCCATATCATACAAAAATCCAATAGAAAAAAGCACTTTCAGTTTTTCCGAATTTTCCAATTTTCCGGGCAACTTTTCCAATTTTTCGTTGCTTAAAAACCTTATTTTTGAAAAGAATTAGCCAAATCGGTTCAACCGTTAAGCACTTTCAGTTTTTCCCGAATTTTCACATTTTTCGGTGGATTCTCCAAAAATTTTCTTTCATACAAACCTTATCCTGACAATTACGATCACAACAAAAAAAATCAGCCAAATCGGTCCAGCACTTTTAGTTTTTCCCGAATTTTCAAATTTTCCGATGGATTTTCCAAAATTATGATTTTTACAGTTTGTCCGAATTTCCCTATTTACGCCTATACATATACAAAAATCCAATATAAAAAAGCATTTTCAGTTGTTTCCGAATTTTCCAGTTTTCCGGGCAACTTTTCCAATTTTTCGTTCCCTAAAAACCTTATTTTTGAAAAGAATTAACCAAATCGGTTCAACCGTTAAGCACTTTCAGTTTTTCCCGAATTTTCAGATTTTCCGGTGGATTCTCCAAAAATTTTCTTTCATACAAACCTTATCCTGACAATTACGATCCCAACAAAAAAAAAAATCAGCCAAGTCGGTCCAGCCGGTAAGCACTTTTAGTTTTTCCCGAATTTTCAAATTTTCCGATGGATTTTCCAAAATTATGATTTTAACAGTTTGTCCGAATTTCCCGATTTACGCCTATCCATATCATACAAAAATCCAATAGAAAAAAGTACTTTCAGTTTTTCCGAATTTTCCAATTTTCCGGGCAACTTTTCCAATTTTTCGTTGCTTAAAAACCTTATTTTTGAAAAGAATTAGCCAAATCGGTTCAACCGTTAAGCACTTTCAGTTTTTCCCGAATTTTCACATTTTTCGGTGGATTCTCCAAAAATTTCCTTTCATACAAACCTTATCCTGACAATTACGATCACAACAAAAAAAATCAGCCAAATCGGTCCAGCCGTTAAGCACTTTTAGTTTTTCCCGAATTTTCAAATTTTCCGATGGATTTTCCGAAATTATGGTTTTTACAGTTTGTCCGAATTTCCCGATTTACGCCTATACATATACAAAAATCCAATAGAAAAAAGCATTTTCAGTTGTTTCCGAATTTTCCAATTTTCCGGGCAACTTTTCCAATTTTTCGTTCCCTAAAAACCTTATTTTTGAAAATAATTAACCAAATCGGTTCAACCGTTAAGCACTTTCAGTTTTTCCCGAATTTTCAGATTTTCCGGTGGATTCTCCAAAAATTTTCTTTCATACAAACCTTATCCTGACAATTACGATCACAACAAAAAAAAAATCAGCCAAGTCGGTCCAGCCGTTAAGCACTTTTAGTTTTCCCGAATTTTCAAATTTTCCGATGGATTTTCCAAAATTATGATTTTGTTATGAGTTTGTCCGAATTTCCCGATTTACGCCTATACAGTATACATATACAAAAGTCCAATAGAAAAAAGCATTTTCAGTTGTTTCCGAATTTTCCAATTTTCCGGGCAACTTTTCCAATTTTTCGTTCCCTAAAAACCTTATTTTTGAAAAGAATTAGCCAAATCGGTCCAACCGTTAAGCACTTTCAGTTTTTCCCGAATTTTCACATTTTCCGGTGGATTCTCCAAAGATTTTCTTTCATACAAACCTTGTCCTGACAATTACGATCACAACAAAAAAAAATCAGCCAAATCGGTTCAGCCGTTAAGCACTTTTAGTTTTTCCCGAATTTTCAAATTTTCCGTTCGATTTTTGAATTTTTGAATTTAGTGATTTGTTTCGTGAAATAGTCATGATGAATATCATTCGAGCTCACATTTTATCTGGCAAAATTTGTCAATTGTACACTCGAGGTGCCCAATTTCTTTCATGACATTTTCAAAAATTACTCGACTAACGTCTCGTAATTTTTATTTAAAACTAGCGGCCCGGCAGACGTTGTCCTGCCTAAAATTACTTTTCGTATTGAACTTTTGATTCATTAACCAAATCGTTTATTCAATGTGAAACATTTTTCTGATTACGTTTGTTCAACCAAATATGTCGTTCCTATCGTCAGTTATGATCGCGAGCGCATACAAAAAATTATGATTTTAACAGTTTGTCCGAATTTCCCGATTTACGCCTATCCATATCATACAAAAATCCAATAGAAAAAAGCACTTTCAGTTGTTTCCGAATTTTCCAATTTTCCGGGCAACTTTTCCAATTTTTCGTTCCCTAAAAACCTTATTTTTGAAAAGAATTAGCCAAATCGGTCCAACCGTTAAGCACTTTCAGTTTTTCCCGAATTTTCACATTTTCCGGTGGATTCTCCAAAGATTTTCTTTCATACAAACCTTGTCCTGACAATTACGATCACAACAAAAAAAAATCAGCCAAATCGGTTCAGCCGTTAAGCACTTTTAGTTTTTCCCGAATTTTCAAATTTTCCGTTCGATTTTCCAAAATTATGATTTTTACAGTTTGTCCGAATTTCCCGACTTACGCATATCCATATCATACAAAAATCCCATAGAAAAAAGCACTTTCAGTTTTTCCCGAATTTTCCAATTTTCCGGGCAACTTTTCCAATTTTTCGTTCCCTAATGCCATGTTCGGCCTCTGTTTTGTCGACGTTCCAAATTATTTTGTGCGTAAGCTCCAACTGAGCGCGTCGAACTCGACTGTATCCGTTGTTCCGGAGTTATAAAGTTAATGGATCGCGCTTGAGGCTTGAGAAATTCTTATCGACTTGGCTCCAAACGCTGTCTACGCTCTTCGCGTACGCCGACCGATATTTCGACGCCTCACTGGTGGCATTTTTTCCAAAGAACCACCAAATACATGATCACCACCGATAACACACTGACAATTCAATTTTTAGAACTGTCAAACTGAACGTCACATTTTTGTTTGTCAAACAGAGTTTCATACAAACTTTTACCTTCCAAATTTTCTACTTTCCGGGTGGATTTTCCAAAATTTTCTTTCATACAAACCTTGTCCTGAAAATTACGAACACAACAAAAAAGAAATCAGCCAAATCGGTCGAGCCGTTCTCAAGTGATGAGCTTACATACATCCGGCAATTGATTTTTATTTATATAGATGTCACTCAAGAAATTGCCAGGCAACCTCTCCTGACAACTGAAAAATTTTGCCGGTAAAATCTAGGTACGCTCTTATGATATTACTTATGACTATTCCACTACCCTTAGGGCCTCGTCACATAGGCCATGCTAAGCTATGCCAATGTAAAACACAGAAGTAGACAATGGAATTCAAATGGAAGTGTCCACATTGTTCATGTTTAAAGTAATTTACATAGCAGCGAAGTCGACGTCTATGCTGTTTCTATGGATACATTTCCATAGAAATAAGTTGTTTGACGAAGTTTAATAGTATATTATTATATGAGCGATTATGACAGCCATTATTCACGAGCCGAAGGCGAGTGGCTCAAATCATCTGAGTGAATAATGGTCATAATCGCGAATATAATACTATACTTTTTCTACACCTATTAAACAAATAAATTAGACTCAGATTTGATAACTTTAATGGAACACTATCATAATACATTAATTTTTATTTTTAAATAAATGAAATACTTACTAGGAATATATATTGAAATTTGTGCAGTTAGTAATATATAAATTTGGTGTTGTCCCTTCCATTATTAAATTCTGGCAGTTTTAGTGGTTGAATTGTTAGTTTGCACGGTACCTACGCGAACGAAGTGCATACGTTGGAAAACGTAAACAGTAATAGGTATGGCGATACACTTGGCTGTCACTCGAGTTCTCGAGTCGATTGTCAGCTACAGCAAGAGTTGATCGCGGTAAATATAAAACATCATTGGATCAGCGAAACAGTGATTATTGAATCTAGATTTGTGATTGGCCGAATACCGTGAATTATGAAACCATAATTCACTGCAGTGAATTATAGTTACGATATTTCACAAAGAAAATGCTAATAATTGTCATAATTAAATAGGTGTAGAAAAAATTATTTTTGGGAATAGTTGTTTTCCGTTTTTTCGTTGTACCTAATTATTTTCATTCAAATGGAGCAAAATGGACCAAATGAACCCCAAAGCAACGTTATGAACATCATCCATTATTTAAATTCATGAATATTGACAACTGCCAATTGACAAAAATAAGTTTTCACACAAATAACTATGGTTATCCAAATTTACATAGCATGTCCTATGTGGACAGCTCTGTGCCATACTAAATTTAATTTAGCATGACATGGCATGGCCTATGTGGCGAGCGCATTTCAGCGGCAAAATTTTTAAGTTTCTTGGACTACCAGGTCGTTGCCTAGCAACCACCGATTTCTGTGCCAGCAACTCAATTTATTCACCCACGTAGCATTTGACATCACTAATAAAGTATGGTTAGAACCATACCATTAAGGAAATGCATTTATCTCAACTAATAAAGCATAGGTTTGAATTTAGTGGTTAATTTCGTGAAATCGTCATGACGAATATCATTCGAGCTTAGATTTTACCTGGCAAAATTTGTCAGTTGTACACTCGAGGTTCCCAATTTCCTTCGTGACATTTTCAAAAATTACTTGACTGACATCTCGTAATTTTTATGAAAAATGGCACTCAAGAAATTGCCAGGCCACCGCTCATGACAACTGAAAAATTTTGCAAAATCTAAGCTCTTATGATATTACTTATGAAAATATATGATACCGGTGTTTTAATTACCTATTTTCCTGCGCACAGTGAAAAGCCACCCTCAGAAGCAGACATGGTGTCAGGATATTCGTTGTATAGGTTCTTTATTTTACCCGGAAATTGATTGGCTTTATATCACTAATTGCTGGTCCCGCCCACAATCACAATTGGCTTACCGAAGGTTGCGCAAGGGTTCATAGCGTTTAATGGTGGATCTCACTTTTGGCGGTCATCTTGAATTATAATTGTTAATTTTCCTCTACTAAAGGTACCCCTTCACGTTCAGTTTTGCGTCAGTTTTGGACTGACAGTCCTTCAGGTCAGTCCAAAACTGAACGTGAAGGGATGCAACATTCCCGGCGCGTCTCAGTCCCGACGCGGACTGAGGAAATCCAATCGGACAAAAGATTTGGCGCGGCCCGAGACGCGCCACAGGCAAGATCTGAGCGTGTAGCTGCGCTTCAGTTCTCGGTTGGCGATTAGCAAGAGAGCGGCGACAGTGATTTACGTGGATGAAAGAGAGACATGTGCTACGTTCTCAGTTTCGTACACATTCAGCCGTGCATTTTGCTTGCTTAATTTGGTAGTGGTCATTATTAATTATTAATATGTTGATATATTATATTGTAGAATAATTATTGCAGAGATAACATGGCACTTCCTCTGTCTATGGAGTTTTTAACAGAATTTATTGAAATAGGTATACAAAGGTTGCACATTTTTTCCCTTCGTTTTTTATGTTCTGCTCCTCCGTCGGTTCCTGCGAATAATAGCAAAGCAATTGCCTTTCTTTTACTTAAACTCATTGTTTTCACAACACAGTCAGTCACTTTTGGTAACAAAATAAAAAAAAAATCTGCTTACTATTTTTACACGTCTACAATCCGTCACTTTTCGAAATGAAATGAAAAGTGCCAAACAGACTACAGTTTCGGATTGCACGTGTAGGTTGAACACTAAGCGTCAGTCCAGGAGCACGCGTCGGGCCTTCAGTCCAGGCGCGCAGGCAAATAACTGTACGTGAAGGGGTACCTTAAGATTCATTCCTTTTTTGTGTGCTACAGAATAAAATGTCGAGATTAATGCCGTACTCGTTCCCACAGAGTTGAAAGTATCACTTTGTATCTATAAAATAGTACGTCTTTGCATTTACCATACTTCAAGAAATTGTAAAAAAAATTACGTATACACTCATACTTATAAGCATATAAAAGAAATATAAACTCCATTACGTGTTTCACCGTCTTTATGATTGACTTGACACGTACATAAATGAGGAGGAAGTCGTAAATACTTGTAGACTCCGTAAAATGTTAAGAATATACGTGTCAGCGCCATGTCACCGATATCAAAGGTTCTTTGTGAAGTTTAAATTTGATGCAAGTCAAAGTTGATCGCCGCATTGTCAGCCTTGAGCAATCACCAGGTGGAAATTACAAGTCACATATAAATCATCTTACGCATTAGGTCGAGAATGGAAAGCTATTTATACATAATTTCAAACTTTTCCAGAACGAAGGCAAATTTACGGTTTTCTTTCATTGAGACATGCTTATGCGATATGTACGCTAACTGAAGTAATCAGCCTCTACCGTTCCTAACTTTCTAGTAGTGGCTAATTCGTTCGCGTTTCACTACTCTGAAAAACTATATAGGTAGAGGAGTGCAGGTTCAATAACTTGAACAAATTATGTATATCATCATGAAGTTCTCAGTTCGAAGACTGGTTGGACGCGTACCTCCATCCTTTCCTATTCTGAGCTAACGTACTCATTTCCCTAAAAGTAGAACATCGTACATCCTCAACTATTTGAGACCCGTAGTCTAATCTGGGCTTACCCCTACATCTTTTTATCCCTATCTCCGACTCTAGTATGTCGCGAACTATTTCTTCGTGTCTAAGGTGTCCCACCATCCTACCATCCTACCCCTCCTATTCTTTATTGTCTTCCATACCTTTCGCTTCTCCCCAACTTTTTCTAATACCTCCCTATTGCTAACCTTTTCTATCCTCGGTATCTTCATCATGAGTCTGTAGCACCGCATTTCAAACGCTTCTATTCTTTTTCGATCGGCTTCTCTTATTGTCCAAGTAGTTCTTCAAATTTCAAAAGATCCTACGTGCCAAAGTAAGAAAATCGATTAATATAAACATTCCCTGAATAATTCTAACTTTACAGATGTTAAGGATGCATGAAGAAATTATTTTTAAAACGGAAAATGTTTGGTAGATCTGCACAAAAACGAAATTAAAGTACAAACTTACTTCTTTGTAGTTCATAATTGTTAATAAGGAATTACCTATCCTAGCTTCATACCAATTTAATCGCGTGTTTCTTTTAAAAGTTTAAAAGTCTCGTCAAATGTCTAGTTTGAATTGTCGGGCAATGGCAAGAAATTTGTTAAAACTGGAATCAATTGAAAGAAAATGTGCGGCTTAATTAGTATCAGTCAAAGAAATTCGTTACTACTATAGAAAAAACGAATACGTTTGCCAATAACCAGTATCCAAAAATCTGCGTAAAACTACTTCATATTCACCTACCTGCTTGCCACTGTCCTTTTTAGCACAAAAAGGCAAATACGGGGCCCAATCAAAAAGGAACTTTGCGTTGCATTCAATAGTATATTATACACGAGTTTATAATGAATGCTATTATTACCGAGGATGAAGTTTACAACACGAGCGAGCGAGGCGAGCGAGTTTTGTAATCATCCGAGGTAATAATAGCATCATTATAACGAGTTGTATACTATACTTTGTCCACGACTATCAAAACAGATTCCCAGAAAGAATTTACCTTCATTTCCCTTCTCCAGTGTAAGAAAGATTCATACATTCGCTCTCAGGTATAATTTTCTTGGTTTTTTGGGCAATGAATATAATGAGGCAAGTTCTGCAGCTTCTTTTATTGCTGGTGCTGTTAAAGAAATCTCGTTTTCAGTCTCACTACTCATTATATCTTCTTTTTTAGAATATGCAATTAAAATTAAAAGCAAACCATGCTGATTTGACGTTTCAATTTGAACCGACACATCGCGATCGCGGCCTACTAAATAAATGTAAAAAAGGGTCAAAGCGATGTTCCTATTGGTGTAGTGAATAATATTCATTAGTCACTGCAGTGATTAATGTATTTAATTATGATTGAAGAAACACAAGTATAAAGAGTATGTTGTAAGATAGTCGTGGACAAACTATCTTAATGTCTTTCGACGAAAAGTTCCTTTCAGAACTTTGAATCACATATGTTGTAAAACAAATAGAAAAGTGGGTCATGTATTATAAATGCATTGAAAATTCAAGAAAAACTTCAAGACATCTCCACAGTTATATATACGTCTTATATAGGTATTTATGTCATAGTGCGGCCTCATATCTTAAGAAAATCATCCATATTTTCCTGTCCTTTGCAAAAAATGTGCATAATAAACTTTACTTTCCTATAACACCTGAAACTTAAGAGCTGAAACTATACATTTTTAACTTCTCTTCTCCTCAGTACATAAAATTTCTGGATGAGTATTAACAGAGTCGGTAGTTCTGCTTGTCCGGAAATAATACCCCCAGTGATAAATATGATTCTTCTTTAGTACCTATCTTAATAGTCGTCTCGGTATAAACGAAAATTATTGTAAGTGTACATAATAAAAGTTAACCCCGGTAATTTCTAACCTCAAGGTCATTTGAAAGTCAAGGTCAAATACGTTTCAAGGTCAAATCTGTTCAAGGTCATTTTCAACTCGAGGACAAATACGTTTCAAGGTCAATGTCAACTCAAGGTCAAATTCTAATTCAATTTCAAAGTTAAAAGTACCCCACTTCTTCTCATATTTCAAGGTTATTCATAAAATTCACTGTTCAAAATTGTCTAAGCGACACAAATAATTTTCATTGTAAGATTTTTATCCTACAAGTCAACGTGAGTAGGTTACACTATTTATTTGATTAGCTTGTCTAGTACAAAATTGGCTAAAAATACATAAACTTGTAATGTTTTGCATTATTTGTAATGAAAATAAACACTTAATTGGAAAATAATACATTTGCGAATTAAAATAAAAGTGTATTTCTGATAACGTTAATTATTTGAAATTTGTACTTAATAGGATGTATTTCCTCCTCGGGCATTAATGACTGCCCGGCACTATCTAAGCATAATCAGCCTATCGATTGCATCTTGTGGCAGAAGGGCCCACTGCCCTCTCAGTGCATTTTCAAATGCAAAACGGCCTTGAATGTTTGCAGTTGTCTCTGCAGCATGTCCCATACACACTCAATGGGGTTGAGGTCGGGAGACCAGTTTTGTACCTGATGTGCAAGGTGAGGACGACATTGTCCTGCATATCAACCAAATCTGGACCAGCAAAATATGAATAGACTGGATTTTTAGGACCCTAAGTTGCAAAATAGGACCCTAAAATACATCCTGAAACATGAAAAATAGGTCATAAAAATAGGACACATCCCAAGTTAGGACGTAAAGAAAAAAATATTTTAATGAATGGGGAAAACCCGCAAATTTTGAAAATTATCATATTGAATAGTTTACTACCCAAAACAAATTCCGCAACTTTTGATTTTTACATTTGAGTCTTATTTTCGTCATAATTAAATACGAAACATGCGTCGCGCTCAAGACACAATATTTGAATGACGCTGGTGACGTACTTGACCACTGGGCCCGACAGAATAGCTGGCCATACACGTACACGCTTTCCTGGCGGATTAGCGCGGCACGCTAAACCTGCGCGATTGGAACGGGGCGGGCTTATCGCGTCTGCGTCCACTAACGTTAAAACCAAGCTGGGCACACACGAACACGCTTTCCTGACGGATTAGCACGGCACGAAAATCTCGCGCTGTTGAAACGGCACGAATGACGGTTTTGGCGTGGCGCGGGGAGTTTCGCAAAATCGAAATTCCTGTCGTGGCTGGTCGAGATGTAGCTTTTTTCAATTATTACACTCTGCCAAGATATTCAAATAAGATGCTAGGAGAACACAGAGAACATTAACAAAAATTAGCTATTGTGTGTCATGGTGTTCATTTGTGACGATAAATGTAAAAAGAGAAAACGTAAACAACTGATTCGATCTAAAAGGTGACATAGAAAGAGAAAAATACAGCCATGTGAAAATTTTAAATTAACTGCGGGAAAATAATCCTGATGATTTTAAAAACTATTTACGAATGGACAGCAAAACTTTCGATACCTTATTAAAATTATTACATCCTCATTTAACTAGAAAGGATACTGTTATGAGAAAATCAGTTCCTGTCGAGGAAAGGCTGATGGTCACACTTCGATATTTGGCTACAGGCAGAAGTCACGGGGATCTTTTTCGACAGGTATTTCCGCTTAAGCTTTAGGAGCATAATTCCAGAAACGTTTATGAAGTACCTACTGAAAAAAGAGTATTTTAATGCAAATGAAAGTTTACTTAATAACTTTTATTACATTTAAGTTTATTAATAATGTAAGAATAATGAGCAACTGGACACTAATTAAATTAGTAAGATTTTTTCATTTAATATCGTAGTAAATACCTACCAACTTAATACATTACGTCTTGATAAAAGTTCCAAATTTACGACAAATAATTGTTTATAATGCTTTCAAACATCTAATTTTTTTAAATGGGGTTTTCTGCAATTTAACCTTAGTGACGCAGATTACGCTAAAACGTACCTTAGTGACACTAAAACCGATGAAACCATGCGTCATTTTAGAACTACAGCATATTTGTACTTATTTCATTTGTCAATGTCTAGTTTCGTTTCAGATTCAGATGTCTAAGTAGCAAGCAAGTAGTAAAAAAGGTTATGCAAAAGTCATAAGTGACATCAGGACAGCCGACGTATACATTTAGATATTTTAAATTTGTACTGGCACAAATTAAACAAGAATTTTATACATTTAGACTACTAATAAAATACAAATTACCTCTTTGCCGTCAAAGTCGCTGTGTTATCACATAGTTCAGAGCTAAGTTGGCAAGCTGTGAGATTTACTCTTTAGTGCCTTCTTAAGTTTCGTTTTTTCGGTGTAATTTCAGGTGACAGAGTCGTTATGTTTTGCAATGTTTTCATTTTCACGTACACATAATTCGTGGGTTATTAGAAAAGTAGAAATAATAAATTAGAGATACATATGATGACAATATCGGATACACGTATGACGTAGAATATGTGAGGTCGAATTATTGTTTATTTTTTGCCTTGAAATAAAGCACAGAGAAAAACGCAGAAACAGGGGTGAAATATTTTCGCCCAAATTTTCAGAAATATAAAAAGTTGCCCGTTGTCAAACACGCTGCATATTTAACATATTTATTGATAATTTTCATAATATTGGGCCAGTGAAGACGTACAACAGAACAACGCAATCTTCAGTCCACACAGTTGCAAAATAAAACTGGTTCAAGAACTAAATGAAGACGATCCAGATCACCGCGCCACGCCGGGCTCAGTTTTGCGATCAGCAAATGCTGGAGATGCACCAGGTCAAACCAATGTTTTTGGGAAGCTCGATATTGTTTTCCGACGATGCGACATTTTTCGGAAATGAAAATAGGCAAAATTGTAGATATTGGAACACCACAAGACCAAACTGAGTTACTCAGGTGCATAAGCAATATCCACAAAAACTAAATGTTTGGGCAGGTATCATCGGATGCCATATACTAGGACCACACCTTTTTCGAGGGAAGTTTGTCTGGGGTTAGGTAACTGGATTTCCTCCGGTTCGATCTAGTACCAGCACTAGTTCAACTATTTCCCAATCATCAAGCTCCGGAAACCCCTGCTATATAAATGTGGTTTCAATGAGACCACCTCATTACACCTCATTACACCAGGTATGTCCTGCAGTATTTGGACGACATAGTTCGTGGGCGCTGGATTGGCCGAACAGTTTCTATGGAATGGCCCCTACGTTCCCCTGATTTAACCCCATTGGACTTTTTCCTACGGGGTTATTTGGAAAATGATTTGTATGTGACGAAACCAGCAAATTTGCGGAAGAACTGCAGGATCGAATACAAACCAAGTTTATACAATCGAGCAAGACGTGTCAGGTAGAGTGTGGGCGGAAACTGTGGATCATCTAGAGTTGTGCTTAAGGGAAAATGGACGAAATATGTGATTTGCGAGGTACCTATGAAATAGCAAAAAGTATGTAAATTTTAGCGAATGCCAAAAATACGGATCTATTCCCTCACTAGTTATGTTATTCACAAAACCCACAATAAGTTGTGGCTCTACTAAAAAATATAAACTATAACTTATTAATTTTAGTAACTATATTTTTGTACGCTATTTAAATAAAAGTCAACGTATAACAGTAGTTGGTCATCTCAAAATAAACACAAAACAAAAGTTATAGGTATTACGAAAGTAGTTCGAAAAGAACGGGAAACCTAAACTCTGCATAAACTCGAATATAACAGAAATAAACTTGAAACATAAACAAAAATCCACCAAATTCTTAACTGTCAAAATCTGTCTCTTTAAACGCAGATGACTAGGTTCGTTATGACTGTCAAGGATTGTCCGTCTGTGGCCTGCACTACACGCTTATCCCGGCACGCTGCGTGGCGTGCGGCGCCGGCACGTCGGGGTAAGCATGGCGCGTCATTAACCATAAACGGACACTCTTTCCTGCGGGATTGGCATGGCCCGTTCCAATCCGGCAGGAAAGCGTGTCCGTGTATGCCCAGCTTATAGGTAGGGATTTTCACATGCGCAAACCGATCCGTTTCGAGATCCGTTTGCACCCTGAGCGCTCGTTAATTTCTCGACTCCTCCCACTTTTTCCGGGGAGACGCATAAACACCGCGGCGCAATGGATAGGTCTCCTACGCCACAGAAAGCGCGCGGTTTATTCATCCCGGTCATGCTGCTTTCTAAGTTGCAAATTTTTCGTTCAGCACGGCACATAATCAAAATTTTTACGTGGTACGCGATACATATTCTATTTATGCTTGATATTACAGTACTAAAAGTTATAAATTCGCTTAAGCGGGTCTTCCCCATTGTCTTATTATTATTTTGTTTTGTAGGCTTCCGTTTCAGAGCATCTTCCGAAGAAGACACCGGGATGAGTGTCGAAACGTCAAGTATGCCTTCTAGTGTATTTACTAGACGACGTGACAGCCAGCCCGGAACATATAATAATATTTCTGTTTGTCTTATTATTATTTGCAACAAACAAATGAGCAGATGTCAAACCAAAAATTTACACAGCTGGTAAACTAAAATAAAAAATAATCAACAATATTACTGAAAAATAAGAAGGCATTCTTTGGCATTTTTGTAATTGCACAGAGTAACAAACTGAAAAATCACATGGATAAAAAAATAAATAAATAAATAGGTACATACGCAAAAACTAATAGAGACCAATTTGTATTGCGCATTTGCATAACAAACCATAATACATTTCTAAATTGTCAACAGTAAAGTTAGTACGTTTGGCACGTATGAATAGGGAAAAATTCCTTTCCGTCTCATCAAGTCTGTATTGTTTCCATTTTTTAATTTCTACACACTGATCCAAAGAGAGATTGTTTGCGAGATTTTCCAGAGAAGATGCCATAAACTGCAGAGTCTAAAAATTTTATATTGAAATTGAAATACACATTTTGTTCCTTACCAAACTTATTTACCCCCTGTTGTACTAAAATCTGTTTACTAAACGAAAAATACATGTTTCTTTGTTTTTAGCTAGCACATCAATTTTTAACAATGATTTTTTTTTAATTTTCGTAGTATGGAATTCGATTTCGTGTTTCATTTGCAACATATACGAAACAGACCCGTGGTTTGTAGAGGTGGTTATAGGGGTGGGTTTGGGGGTGGTTTGTAGTGGTGGCTATAGGGGCGGTTGTTAGGGGTGGTTTTTAGGGGTGGTTTTAGTAGTGGGTGTAGGGGAAGTTTTTAGGGGTGGTTTATGGGGGTGAATTTAGGGGTTGGTTTAGGGGAAAATAATTTTCCACATTTTACTCAAACTTGTCGCCATTCGGCAATAGCCACTCGAGCCCTTTTATGAGTTGATTCGGGGTCGATTTCGGTCTGTAATAAAATTATTAAATTGGTACGTTCCCTTATGTTAGGTAATTTAAAAGAAAGATGACTAATAATTACTTGTCGTTAATACAATCTTGAAAATTAGCCCGAGTAGGTGTCACGAGTTGATTGTCAATATAGGTTATTTACGTAGTCAGATGAATCAGCTAATGAAATGATCTATATTTCACCCGATAACGTACCCGGTATCCGGGCTGGATACAATGAACAGGTAAGTAGTAAATAAATAAATTCGAAATTTTTACAAATTTAGGTACAAAATATCACAAGAATCTGCTCAAACTACAACCTACTTGACACACTAAATGCCACATCTTGCCGCTTTCCCGCGTTCTCGCGCGCGCATAGGTAAGGTACATACCTAATTCTATTCTTTGGGGTGGATACATAGAGGTATCTACGTCCTCACGTTGCAGACAATCGATAATAATTTTATTTAGATTTACTGCACTGAGGTAAGTTAAAATTATAGACATTAAATTAAAACATATGTGAATACGGTTTCGCACTGTGCGTCTCGCTTCCACTCCAATCTTGTCAATCTGTCTCTCTCGCCCGTCTCGTTTTCGCCGTCCCGCATTTATGCTGTCGAATTTTTCGTCTGTCGTGGTATACATGAAATACTTACGAATAAACAATTCTAATGATGTATGAATTTTGCTTGTACCTTGTCGGTCGTCTAACTGTCGTTTTTGCAAGAATCAAGCGCGTCTGCCGAACTTTTCCTGTCGATGAGGTCGTCTGGCGTTACAAAACTTTGTTCTGGGCACGAATGTCTTTCAGATGATCTAACTAGTTTGCTTGTACTTTATGGTTCGTCACACCATAATTTTTTGAACAATAGTCGCGCCGCCCCCGCAATAACGCTGCCATTCAGATTCGACAGACCGCTGTTTTAAGTCACTTGATGGTACTTACTTTCAGTACATATGGTCAAACCTTTTGTACCTTATGGTTCTACCTGCATGTCTCGTATCTCCCGGTCTAGTAGCAAACTAACTGATACCAAAAATAACACTTATTTTTGAAGGAGATGTTCTATACATTTAACAGCAAAGTGGGTTTCGTTTGTACATTTTGCGTGTTTTACGTACATTGGTAAAATGGCGCTTCATTTAAAATTAGTTACTTATTTTCTACTCCACGTTTGCTAACATCAGAAAAATGGCATTTATTTGTTTATAACCAATCCGACTTAACGACATATTTTGCAGGCTCTATCCGACTTCAGTCATAATCTCATAATACAGACAATTTTTCCAACCAATGCAAACGTTACGTATTCCGGATGTTACAGCGGTAATCCCAACTTTCGGTATATAGTTGGAGGCCGACCGACATCTAGCCGACCATTATTTTATTCACCACATTATTAGTGTAAACTGCAATTGATTACAACGTTGTGTCTACGTCGGATACCGGCTACGGGTTGTGCAAACCGACAACGGCGCCACGTTGGAGTGTTCAATTAAACCTTTCAATTAATTTTTTAATTTGCATTTTTTCATATTCAAAAATAAGGTCAGAAAATGGAAGCAAAGTTTGAAAATTAGGCTAATATGAAACTTCCGCCGCATAAGTTAATAAATGGGTTATAGCATAACCCAGGAAAAACTTTTTTGAATAAACAGGTAGCAATAAAAATACTGAATATATGCAAATTGCAGGCAAAGAATGGCATTCAAAAGAAGGTTTAACATATTATGTATATTAAACACATCATCATAAAGCCCTCGGTCCGAAGACTGCGGTTGGCCGTGTACTCCCATATTTTCTTATCTTGCATCCCCAACAGTCAGGGATGCCAGATCTAACGATTTGACACAGAATCTCACTATCTCACGATTTTATAAAATAAATGCATTAAATTCTTAATCATAAATGATTTATTTATTGGACGAGTTACATAAGAAATTGAGGTACCTAGTCTTTATAGAATTTGTATGAATATGTATTTTAAATATGTATATCGCTCACGATGATCAGACAAATACACTCAAGTAGTATGTAGGTGGCACTGTAAATAGAACATGGGGCAAATGTTTTGAAATCAAATCAGAATTAGTAAAAAACTTAACAGCTAAGTCATGTATCATAAAGGCTAAGCAGGCCCGTTTTCAGATAACTCTTCAGTGAAGGGGAGAAGTTTCTAAATTGTTATTCGGCTATTTTACTCATCTTCATCATTCGATTATGTACCTATAAACGTCCCTAACTCTAAAATCACTTTTTGAGATAATCACAGTGCCGACTCGTAATGATGGTCTCTAGGGCGGTGCCTTTCCAAACATTTCTAAAAGAAAATTAAACATAATCACGATACGAATTTTCATCCTCTCAGTTTTTTTCTAATTAAGTGTAATAAAATATAATATAATATAAACAGACCTAACCGAATAATCGGCTTGCAGATTAACCAATCCCTAGCGCTCGAATGAATGTCCGAAGTGATGCAAGACAGGCAAGTGGCGAGTAGCGATCGCTTCGCCGACCGGTTCGCCTGAATAGATAACGATGCTGGTAAATCCTCAGTCCTGCCATACCTACTTCATTCGAAATTCCATGGTGGTTCTGAAATGTATGTTTTGGGCGGTCGGGTTGCCGTCTGAATTATATGGATAATAGTAGTGTGTATAAGCGAAGCTCAGTATAGGAGAAGAAATACGTGTTACTTAAGCGATAACCCACAGCAGCAGTCGTGGCGAGATGGATAGAGTATAGGCTTAGTGATTCAGTCGTCACGGGTTCTGTGCTTGCATCTGTTAGTTTTCATACTTCTTTGTGTTGTTCCATTTAGATATTTCGGCAACAATGAGGTGCTTTTAAATAAAATTTCGAAATCCTTTGAGAGCCATAATATGCTGACTGGTAACTAATGAAAAAACTTCAAGTACTGAGAGAAACATTCACTCTCAAATAGGGTAGTTCTATGAAGTGATAACACGAATTTCTGGAATCAAACAGTTATTCCATCCAAAAAATGTTTTCCCATGACTGCTGCTAAAAGTGTGTTTTGCACTCCGTTCAGGCGCGTTTAAAATTAATCATTTTAAGTCACTTCATTCCTTGGCAACGATAGGTATAATAATCCTAAAAACTTATACATAACAAGGTATAAAAATTAAATACATATAGACTTTGGCACTTATATGTACTATAAATTCCAAAAGTGGTGTTCCAGTTTGCGATGCGAATCGTTTATGCCGGACGTTGCTATGTTTTCGTCAGCCCCGCCCCACCCATAGACGATGTGATTTTTCGTTAAAAGAACAGGATTATTTATCTATTTTGCTGCCCTTTGTTTACTAGTGCAAGGCTAACACGTTTGTTGTCATTCAAATAAAATCGTTTAGATCCGCCTTCAAAACTTTAATTAGTGAACAGTTGCTAAGGTTTTTTTACCTCGGAATGTAATTGGTTATGGTATTTTAAGCGGAATTAAACCGTAAAGTGGAACAGGAATTTTGGCGTTGATAGTACCTATCTGTTGTAACAGGAAGCGTGACTAACGTTGCCTAGCAACGAATCAATTATGACAGTAGAATTTTTGAGAAATGTCATTCTCTATTATTTTATTTGAAATTTTTCGATATTTGAGTGCTATGTTCTTAATCTTATAAGATATTTAGTCGGAGATAAAATTTTGTATGTATCACGAGCGAAAAATGTGTTAAGGGCCCGTTTGAGTTTTTTCGGGACTCGACTTCGTCTCCACCCGAAACTTTCGGACTCACGCTTAATACTTCATTTTTCGCTCTTGCTACTAAGGGTCGGTTGTTGGAACGCGGATCAAAATGTAACACGATGCTACATTTAATTCGACTTTCGTTGCTATAATACAACCACCAATCACGAAGTCAGTACCTTAGAAACGAAAGCCGAATTAAATGTAGCCTCGCGTTACATTTTGATTCACATTTCAACAACCGGTCCATAAACTACTATTATTTCTATACACAAAATAGATACTCTGATCAGCAGAAATTATAGGGAGTGAAAACAAGTTATTTCTCGTAAAATGCGCTATGCACGATTCTCTAACTCTCAAGTTGGCCAGGATACACACAGCACGCCTCTGAGTAACTAAAACGTCACTCACGTTGACAGTCAAAAGATATGGTTGAACATTTTAACAGGACAATAGAAAACCATCTGAGGATTATGGTATAGATCAGCGCTACAAGAATCAACGGAAAGAACACATGCTAGAGTGCTATTTGAGGGAGAATTGAAACTATCAATGGATGTATTATTTGGGCATTCGGAAGAATGTTCCCAGAAATTAGCGGAACGAAGTTTCTCGGAATCACATACGCCTAGAAGGTTTCTAAGAGGGCGATCTAGTATGACTGTATAATTCAGCCCGAAGGAATGGAAAACAGCCGAAATTGGAGAAGAATTGAGAGGGTCCATATCAAACAGTGTAATGTAGCAATAATATCAGTAAAGTGGACAGTTCTGGATGCACCATCCACCAGTCGACCTTGGACTTGACCTTGACGTCGGACATGGCGAAAGCTCTTGGTTGTTTGTGCGTCATGACTATTGCTTGAGATGATTCCAGCACCTCTGTCAGGAACAATTCGAATGGAGTATATACAGGGTGGTCACTTTTACAATGTACACCATTGGAATCTTCTAAACCCGAAGAGATTCAGAGTTGGTCAAATGGTAAGAAACTTGCACATTTTCATGCTCTTTAAGGATCTGAAAAGAAATTCTGGATAGCTCTCGTTGTTCCTGAAATATCCTGAAAAAATTGAAATATTACGTTTTCTTATTTCTTCCATATATTATTTATTACTCAAGCGAATGTGATGACCTTTGGCAGGTTTACATAAGTGGGTATGGGCTTTCCACTGGATGTTTCAAAATTTGTCTAAGCCTACTACATCTTCAAGTTTTCATGGTCAACTTTTGAATTTCTTATGGGCGCCATATTGGATTTTCATAAGGTTGGATAGAGAAAAAAAAATACAATTTCAACGATGTATCGCACATGGGTCATCTAACTTTCTGGAACACTAATTTCACTCCTTATCTACAGAATCTAGTTGCCATGATTATGAAAACTCAAAGATGTAGTAGGCTTAGACAAATTTTGAAACATCCAGTGGATAGCCCATACCTACTTATGTAAACCTGCCGAAGGGCATTACATTTGCTCAAGTAATAAATAATATATGGAAGAAATAAGAAAATGCAATACTTCAATTCTTTTCAGGATATTTCAGGAACAACGAGAGCTATCCAGAATTTCTTTTCAGATCCTTAAAGGGCATGGAAAAAGTGCACGTTTTCTGTAATTTGACCAACTCTGAATCTCTTCTGGTTTAGAAGACTCCAATGGTGTACATTGTAAAAGTGACCACCCTGTATAACCAACGAGGTCGTGCAAAAGTTAGTATTTATTTGGTATTCGGAGTGAGAAAAGCGATATACGAGGACGATTTAAAACGAACGGTAAATTCAAGAAGTGCGATAGTTGAGCTTAATTTGGGCGCTTTAATTTGTGAGAGATGTTAGATTTGCTTGTTCTTTGTTCGTTTGTTATTAATTATTATTGTTTATTTAATTAATTATCCAAATCCCTGTAAATAGTCACATAAATGATTTTAAAACGAAGAACTAAAATGTTTTGTATATGCTGGACGCATCGTAAATCGCAGCTTTAAAAAACAGTTTTAAACCTAAGTATTATTTTCAAATCTAAGCATGTTCTTCACTTCAAGTCAAAATTTTAAAAATAAGCAAGGTTTTCAGATTCTAGCAGACCAATAAAAGTGGTCTGTTAACTTCCAGTTATGTCGAAAAATTTTATGTCTACTACCTCTCCGGTGTTCCCCATAGACCCATACAATTTGCACTTTTAAGTGGTATCTGCAAATTCTTCAGCAGTTAGCTTTTACCTAGTCACTTTCTTCAGTAGATAGCTAGTCACTTTACTGAAAGCAAGTTACAAAAGGCAATTCCGACGCGTTTCATTAAGTAATTAACAAAGGAAACCCTACACTCTGATGTAACCGCGTTATGATAATTGCAGTTAATTAAGAAGCGAAGTGAAATGGGCGAAGGGAAAGTCACGTAAAGCAATGAAATTAAAGACTAGCGGAAGAGGAGTGTTCGTCAACTGCAACCCAGTTTTCACAAACAAAGAAATTATTTAGTGGTTCGACTTAGGACTTACTTTGCCATATATAAAGTTAACGCAAAGGAAATAAGATTAAAAGTTGAAGAAAACTTTTATTAAGCGAGAAAACACCAGAAACAATCTAAGCTTTAAGGAGATATGAATTTACTCTGAAAATTGTATTTAGAAACGGCACGTAGAATTTTTAAGGAAATTTATTAAGCCCGATCTTATTGAGCTGATTTCGTTCTCCAGTTTACATGTACTGCAAAATTCTTGCGACAGTTATAAAAGATTTAAAAACAAAATTAATTATCAAAATAGAATTGCGAAAGCTCGAGTCAGATAAAAGAGTCATCTTTATTCCGCCCTGGCGAGTTTCCCATTTAAATCGAAGTGTGTCAACCAGATTCGCCGTCTATTCTCGTATAATAAAAGTTGTTCAAAATGTAGTAGGCCGTTTTAATGAAATGATGTCACAATAGTTAACTCTCATAATAGACATACTTGGCCAGAGGAAAACTCAAATACTGTTCAAGCAACCAATCATCAGGAGCTTTTCCAAATTAATATCTGGGCAGGAATTTTTGGTAATTACCTGATTGGTTCTTTCGTACTGCCAGCGAAACTGACTGCAGCACTCCAATCTCTCCAAAATGAATTAGGAGGACTTTTGGAAGACGTTCCACTACACTACGGTGAAAATAGAAGTGTTGAATTTTGCGCAGGTCAAGATGTAATAGATCGTTTATTTAAATTAGTTAGTCGCATATACCTGACAGGCGAGATTCCAGAAGATTACAAACGGAACATCTTAGTAGCTTTGCCAAAAAAGAACAGCGCGGAGCGGATTGGCGGATAGGGGCGAAAATTTTAGAACTATCAGTTTAATTTCCCACGCGTCAAAGATTTTAACTAGGATTGTGCAAAGAACGATGGAGAAAAGGGCGGAAGAAATATTAGAATATCAGTTCGGATTTAGACGAAATAGAGGAACGCGCGAGGCCATTTTAGCTTTACGTGTAATTATACAAAAAACCATAGAAAAGGGAAAGTGGGTCTACATAGGATTTGTAGATTTAGAAAAAGCCTTCGACAACGTAAAATATGGGAAGATGTTCGAAGTGCTCAGAAAGGTAGGGATGAAATATAGGGACAGAAGAATTATACATAATCTCTACAAAGAGCAAAAAGCAGTTATAGAATTTGAGCCGGAACGAAGAGAAGTAGATATCCGGAAGTGAGTGAGACAGGGATATGCATTGTCACCTCTAGTTTTCAACTTATATATCGAAGATGCGATTAATATTTTTAAGGACAGAACAGCCTCAGGGATTAATATACGGTGTCGAACTATTAACATGATTAGATTTGCGGATGATATAGCAGTGTTAGCATCTAGCAAAGAAGAATTAGGAGCGGCTTTGAATGGAATGGAAGCAGTTTTGACACAGGGCTACGGCATGAAAATCAATAAAAAGAAAACTAAAATATTGGTATGTAGAGGGAGTGAAAATAGAACTAAAATTGAAATATAAATAGGAAATGAGAAGAAAGAGGAGGTCCCGGATTTCTGCTATTTAGGAAGTAAAATAACTCGAGATGGTAGGAGCACTAAAGATATTAAACAAAGAATTGCGCAGGGTCGAGTAGCGTGTAACAAAAATAAACAACTGTTATGTTCGGGAACGGTTAATGTAGAAACTCGGAAGAGACTCTTAAAGTCGTATGTATGGAGTACGGCATTATACGGGTGCGAAACTTTCCGCTTCTCCTATTGTCCAAGTTTCGCACCCGTATAATGCCGTACTCCATACATACGACTTTAAGAGTCTCTTCCGAGTTTCTACATTAACAATAGGAGAAGCGGATCGAAAAAGAGTAGAAGCGTTTGAAATGTGTTGCTACAGACGAATGATGAAGATACCGTGGATAGATAGGGTTAGCAATAAGGAAGTATTAGAAAGAGTTGGGGAAAAGCAAAAGGTATGGAAGACAATAAAGAATAGGAGAGATATGATGGTAGGACATCTTCTAAGACACGAAGGAATAGTTCGCGACATACTAGAGTCAGAGACAGGAGTAAAAAGAGGTAGGCCTAGATTAGATTACTGCTCTCAAATAGTTAGGGATGTAGGATGTTCTACTTTTCGGGAAATGCGTAGGTTAGCTCAGGATAGAAAAGGATGGAGGTACGCATCCAACCAGTCTTCGGACTGAAAACTTTATAATATAAACGAAACTTTATTTTAGGTTCCTATAGAAAGAAAAGATAAAAATTTTATCTTAGAAAGTGTCAGTTCACTCATGAAATTGACCAACTTCATGCGTTCATAGCGCAAAGAGATTTACAGTTTTCGAAAAATTGTTTCAATAGAGACATAAAATATACCTTCTTCTACCATAATCAGGCTTTCGTGTTGCTAAATTTACTAGGATGAAGGTTTAATCGTGGTACAACGAAAACACTGCAAACTCAAAATATGCCTTGGTATGTGCTGCCGGCCCGTGCCGTATAAACGTAAAGTCAGAGTGGCGTTGTCTCATTTACTAGTACCGAAAGCGCGGGCTTTGAAAGTGCGTTGTTCTTGTGTCCATAAATGTGTTCAGCGCGACGGTGTTGCAACACAGCTGATAGGTCACTCCGATTTCCAACGGATACCTCACCGACCCGATGCCCACAGGTGTAACTTTTGACCTGCTTTGCCGGACTCTTAAACCTGTAGCCTGCTCTTCCCCACACACACAATTAGCAAAATCGTCAGTTTTGGGTATGATGGCATCACGAAAAGACCTTATGTTGATGACAGTGGCGTGCTTGATAATAATAAATCAAAGTGCTACAAAAACCAAAATACCTAGATCCAAATGGGTGAAGGAATGGTTGCTGAAACGTCATGAGTATTCTCACGTGAACTTATTGGCAGAATTACGGCTACACCCTGCTGGTTGGCACAATTATTTAAGAATGGACGAAGACACTAACTTATTTAAAGTTGTTAGCTATTATAAGTCCTCTATTAAAAATTCGCGTGGAACATTGCGCAAATTCGACATGTTGATGCGTCAAATCGCGGATGCAATGCTGTTAAACAAACGCCACTAGCCTACGAGAGCATGCTCTCGTTGGCCACGCGCTTTCCCTATCCAGTTATAACTTATAAAGGTGGGTATCCATTTGTTGCGTATCTACGTATCGTATCACCGTTACATATCAGTGGATACGGGAAAACGTTGCATAGTTGCGTATCCAAATATGATACAAAGAAACGCAACGACCCCGATCGCTCATTTGGCGGTTTTTCGCCGTCACATCAAAGGAAAAATACGATACGAAGTAGTCGCATTGGGACGGGTCGTGTACCGTTGCAAGTGTTCATAGTAGTTGCAGTAGGTAAACTGAAACTAGTTGTATCGTAATCCCGTGTCTTGAGTTTAAATATGGGTACGCAATGATGCTATGAGAAAAATTTATATGGTGATGCATCCTATCGTATCAGTGAACGAAACGAAACGATGATACGATACGTAGATACGCAACAAATGGATACCCACCTTTACACTAAACACTGCAAAAATCAAGCAGCGCTTGGTTCCCAGCGACTTGACTGTGCGCGCCACAGGCTTCTCCATACACAGTGAGTTTTAACTGTACCCCGTGGCGATGCATTCAAGCGTGGCCTACGAGAGAATCAGGCCGTACCGTACTGCTCTTAGAGGAGGGAAGAAGAGGAGGAATAACAAAGCAGATGTTTGTGTTACCATTCGGCACCAAAAAAAGGGGCGTAACCTAAACTTCTTAGCTCTTTACGCCGAGAATTGAACGAAAATTCTTAAAATGATATGACTAATTGCACTATTTCAAACGCTGCTTTCGTTATTTTTAGTTAAATTACGTGAATTCTAAACAGTAACCTGGTTTCATCACTTTGTTTGGCATCAAACACGCTCAAATTTTGGTAACACTCACGTGCACGGCAAAGGTCGGGCGTTATGTATCCATACTCTTCCCTCATCCAAGGTATTGCTGGGCCGTCAGCGTCGAGGACCGATTTCTGTGACAAGCTGCAGGCTAGTGGATTGCGCTTCGCTGTGAAATGAAATTCATCCTTCTACTTTATGCAGTTGTAAAATACAATTTGCAGATGTTAAACTATGTACATAATGAACAGCTGCCGACTAATACACCCGCTCAAACAACTACACCTCGAGCAATACTCCCTTATGGATGACTATCGCAGTTATTCATAGGGAGACCGTTGGGCAGGGTGTGTTTGTGCATAGCGGCGCCGTACTGAAGAGTCCCAATAGGACGAAACCGGTCTGCGGATTGCTGTGCACATTCACACCATGCAGGCTTCTAGCTTGAATAGTGAACCTGGTTCACTGTGGTACGATGGGGCACGTATGGAGGCTTTCAAGGCCAGCTTTGCTGGGGTAGGCCTCTTGTGTGCATCCTAATGTACATTCTGCCGACGTAGGCCCGTTCTGTAATTCAATGCCTGGCGGAGTATTTGCTCGAGGTGTAGTTGTTTGAGCGGGTGTATTAGTCGGCAGCTGTTCAACAATTTACGTTCTAGATGGCGTGATTTTGGCTCTCCCTTATGGATGACTATCGCAGTTATTCATAGGGAGACCGTTGGGCAGGGTGTGTTTGTGCATAGCGGCGCCGTACTGAAGAGTCCCAATAGGACGAAACCGGTCTGCGGATTGCTGTGCACATTCACACCATGCAGGCTTCTATGTACATAATGCCAAACGTCTATTACGTTTTCATTTGCCATTTTTATGTATTCCTCAGTATATTATAGTTCTATAACTAAACTTTTAGATGCATACCTAATTGCTATCGCGAATAGTGCCCCATAATAAGTAGGTACCTATTTAATTTATGGTGGTACTTAACTAAAATGAGAATTATAATAAACTACCAAGGGACATTAAGGATTCAAAGACAATTCCGACATTTAAGAAAAGACTAAAGAGTTATCTGAAAAACCAAAAAGACTGAACCATGATGTGCAATAAAAATGAACTGTAAATAATAGTAATAGCGGATGAAACTCCCAGTTACCATAGATATAAGTTCCCTATTATAAATTTTTATACCCCTTTTCTGATTTAATTTCTAGTTACAGATAATATTTTTTGTTGAGGAAAAAGTGTAAATATGAGAGCAAGACTCTCGCACACCTGTACTTTCCTAAATAAATAAAATAAAAATAAAGGTAAAAATAAATAAACTGTAGCAGGCTACATTATATTTAAAGGAAATAAAATGTACATAATCAACTAGAATAAATATCTTATGTATTCTCTCATAATGAGGGTAAATAAAATATATTCCAAAATTAACTGAAACTTAACAAATATTCTTAATAAGATACGGGGGTATATGTATAGGTAAATATTGAGGGGTAAATATCCCGAAAAATTTGTGTACACTTATTTGGAATTCCAATGCAATTCTTTGGAAGTCCTTGGAATTCCTTGGAAGTCCTTGGAATTCCTTGGAATTCCTTGGAAGTCCTTGGAATTCTCTGGGAATTCCCTGGAATTCCCCGAAACCGTTAATTCTGTATGCCGTCCTTATGAAGTAAAACAGTCAATTCCAAATGTTTCTAAAGCAACTTTGATTTCGTTTTAATTATCGTTTTTTCCGGGAAAAAGAAGCACGAGGCAGTAGATTCCTAATGGTTTTTCAGCAAACAATGTTGAATAGCAAATTTTATGGAAGGACAATCTTTCCCAAGAAGAACTTTGTCGGTAAATATTAATTTCTCCACACGTCCCTTAAGAATATTTGAAATACATTTTAATATTCTATTCATTATCTGTATGAAAATAAAATTTTAGTGGTGTGATGAGTAATAGGTGTTTCTGAGTTTCTGCAATCTGCAGGCATCCATTGCATTCGCATCCACCGGCCAATAGTTTTCAATTTGAGGGTGGGGTGAAGTACAGTGCTGTCACAATTCAGAAGTTTAGTTTCTAATCTGTGAATTTAGTTGGGTAACTGTCCATTGTAGGTATTATTGGGTTCTGAATAGTACTCTTTTGATAATTTCGAGAATATTTGATTTAGGAAATTGCGAAAGGGTTCCAAGACGAGGTGGCAATAATACTAATAATAATAATAATAAATTATTTTATTTTCTTCTACTTTCTGTTCCAATTATTAAGGCATGGAGCTGTAGTAGTACTAGGGTGGGCGTCAAGGTACTTGCGTACGTGACATTTGCGTACATAAGGAAAGATGTCCAGCAGGAAAATCGGGCAGCTCGAAACAAGTATCATTTGCGTGCAACATAAAAATCTGCCAGGTTAAGGTCAAGCGGGGCGAAGCGGGGCGTTGTAAGTCTCAGTCGTTAGCGTTTATAATATGATTCTCCTCAAAGATCATTCAACAAACATTTTACAAAAGAAATCACCGGGGGGATCAAGTTAACTTACCTCAATATTTAACATAATAGGTGTTCGAAATAAATATTTAAATTGGGAATCCAAATTTTATGTTGCACGCAAGTGCCACTAGATCAGAGTTGTTTAATTTACCTGCTGAGCCTTATTTTGCTTTATGGACGCTAATGTCATAAAATTTGCCTTGTACGCAAGTGTCATACATTCCAAGGGTGAACTCCGTACAGGGCAGGTCGGTTATATCTAACGTACCTAATTTATTACATTTGCCATACTTGGCTGGTGATTTTATATATCGTCCGGTTAATTAAAAATAGTATCGTTTAAAGGGTTTTATTACATTTACCATTAAGTTGTGGGTATCAAATATAAAAACTAGCCAATTCAATTAATTACCTACTGCAAATATTAAAGAATTTATTATATTCGCCCCAGATTTGAGACGCCCCTGTTAAATTTTAAAAATAATGTTTACAGCAAAAGATTCAGCATTTGGTACTTACACATTCCATAAAATTTCATAATTTTAACTGGACTTGTTTCGAAGATATTTAGAAGGATACGTCTTCATCAGGCCTTCTCTTTTAGAAAGCTATAGCTCCTTTGCGAAGCATATTTCGGTATTCGCTTACAAGAGCTTTTTGTCTTATTTTTGACCATAGAACACGCTGGTAAAATATTGCACGCTTTAAGAATTAAGAAATTTAAGCATAAAAGTAAAAAGGTTTATGCCAGTATTGCACTTTTGTTTGGGATAATCGGGAGGAGATTACTTTCCTCGAAGACGTTCGGAATTCCATAAAATTATTTTAGAGGGCCTCGGAATTCGTTGGAATTCCTTGGAAATCTTTGGAAGTCCTTGAAATTCTTTGGAATTCCTTGGAAATCTTTGGAATTCCTAGGAAATCTTTGGAATTCCTAGGAAATCTTTGGAATTCCTTGGAAATCTTCGGAATTCCGAGTCCTGTGTACAAAAATTTTTCGAGATATTTACCCCTCAGTAAATATCATAAGTAGAAATGCAACAACATACGCATATTATGCTATAACAACAAAATTATAGCTTTCCGAACTTTAATTTTAAAATAATTGTTTTTATACTCGTACTTATTGGACCTATTTAAAAGATCAAAAGGGCGAATTGATTGTCAATATCATAGTTGGTATGTAAAATTATAAGTAAGTACGCATTGTTATCTTTAAAGGCTCTCCAATCACCGCAATTTGGTCATTAACACACCACTGTCTGATGCGCACTGTTGTAACGCGGGGTAAACGTGGAAACGTAGATAAATAGCGACGAACTTGCCCTAGCAGTTTTATCAAGACACATATGTTGAAAAAACAGTGATTATTACTATTGACGTTAGAAAAATATAATTAATGTGTCATGTATTTAAAAGTAAAAGTTAATTCAATTAATCCAGTTACAATTTGTAATATGTTACTTTGCTCTGGATGTTAAATAAAAGTAGTGGAAACAACTAAAATTCTTGCTAACCCAAATAAAACCCATAATAAATTGGCGCCCAACGCGAAGCAAGAAAAGTTTGTGATAAGACGACTAAACTTACATTAAAAGTGTAAAGCAAGTTAACTGTGGTGTTGGATGTATTTTATGTGTGGACATCTGCAGAGGGTAGATCTCCAGCTCCGTCATTCGTCACCCAACTCCGATATCTGACAAGGAAAGAAAATTAAGCATTGTTTGGTGTGTTTAAAGCGTGAACCGCAGATCTGTAATTGCAGCTTTCGTCAACCAACTGGCAAGCATAAATTTTTCCTGTTTTCTGCTTCTACAAATTGTAAGTTTTTTTTAATTCCTTCCTTGGCATCACTTTTTACAACGGCCGAGGATAATAATTATTGGCTACGTAGCCAAGAGAAGAGAGAAAATATGGTGACGCTTACAGACGAGCAGTTTGTTCAACTGCTTCGGTCACTTCAAACTACGCCAGGTCCGACTCGTTAGGGAGGCAATTTCGCAAATTGTCAATCGCGTTTTAACGGTGATGAAAAATCACATGTTGCCGCTTTTATAGACGCTGTCGAAATTTATAAAGAAGTTACGAACACATCAGACGAAAACGCGTTGAAAGGTCTACCCATGTTATTAGATGGTTTCGCCGCGGAGTGGTGGCAAGGGGTAAAACGGAACACAACCTCTTGGCCGGCTGCTGCGTCCTTACAGAATAACATTTTTGGTCCGAGAAAACCGCCGTACAAAGTTTATCGCGAACTCTTCTCTAGTGAACATGATGCTAGAACACCTACAGATATTTTTGTATGCAAAGCTCGCGGACTGCTTTCTCATGTTGACAATTCGGTAACAGTGACGGAGAATCGGAATTCGGTTGAAAAGAAAGTGAAGTGCAGGTATTGTAAGAACTTGGGTCACTCCAAGGAACAATGCCGAAAATTAATAAAACGGAAAGAAGAAGACTCGCGTGGAGCTACCCAGCCAACCAATGATTCGCGTTCTTTCGTATCACCCAGCACTACCTCAGGTCCCAATAATGTATCCTCCAGTACCATAACATGTTTTGGATGTGGACTTCCTGGGCACGTGCGTTTAAATTGTCCGTCGTGTAAATCTAGTGCAACATCTGCTGTCGAATTTTGCGGTTTAGAAACTAATCCGAAGATGTCACCTCGCGCGAGGCCAATCCTTTCAATTGGCGTACTCGGTTCGAGAAGCACTGCAATCGTTGATACGGCTGCGAAACAGAGCGTCGCGTCGCGTTCTCTGTATGATGTATTGGTTTCTAAGGGTCAAGCATTCACCCGGCAGCGAACAATGATTAAATTAGCAGACGGTAGCGTAAGGGAAGATGATGTCTTGTTGACCACCGTTGATTTGGAACTTCAAGATCGAATAATTCCCATGACCTTCATCGTGTTCTCGGCAATGCATAATAATGTAACACTTCTTGGCATAGATTTTGTTATGGATGCCAAAATCATATTGAATGCATCCGACCATCAATGGAAATTTGCGGATTTACCTTCTACAAGTTATCCACTTCAATTTGAACAAAATGCAGGTTTACAAACTGTTCAAATTAATTCGGTGTGTGTTCTTCGTACCGATGAAGGATGTTCTCTAAATCCTGATAAATGTAGGCGCTTAAATGCGTTGCTCGATGCAAATAAAGAGATTTTTGAAGAAGTTGGTGGTCCTACTCCTTATTATGAGCATTTTATTAATACTCAAGATCATCCTCCGATCTCTTCACCTCCGTACAGGCTTACACCAGCTCGCAAGGAAATTTTAAAGAAAGAGTTAAATACGCTCCTTAGCGAAGGAATCATAGAGGAATGTGAGAGTCCATGGGCGGCTCCGATAGTTCTGGTTCCCAAGAAAAACGGTGGCATGAGGCTCTGTGGATTACAGGCTTCTAAATTCTATAACAGTCCCTGATACTTACCCATTGCCGAGAATGACTGATTTCCTTTCACGGCCACCGTGCACACATGCAGAAGGTACTTGTGATGTGTGTTAAGTTACAATAGATCTACCAAGATGTTCATCATCTGAGATACGTGAAGAACAGCTTAAAGATCCAGAGTTAAGAACAATTGTGAAATCCTTTGAAGACACTACAAGTGATGATTTTTCCAAATGGACAGCAAGAGGCTATATTATGTCATCAGGAGGTCTGTTTAAGTATGCCAATGATGAAACTGAAGAAGCTCAGTTCGTCGTACCTAGGCAGGAACGTGAAAGAGTTTAAAGGAGAATCACGACGCTTCCACCACAGCACACTACGGTGTGGAACGCGCAATACAGCGTATCGCCAAACGGTATTTCTTCGTTGGCATGAGGAAATATATTACCGATTATGTTAAAGACTGTCTGGGATACCAGAGATACAAAGCCTATAATCAGAAACCGGCAGGCTTACTTCAAACAACCGTTTTTACAAAACGCTTCGAAGTGTTGTCCATTGACCTCTTCGGACCATTACCAGCAAGTCCGGAGGGTTACACTTGAGTTTTTATAATTGACGATACCTGGGTAGAACTTTTTCCGTTAAAGCATGCTACTGCTGAAGAGTGTTCTAAGGTTCTACTTAATGAAGTATTTTTCCGTTACGGGTTGCAAAGGCAGATAGTGAGTGATAACGGAACACAATTTATATTTCACATCACTCAGCAGTTATGTTTCTTGTTGTGGATCTCCCAGAAATTAACACCAGTGTACCACCCATCCGAAAATATGGTAGAACGTAAGAATCGTGGCCTAGAAACAAGATTGGGGATTATGGTAGGAAATGACCACACTAGTTGGGTTGACAAGTTGCCCACCATTAGGTTCGCCATGAATTCTGCATTCTGTGAGACAAATGGTTGTACTGCCGCTTACTTGAACTTTGGTCGAGAGTTGCGAACAATAGACGATGTCACAAATGATTTTAGATCTGTTGTACAAGCAGAGAATGTGCTCCCACAGCTCACTCCATATCTGCAGAAAATTTCGAATGTTTGGCAGGAAGCAAGGAGTTCTCATGAAGAACATCAGGATCTAGCAAAATTGCAGTCAGATACGCGCAGGAGAAGCTATGAACCATACAAAGTTGGAGACAAAGTTTGGATTAGCACCCACGTACCAAGTAAAAACGGATGGCCCGTATGTCATTATTAAAATCGTTTCGCCTGTAAGTTATCAGGTTGCAAGTGTTGAAGACACTAATGTTCCCCTAGGAACATACCATGTCTCAGCAAATTCTCCTTGCCAGGGAATTGAAGAGGTAACTCCACTTAACCCGATTAAGAAGAGAGGACGACCCAAGAGAAAGTCAAGACCTGTTTCCAGTTCGAGACGAACCCAGGAACTAGGGGGGATTGTAACGCGAGGCAAACGTGGAAACGTAGATAAATAGCGACGAACTTGCCCTAGCAGTTTTATCAAGACACACATGTTGAAAAAACAGTGATTATTACTATTGACGTTAGAAATAGTTATTTACGAAACGAGTGCGAGAAGACATTTTTCGCGCATGAACGCATTTTTGAAGCACGAGCGACGAAGGAGCGAGTGCTTCATTTGCGCAAATGCGCCGAAGACGTCTTCGCGCATCGAGGTTCGTACAATATTTTTTGAAACGAACATTATATTTTTTTAATTATTATCTAATACGTTTCCGATTTAAAATTTCAAAACATCAAGTGGTTACATTGACAGATTTCCATTTGACAATTGTAGAAAATGATATTTGGTTTAATTTATTGAACTGAGTTGTCAAAGTGTCAATCGAATTAATAGCGATTTATCTTTATTCTTTCACTATTTTCAACATCCAAATTGGAGAAATGGCGTTTTGTTAACCAAACTTTATTACTATCAAGTCAAATTATTTCTAGAAAGCCTGAAAGGGCCAGTGCTTTTTACTAGATTTCGCACACTAGTGCGCGAACACAATGTTTGAGTTTGTCTGTCGGGTTCCCGAAATGTCATTTTGAGAGCGGTGAGTTCAATAAGTATAATTAATGTGTCATGTATTTAAAAGTAAAAGTTAATTCGATTAATCCAGTTACAATTTGTAATATGTTACTTTGCTCTGATTGTTAAATAAAAGTCGCGGAAACAACTAAAATTCTTTCTAACCCAAGTAAAACCCATAATACTGTGCATTTAAACAGCGGGAAGGTCTTGAAGTCGGTCCGCGAAGTATGAGTCATCAGCGCTCTACGACCGAGCAGTACAGCCTGATTCTCTCGTAGGTCACGATTAAAGCCTTCAGTTATCCTTCTGTGTGAGAGTAGGTGGACCCACTTTGACATTCCTAACGTTATTTCTTCTTAAGATATTTTGTTATGATTGTTATTTTTTACTTAATAAGTTAACCCTACACGCCACAAGACGATTAATCTTCAACTCCTGAAGATACACGTGTCGAGTTTGATTACTGTGTCACTGTCTTTTGGCGTGTGGGGTTAACTTATTAAGAATTCATAGTGAATTTACGTCAAAGTTCTTGATCCATCTACTGTGTGTTATTGAAACATTTAAAATAATTATACGAAAACTATCCAGGTTACGCGACGTCTACTTTGTTTAGTCATCTGTAATTAAACCCATACCCAAAGACATTGAAATTACCTAATACATTTTTCTCGGAAACGGTTCATTTTACCACATTTGAACAAGAGTAACTTTTTAATGAAAATATACAAGTGAATTCAAAAGTACATAGTATCAAAGACTCAAAAATTTTAACAGCCTCAAAATTAAAGAGTACAAATTCACAGGGGCGGTTTGTCAAACTCACCCTAGAGGCGCGAACAAAAAATTTAAGGCCAGAATTACTGCCTTTATGCGGGGTCTGTGTGACTGGTCCAAAAGTCTTTAAATTACAACGAACTGTTTAAAAGTTATTGCAAAAAGATTTTCAAAATTCAACTTTAGGGGTGAATATCTTCTCAGGAGATACGTCTGTGTGGTGATTATCCACGTAGGAGATTACCCACTTTCACTGGGACACCCTGTGTTTGTTTTCAACACCCTCCGGTAGCTGCAAGCATTGAGAAATCTGTGCATTTTTATTACAGGTTCATCGGCAATTTTCCGGTTTTAGTTCATGTTGTTGGTGACATTCAATCTTTCGGGTATAGATAGGTTGTGAGAACGATAGTTTTGATGAAGAGTCACTGACAATCAGTAACTATAAATATACTGTCCCACCAGGCGCGTCTTTAGTAAATATATTTAACATCAGCACAAGACACGCCCACATTCATAGGCACGATGTGGAACCATATGCGGGATCAGCCCGTTCTACTAAATATACTACATATGTATGTATTCAAATATGGAGCCAAGGCATCGGTAGTGAAGTGACAAAAGGTACTGCGGGCGGGTTGATCCAATTTGTGGTGCATCGACTTTCCCTGTGATTCGAATTCCTCATACAGCGACTGAAAACCCTTTTACTTTTATAAGGGTTTCGGTTTGGGTTTTTCGAACACTTTCCAATAGGTTTGAGTTTTGGAAACTGTTTTCGGGGATCTGAAAACTGTTTTTGGTTTTGGTATTACAAGCATGGCAGGAAGCGGTTCAGGTTAATACCGGTTTCTATAGGGTTATGAAATGGTGCAAATATATGGATTTAATCAACTACCTACTATAAAAAAATTCCAGAAAATATCGATAACTATTAATAACTGTCGATATAGCAATATATCAGTAGGTAACTATTAATAACTATTATAGATATACATATGCATATGGATATATGTTTTTAGTTATCGAATATCGATAACTAGGTACTTCTTTTACGGCCCAGCCCTAGTCTACAACCACAGCGCAGAAAGCAATAACATTTAAATTAAATATTTAAAAATCTGATTTAACGAAGTTTATCTTAGAATTGAGCACAATCTCAGTAAGAACATGATTATGCACATATAACGGTCTTGATTTCAGAAATTGGGAATATATGAACTAGGACTCACCGTTTGTGTCATATAAAATTCCATTGAGTTGTTCAAAACACGGCAAGACTGCAATTGTTCCGGGCGGTGTTTGAGGCCAGCAGAGGACGGTATCGAAGTCTGCGGCACATTCTCCATCTGTAGATTCGCCGTTCTGCCCCTGACAAGCATCATTGAGAAGTTTAAGTAAATCGTCTGCTGTTATGTTCTTCTGCTCCATTTTCTATGTTAATTCCTGCAATAAAATTAGATTCCAGTTAGATAAGGCCCTCAACAATTGAAATTCCACGGCCCTTAAGTTACTTTTGATGTAACCGTTCGAACGCAGAATTTCCTATGTTTGGTAAAATCTGCTTGACTAAGAAAGTTATCACAAGAAAGTAGTCTAGAATTTATACAGTGTTTAATAACTGAGCCTAATTCACAAATAAAAGGATAAAATTGTTTTTCCACATTTTATGGAAAGCTTTTCAAAATGGCATAAAACGACCACTACCAATAAATTAAGTATGTTCAGAAAAAACATTTCTAAATACATATGAAAAATAATGAAAAACAGCAGATTAATTTTCACAAATTTTTGGATATTATCGAAAGATTAAAGTTCAAGTCAGTCTGTTCACTTTGAACCGTTACTAATAGTTTAATAACTAGGCCTCAGTTCTCGTTGACTGGAAGCTTAAGTTTTATTTAAACGCGTAATTCAGAGCGTCTTGATTCTAGAGCAGTTATGCACTACATCAACTTGCCTTTGTAGGATGAAGCAAATAAATACATGTATCAACGCCACAGTGCTGTACAGATATGTATTTACATTCTAAGCCGCAAGAAAACTTTTATCGACCTTCCACTGCTGCAGCACTCAGCAATTATACCAGTAAGTAGGTACCTATATTTGTCAAGTTCTAGTTATAAAAGAAGCAACTTATTAAAACTCTACGACGCCGACGGTTGGAATATTTGACAAATTGTTTTACTGGTTTGCACTTATCACATATTTGACTGGTCATTGTAGTTATGGTCGCAGTCATGTAAGGCTGGATGATAAAATAAATAAATTAGATATCCAGTCCCGATGCCAACACGATAAAATTAAAGTATCAAAACTGTGGGAGTATCGAAAGCATCGAGTATCGAATATAAAGTATATCTAAAGAACCTAGAGTATCGAAAGTATTGAAATATCTAAAGAATTTAAAGTTTTATAGGATCAAAGTATAAAATAATCGTCAAGTGCACTTAAAATAGGAATGCAGATACCTCCAACCTCCAACTTACTTTTAACTTATCCAGTTGGGATACTTTCCCTTCACAACCTATTAACATTAAACCCAGGCAAAACATGCCTGCTCAGAAATTCTTCACCAACGCCCAAGTTTTTAAACTCAGGCAGTGCCAGGGCCTTCGAAAGATGTTTTCAAACCAAATCCGAACGCAGTCGCCCTATCGTGGGTAGAAATTCACATCAAAGAAACCTCGACAAATAATATTGTAGACTACATACAAAATTTCAACAAAGAACTTGCTGCGGACAATCGTAATTCGCCAGACAATTCGGACCAAATGTCCTTAATAGTAAACCCAGACGACGAAAACGATCACCTAAACGAACCTCTCGACGACGGGACCCAAGACTCCAACTTTGAAGAAAATCCAATAATAGAAGTACAAATTTGTGATACCTAAACCTTTAAATTTTGGACATAATCAAATAATAATTAAACTAGTTAATTACTCTCCAGCTAAGCCAGCTATAACATTCAAGTACGATAAACAGAGAATAAAAGTGCAGGTTTCCAAAAATAACTTCCAAAACGATATAATAAATTTTATCAAAGAATACATTGTACCTAAAGTAACTTACCATATTTATTTCGAACAAGAAGGTATTTACGAAGAATTTTGCGAAGTAGTCAGACAAAGTTTTAATTGGCCATCCTATAAATTTATAAAATGCAATAAATTTCTAAAAGACGTGGACAAGCAAGACATTACGGACAGGATTGAAAAATACCATACCTCAAAAACAAGTCATAAAGGAATCAACGAAACACACAAAAGAATAAGAAATATTTACTATTGGCCGAACATGAAAAAAACAATCCAAGACTTTATTAATAATTGCAACATTTGTCAGTCAGTAAAATATGAGCTGACATCCGAACCAATCCAAGGTTACTCTCGGTTAAACTTGGCACAGCGCAAATTCAAGAATCATCATCATAAGGTTCTCAGTCCGAAGACTGGTTGGACGCGTACCTCCATTCTTTTCTATCCTGAGCTAACCTACGCATTTCCCTAAAAGTAGAACATCCTACATCCCTAACTATTTGAGAGCAGTAGTCTAATCTAGGCCTACCCCTACCTCTTTTTATTCCTATCTCTGACTCTAGTATGTCGCGAACTATTCCTTCGTGTCTTAGAAGGTGTCCTACCATCCTATCTCTCCTACTCTTTATTGTTTTCCATACCTTTCGCCTTTCCCCAACTCTTTCTAATACTTCCCTATTGCTAACCTTATCTATCCACGGTATCTTCATCATGCGTCTGTAACACCACAGTTCAAACGCTTCTACTCTTTTTCTATCCGCTTCTCCTATTGTCCAAGTTTCGCACCCGTATAATGCCGTACTCCATACATACGACTTTAAGAGTCTCTTCCTAGTCTCTATATTAACCGTTCTCGAACATAACAGTTGTTTCTTTTTGTTAAACGCAACTCGTCCCTGCGCCATTCTTTGTTTTATATCTTTAGTGCTCCTACCGTCTTGGGTTATTTTACTTCCTAAGTAGCAGAAATCCGCGACCTCCTCTATCTTCTCATTTCCTATTCGTATTTCAATTTTAGTTCTATTTTCACTCCATCTACATACCAAAATTTTAGTTTTCTTTTTATTGATTTTCATGCCGTAGCCCTGTGTCAAAACTGCTTCCATTTCATTCAAAGCCGCTCCTAATTCTTCTTTGCTAGATGCTAACACTGCTATATCATCTGCAAATCTGAGCATGTTAATAGTTTGGCCCTGTACATTGATCCCTGAGGCTGTTCTTTCCTTAACAATATTAATCGCATCTTCGATATATAAGTTGAAAACTAGAGGTGACAATGCACATCCCTGTCTCACTCCCTTCCGGATATCTACTTCCCTTCGTTCCTGCTCACATTCTATAACTGCCTTTTGCTCTTTGTAGAGATTATGTATTATTCTTCTGTCCCTGTATTTCATCCCTACCTTTCTCAGCACTTCGAACATCTTCCCCCATTTTACGTTGTCGAAGGCTTTTTCTAAATCTACAAATCCTATATATACGCTCTTTCTCTTTTCTATCGTTTTTTCTATAATTACTCGTAAAGCTAGAATAGCCTCGCGCGTTCCTCTATTTCGTCTAAATCCGAACTGATCTTCTCCTAATATTTCTTCCGTCTTTTTCTCCATCCTTCTTTGCACAATTCTAGTTAAAATTTTTGACGCATGGGAAGTTAAACTGATAGTTCTAAAATTTTCGCATCTATCCGCGCCTTTCCTTTTTGGCAAAGCTACCATGATGTTCAGTTTGTAATCCTCTGGAATCTCGCCTGTCAGGTATATGCGACTAACTAATTTAAATAAACGATCTATTACCTCTTGACCTGCGCACTTTAAGATTTCTGCCTGCAAGCCATCTATACCTGGTGCTTTATTATTCCTTAAACTTTTTAGTGCTAGCTCAAACTCTTCTCTCATTATAGGACTCCCTAGGTTATCCCCTTCTACACTGCTTTCACTTTCTAATATATCTTGCACTTCCTGTCCCGCATATAAATTTCCTAAATATTCTTTCCACCTATCTGCCTTCTCCCCGCTTTCGATTAGGATATCTCCTGCCTCATTCCTAATGCTTTTGGTACTAGATCCAATTTCTCTAAAATTTCTCCTAATTATTTTATATGCTTCATCAGTCTTTCCTATTTCGAACTTATTTTCCACTTCTTTGCACTTATCATCGATCCATTGCTCTTTCGCTTTCCTACATTTCCGAATAATTTCCGAATAATTCAAGAATACACACATAAATTAATTCACTATTATGATTTGGAACCATTACTGAAAGAAACTGACAGGTTAAATAAAAAAAGGCTGGAGTTATTGAAAATTATATCTTCCAATCATATATTTTCTTTAGAATTAAGTAACTACGTTAAAATATTAAGTGCTACTCACGCTATGGTAGAAAAAAAATTTAGATAAATAATTCCACGTCAAAATTGACAAAAGAGGGGCCTAATCAATGGAATAGGCTCGATATTTAAAAATATCACCGGTAATCTAGACGCTGAAGATGGTATGCGTTACGACAGGCTAATCGAAAATTTACAACATAACCAAAGTAAATTGGCAAATCACATTCGCGTTCAAAATGCAATATCTACAGATATTATCGATAAATTTAACAAAACGGTAGAAAACATAAACCATAACCAATTGATCCTTAAATCCTGAATCCTTATAACAGAAACATGTATCAAAGGAAAAGTGACAAGAGAAAATATTGAAATGACTTCAAATGTATTAAATCAAATCATAAAACTATGTCAACTTATTTACATCGTTCTACAAGATTCTAAAAATTCTATAACCTTCGCTAAATTAGGACTCCTGCATCCCAGTATAATAAAAACTGAGGATCTTTTTACAGGCATATTAAAGTTAGACAAAATGCTTTCTCCAGGACAATTACCCTTCGAAATAACGTACGAAAATATTCTATTCTATGAATCCTTAATTAAAGTTCATTCTTACATCAGCTAAAGTAAAATAGTGTATATTTTAAATATACCAATAAATTACTCTCATAAATTTGACTATTATCACTTGTACTCTATACCAGTTCAAATTAATGAAACCCATTTCCGTACTATAATACCAAATTCAAAATTCATAGCTCTTTCAAAGAAATATTATGCACGGACAAATTCAAAGTATTCAGAAATTCCAAACAGTATTTGCTTTTGTGGGCAACTCGCTATAACTGAACAATCGAACATTCGTAATTGTGAACATGGGTTAATTTCCAATCAACAAATTTCCGATTGTCATGTGGAAGAACTATCAGTCACCATTCCGCAACTATTCAACATAGAAGACACCAATAAATGGATATTAGTTAGTCCGACGAAAATTCAACTCCATATCAAATGCAAAAATCAAAACGAAATAAAGGATATAATTGGCACAAGTTTACTCGTTTTACCAGATAACTGCGAGTTTGCATTCAACAAAGAAGTGATCTACTAAAAGGAAACAAGATCCGAAAACACCCTAATGTTTTTGGAGATAGATACAAAAATTCCACCAGTTCACCGCTAGAACTCAAGGACATCAAGTTAGATGAATTTAAAGAAGCTAAATGAACGATCTCCAATAACAACATTCAGTTGGAGCCGATACCCGAAAAAATCAACTATCATAACTTCGTTATCTACTTTGTTATTTTTGTATTACTAATAATTATCTGCTACAGAAAACTCAAGAAATTGCACATTCGAAAATCCCAGGAAGTTGCCGCAAGAAATACCAAGAAACCAGAGGACTTCGACATGGTTCAAATCTCGTCTTAGCCTACAATTCGAATCTACCGTGGGAGGAATTATGTCGTGTAAACATTTGTTAACATACGTTCTCATGATACGATTCTTCTGAGTAGACAGAAAGAGACACCGTTGTAATTGTTTCAGCACATTTATATGTTGTATTTTTGCTTATTAATAAATTTGTAATAAATTAAAATTTTTAAAAAGGCTTTTGCAAAAAGCAAACCCTTAAGTGGCTTAGGAGCATACCATTGTATCAAGGAAGTAGGTAAATAAACAGGCTTGCAGCTTTTTGAATTTCAGAGGGGGCAACAAAAAATCCAGCAGTGTTAAATAAACACTTTGGTTAGGTAGTATTTGAAATACTCCAAAATAATTTTAAATGCTAGGTAAATTTCAGTTTAGTTGAGTATTTTGTACAAAACCTAAAAATATTGGCTAAATTAGGACAGACCGACGACGGTCAAGCAATAAAAATCGAAAATATGGTACAACTAAAGGAAAATAGGAAAACTCTGAGCCGCTCTGAGCATAGAAGTATTTGAATTTTTATTTTCTTCGGGGATGCAGTATTTAGATAAATAAAACTCTTTGTATTTTTTCTAGCTTTCGGCAATTCTTTTATGCCTTCGTCAGGAAAAACTACGGTGAGAATAAAATTTTTGGTAAAATAAAAATACATACATAACATATTTAACAAAACATATTTAACAAAAATTTTATTATCTCACCGTAGTTTTTCCTGACGAAGGCAATAAAAGAATTGCCGAACGCTAGAAAAAATACAAAGCTTTATTTATCTAAAGACTGCATCCCCGAAGAAAATAAAAATTCAAATAAGAAAAAAAGTCGAAACAAAATAAATATCCTTAGGATTATTTACTATGCATATGAATTTAGCATTTTTCTTACTGTGTGCAAATTGTTATATTATTATTACTATTATTTTAAAATGAGAATATCATCGCATCATGAAGTTCGCAGTCCGAAGAGTGGTTGGACGCGTACCTCCATCCTTTCGTATCCTGAGCTAACCTACGCATTTCCCTAAAAGTAGAGCATCCTACATCCCCAACTACTTGAGAGCCGTAGTCTAATCTGAGCCTACCTCTACCTCTTTTTATCTGCGACTCTAGTATGTCGCGAACTATTCCATTGTGTCTACGAAGGTGTCCTACCATCCTATCCCTCCTATTCTTGATTGTCTTCTATACCTTTTGCTTTTCCCCAACTCTTTCTAATACCTCCCTATTGCTAACCTTATCTATTCATGGTATCTTCATCATGCGCCTGTAGCACCACATTTCAAACGCTTCTTATTATTTTTCGATCCGCTTCTCCGATTGTCCAAGTTTCGCACCCGTACAGTTCCGTACTCCACGCATACGTCTTTAAGAGTCTCTTCCGAGTTTCTACATTGACCGTTCCCGAGCATATCAGTTGTTTCTTTTTAACCGACTTCAAAAAAGGAGGTGGTTCTCAATTCGACTGTATTTTGTGATGTGTGTTACCTCAGAACTTTTTTCTAGGTGAACCGATTTTGATTATTCTTTTTTTATTTCAAAGCTGGTGCTTCTCATGTGGTCCCATATAAATTTGATCAAGATCTGACCAGTAGCTTTTGAGTTATCCTTAATAATGCGTATTTAGTTGACTTCGACTACATTGATGATGTTCTCATTGTATATTGAAGTCGGTTTTCTATTTACTAGGACAAAAATATTATTGTATTATTATTAAACGCAACTCGGCCCTGCGCTATTTGTTTTATGTCTCTAGTGCTCCTATCATCGCGAGTTATTTGACTTCCTAAATAGCAGAAATCCGCGACTTCCTCTATCTTCTCATTTCCTATTAGTATATTAGTTTTACTTCTATTTTCACGCCCTCTACATTTGGTTATCTTTTTATTGATCTTCTATCAAAACTGCTTCCATTTCGTTCAGAGCTATTTCTAATTCGTCTTTGCTGGATGCTAACACTACTATATCATCCGCGAATCTGAGCATATAAATAGTTTGGCCCTGTAAGTTAATCCCAGAAGCTGTTTTGTCCTTAACAATATTAATGGCATCTTCGATATATAAGTTGAAAACTAGAGGTGACAATGCATATCCCTGTCTCACTCACTGGGAACGTAAGAGAACCGGTACCGCGTAAATCTCGGCTTCGCCACGCGGAAAGTATTGTTGAAATTTGATGGTTCTAGTGAATAGAATATTGTGAAAATAGTATAATCGGATACATAAAAAGTGATAGAACTTGTGAAAATAAAAATCAAAGACACCTTTGTTGCCTAGGTGGAAGTTTTTCGTAAAATAAACAACGGGAGAAATTGCAAGGTTAAGTTACAGTGAACACAGTGAACACAGGCAAGAGAATAAAGACTGTAAAGTGTTTTAAGAAAAGTAAGAAGATCTTGCATTCCCCTGTGAAGACAGCTTATGTAAATGAAAAATTGGAGAGTATGGAGGAGCTTAAAGATATGATACGTGACATGATGATGGATATTAAAGAAATAAAGAAAGGGCAGCAAGAGTATAGGGAAGAGATGAATGAATTGAGGGCGGAGATGCGAGATTTGACGGAAGAAAATGTTAATTTGAAGTTGGAAATAGCAAAATTGAAAACAAAAACTGACCGTTTGGAGAATATAGAAAGCAAAATAGACAAACTCGAGAAAAAGCACAGAAAGAACAAAATAGTCATTGCTGGAAAGAAGATGGACGGTGCTAATGGTGAAATGTTGAGAGGGCAAGTGGAAGAATTTATTAAAAATGCCTTGCAGGTGGATGTACGAATTAGAACAGCCCAAAGAATTAATGAGCAAAGGTATGTAGCGGAACTGGATACTTTTGAAGAAAAAATGGAAGTAATGAGGAACAAAAGTAAACTCAGGAAACTTACAAAAGAGAAAGTGTATATAAATGACGACCTCACTGAAAGAGAAAGGAATATACAAATAAAGATCCGGGGCAGAGCAGAAGAAGAAAGAAAACAGAATAAGACAGTGAAGGTGGGTTACCAGAAGCTGTTTATAAATGAAAAGAGTTGGGCATGGAATGAGAGTAATGGATGTTTGCAAAAAACTGACAGATACGGGAAAGGATGGACAAAGGGAGACGAAATGTGCATTGAGAACGGAAATGAATAAGAACGACGATGAGAAGAAGAAGGGAAAAATAATGGTGGCCTTTTGGAACGTAGCCGGTTTGAAGAACAAAGACTTAGAATTCTGGACAGAACTTGAGGAATGGGATGTGGTTGGATTGGTGGAAACTTGGGTGGATGAGAAAAATTGGGAGACATTGAAGAAGAGACTATCAAGAGAGTATATTTGGGAATATCAACCAGCGAAGAGGAAGGAGAAAAGGGGGAGGCCGATGGGAGGAATCTTGGTGGGCGTGAGAAAAGAAATAGAAGAGATAAAAAGGGAAACGCCAAGATATGAGGGTGTAATGGCAAAAGAATTAAAAATGGGAAAGGAAGTATGGAAGGTCATAACTGTGTATGTGAATAAAGATATGCAGGAGAAGATAAGAGTGTTGAAAGAAATGACAGGAGGGGAAGAGGTGGGGAAAAACATATTGATTGGAGGCGATTTCAACGCAAGAACAGGAGAAGGAGGAGGAATGATGGCAACGGTTGAAGGAGAGGGAGAAACAACAAGAAAATCTAAAGATAAGAACATAAACAAGGACGGAAGGTTGGTGCTGGAATTAGTGGAAGAGGAAGGTTGGGGAATAATGAATGGGATGAAAGAGGGAGATAGGGAGGAAGAATTTACGTATGTAAGAGGCAGAGGTACCTCAGTGATTGATTATGTCATTGGGAATATGGAAGCTTGGGAAAAGGTAGAGAGTCTGATGGTGGGAGATAGCGTGGACTCGGACCATTGCCCCGTAATTGTAGAATTAAAAGAAGAACGCAATATGGTGGAAAGAAGAAAAAGGGAGAAAGAGGAAAAAACCGTGATAGATTGGTCAGGAGAAGGAATAGAGGAGTACAGAAAGAGCATCAAAGGGAAAGAAATCAGAGAAGGAAATACAGATGAGATGGTGAAGGAGATGGAACAGATAATAAAGGGAGCAGCAAGATAGAAAATGATCAAAAAGGGTGTAAGGGGAGAGGGAAGGGGAAATAAATGGTGGGACAGGGAGTGTGGAGATAGAAAGAGAGAAGTAAGGAAAGCAGTGAGGAGAGGCAGAAACATGAGTCTGGAAGAGTACAGGATAGAAAAAAAGGCGTACAAGAACTTATGTGAGAGGAAAAAGGAAGAGGCAAGAATCAAGCTATTGCAGGAAATAGAAAACGTGAAGTCAGAAAAAGAAGTATGGAATATAATAAATAGAGAGAAGAAACAAGGAAGAGAGACAGATGAAGGAATTACAATGGATGATTGGAAGAGGCATTTTATGAAGGTACTTGGGGGGACGGATGGGGAGAGAGATAATTATAATAACGACATTAATGAAGACACAAATGGAGAGGTACAAGTGGAGACGATCAAACTGGAGGAAGTCAGAGAAGTGGTAAACAGATTAAAAGGGGGAAAAGCTGCAGGGGTAGACGATCTACAAAACGAAGTATGGATACATGGAGGTGAGGAGACACTGGAAATGATAAGGAAGATATGCAGTGGTATATGGGAAGGCAAAGGTTTTCCAGAAAGATGGAGGGAGGGACTGATAGTGCCAATAAGAAAGAAAGGAGATGGGAGGGAAACAGCAGATTACAGAGGAGTGACACTGATGCCAACAGCATACAAAATATATGCAGCAGTATTGGCAAACAAGTTAGAAGAAGAATTAGAGGAGAAGAATATAATACCGGAAGGTCAAACGGGATTCAGGAAGGCAAAAGGTACGATGGAAAATATTTACACACTGAACCACGTAATAGGAAGAGAAACGAAGAAGAAGGGAGGGAAAATAATAGCATGCTTCATAGATCTAGTGACAGCGTTTGATAGGATTAACAGAAAAAAATTGTTTGAGATGTTGGAAAGAAAGAATATAACAAGGAACTTGAGAGAAAGAATACAGGAAATATATAGTGGAACAAGAAACAGGGTAAGGGTGGGAGGACGGCTAGACGAAGTATTTTGGACGGAGAGAGGAGTCAGACAGGGGTGTCCCCTGAGCCCGTACTTGTTTAATATCTTCCTGTCGGATTTAGAAGAAGTAATGAGAAAGGGGCAGGCAGGAGGAGTGATAATAGGGAGAAAGAAATATTGGACAATAGCATATGCAGATGATGTAGTCCTCTTGGCAAAGGAAGAGAAAGAACTAAAGGAGATGCTGAGAAGAATGGAAAGATATTTGGAGAGGAAAGAGTTAGTACTGAACACAGAGAAGACCAAAATTATGAGATTCAGGAAAGGAGGGGGGAGAAGTCGCATAGAGAGGTGGGGGTGGAAGGGGAAAGAGTTGGAGGAGGTGGGGGAGTTTAAATATCTAGGATTCATCTTACAAAAGAATGGGGCTCAAGAGAAGCACGTGAGAGAGAGAGAATAAGAAAGGCCACAATAGCAAGGAAGCAGGTATGGGGAATAGGGAAGAGAAATTTTGGGGGCGACTGGAAAAGAAGAGTAAAGTTGTTTGACGCATTAGTGAGCAGCGTAGCCATGTATGGAGCGGAAATTTGGGGGTGGGAAGAGAGAGAGAAGATAGAGGGTATCCAGGAAAAGTACATAAGGTGGACACTGGGCTTAGACTGGCTAACGCCAGGGCACATGGTAAGAGACGAAACAAATAGAGAAAAACTAAGAACTAGGGCAGGAAAGAGAGCCATGAAATATGAGGAAAAGTTATGAGGTGGGGGCGGCAATGAGTTAGCCAGGCAGTGTTGGGAAGAGGTACGGAAGGGTGGAAGAGAAAAATCGAAATGGGAGGAGAGACGAGAGAAATTTTATCAGGAGCGAGGTTATGCAGCAGAAGAAGTGGAGAACTTGAGAACAGCAGGATGGAACATGGTGAGGGAGGTAGAGGAGAGAGACAGACAAATACAAGTGCAGGATAAAGAAGAGAAGATAAGAGAGTCAAGATACAACAGCAAATATAAAGAAATAAGGGCAGCGGGACTACCGAGATATCTACGAAGTAGGGGAAGGGAGGAGAAGATAATGAGGGTGGCAAGGTTTAGACTGGGAAACGAGATGAGATGGGGGAGGTATTGGGAAAGCGAAGACAGAAGAATGTGTAGGGTGTGTGGGGCGGAGGAGGAGACATGGGAACATGTGTTAGAGAGGTGCTGGTGGAGAGAACACGGAACATGTCGGGGTGGGGATGATACTGGAAGAAAGCGGAAGAGGGGAGAAGTGGATGGAATTGATTCAGAGGGGAAGAAAGGAGAGGGAGGGTTAATTATACTTAAATGGGAATGAGATAGGTGGAAGTTAATTGTGAAAAGGAGTTTATTTATTTATTTATTATTTTGTTTGTTCCATTCATTTATTTGTTTAGTTGTTGAGTTGTAATCCCAAATGGGAAACAATAAAACCATTATCTAACTAGAGGTGACAACGCACATCCCTGTCTCACTCCCTTCCTGATATTTACTTCTCTTCGTTCCTACTCAATTTCTATAACTGCCGCTTGCTTTTTGTAGAGATTATGTATTATTCTTCTGTCTCTATATTTCATCCCTGCCTTTCTGAGCTCTTCGAACATCTTCCTCCATTTTACGTTGTCGAAGGCTTTTTCTAAATCTACAAATGGTATAACGTAAAACGTAGCATAATTTTCTAGTCTGGATAAACGAGTTGTAAGAATAACAGAAAGACTAAATACAACAAAAACGGTATTAATTAAACTTTATATACTACAAAACAAATTGTTTTTCTTAATTTCTGGAGGAAAGTGGCGTTTTTACCTTGCATTTTCTCAGTAACCTTCTTTTCATAACTATTAAGTATAATTTTCAAGTATGTTTCAGCTATTTTCCAGTTGCACTTCATGAAAATCCTCAACCAAATAGTGTTACTTACCCATGAAACGATAAGTTATTATCTGGCTGCTGAACGCTTTTACAGCCGTAAGCAACGCAATATATTATCACCATTGCTACCTGGGCAAAAGTACAAGCAGTTTATGGACTGGAGAAAACTTAAAGAAATTAAGTCATCCTTTTCGGAAAATGTGCTGCTAGCTTACTTTGGAGAAATATCGCAGAAAGTAAAGCCGAATTCATTGTGGGTACAATATTCTATGCTTCGGACAACCGTTATTGATCACCAGTATGTGAATATATGAAATACCAATATGAAATTAAGAGCGTTTCTAAAACGCAAGTCGGATGGATACAAGCTAAATAAATCCAAAACATTGACTCCAGAACAAATTAATAATTTTCTGACTCAAGCTCCGGATGACAAATATTTATTTATAAGGGTAACTTGAAAATAAATTTTTATAACCCATCAAATCCTAATTGAGTGAATTTGTTTTAAGGTAGCATTGATCGTCGGTATAACTGGAGCAAGCAAGAATTAGCTGAACTGAAAGTGAACGATATTGAAGATTCGAAATCAGCTGCTCTGATTCACATACGAGACACCAAAACAAAACAAGCTCGTTCGTTTACTATTACTGAATTACTGAATACTTCAAGAAATACGCAGTGCTCAGGTTGAACATCCTACATCCCTAACTATTTGAGAGCAGTAATCTAATCTGGGCCTACCCCTACCTCTTTTTATTTCTAATACTGACTCTAGTATGTCGCGAACTAAGCCTTCGTGCCTCAGAAGGCGTCCTACCATCCTATCTCTCCTATTCTTTACCGTCCTCCATAAATTTCGCTTTTCTCCAACTCTTTATTGTAATGTACAGCGCAAGTCTGACTTCCTGGTAGGGGACTCTTGTTGTACATAGGTAGAACAGGAAGTGCGCATTGGTGTGTCGATTCTTATGTTAGGCGGTTTTGCAGAATAAAGTTAATTTGGAAAACCTAAGTTATTATTCGCAACCCCAGATAAGAACATTACAACTGGCGACGAGGTGTTTACAAAGAACCCTAATAAATCGGTTAGTGAAAATCCGATACAAAAAGTGCTAAGCGTTCAAAAATGGCGGAGCCACGTGTGCAACCGACAGCAGCCGCTGCAGCTTCCACGAGGCAATCTACAGTTGGAATTCAGCACTAATTTGATCCCAAAATTCACGATTGGTCAGTCTATAGCAGCCGGTTGGACCAATTATTTATTGCTAATGCAATAAATGACCTCAATCAGAAGAGGGCCATTGTCCTCAACGGATTAGGACAAGAGGCGCACATCATCATCATAAGGTTCTCAGTCCGAAGACTGGTTGGACGCGTACCTCCACTCTTTTATATCCTGAGCTAACCTACGCATTTCCCTAAAAGTAGAACATCCTACATCCCTAACTATTTGAGAGCAGTAGTCTAATCTAGGCCTACCCCTACCTCTTTTCATTCCTATCTCTGACTCTAGTATGTCGCGAACTATTCCTTCGTGTCTTAGAAGGTGTCCTACCATCCTATCTCTCCTACTCTTTATTGTCTTCCATACCTTTCGCTTTTCCCCAACTCTTTCTAATACTTCCCTATTGCTAACCTTATCTATCCACGGTATCTTCATCATGCGTCTGAAGCACCACATTTCAAACGCTTCTACTCTTTTTCGATCCGCTTCTCCTATTGTCCAAGTTTCGCACCCGTATAATGCCGTACTCCATACATACGACTTTAAGAGTCTCTTCCTAGTCTCTATATTAACCGTTCTCGAACATAACAGTTGTTTCTTTTTGTTAAACGCAACTCGTCCCTGCGCTATTCTTTGTTTTATATCTTTAGTGCTCCTACCGTCTTGAGTTATTTTACTTCCTAAATAGCAAAAATCCGCGACCTCCTCTATCTTCTCATTTCCTATTTGTATGTCAACTTTAGTTCTATTTTCGCATCCCCTACATACCAAAATTTTAGTTTTCTTTTTATTGATTTTCATGCCGTAGCCCTGTGTCAAAACTGCTTCCATTTCATTCAAAGCCGCTCCTAATTCTTCTTTGCTAGATGCTAACACTGCTATGTCATCCGCAAATCTGAGCATGTTAATAGTTTGACCCTGTACATTAATCCCTGAGGCTGTTCTGTCCTTAACAATATTAATCGCATCTTCGATGTATAAGTTGAAAACTAGAGGTGACAGTGCACATCCCTGTCTCACTCCCTTCCGGATATCTACTTCCCTTCGTTCCTGCTCACATTCTATAACTGCTTTTTGCTCTTTGTAGAGATTATGTATTATTCTTCTGTCCCTATATTTCATCCCTACCTTTCTCAGCACTTCGAACATCTTCCCCCATTTTACGTTGTCGAAGGCTTTTTCTAAATCTACAAATCCTATATAGACGCTCTTTCTCTTTTCTATCGTTTTTTCTATAATTACTCGTAAAGCTAGAATAGCCTCGCGCGTTCCTCTATTTCGTCTAAATCCGAACTGATCTTCTCCTAATATTTCTTCCGCCTTTTTCTCCATCCTTCTTTGCACAATTCTAGTTAAAATTTTTGACGCATGGGAAGTTAAACTGATAGTTCTGAAATTGTTGCACCTATCCGCGCCTTTCCTTTTTGGCAAAGCTACCATGATGTTCCGTTTGTAATCCTCTGGAATCTCGCCTGTCAAGTATATGCGACTAACTAATTTAAATAAACGGTCTATTACCTCTTGACCTGCGCACTTTAAGATTTCTGCCTGCAAGCCATCTATACCTGGTGCTTTATTATTCCTTAAACTTTTTAGTGCTAGCTCAAACTCTTCTCTCATTATAGGATTCCCTAGGTTATCCCCCTCTACACTGCTTTCGCTTTCTAATATATCTTGCACTTCTGGTCCCGCATATAAGTTTCCTAAATATTCTTTCCACCTATCTGCCTTCTCACCGCTTTCGATTAGGATATCTCCTGCCTCATTCCTAATGTTTTTGGTACTAGATCCAATTTCTCTAAAATTTCTCCTAATTATTTTATATGCTTCATCAGTCTTTCCTACTTCGAACTTATCTTCCACTTCTTTGCATTTATTATCGATCCATTGCTCTTTCGCTTTCCTACATTTCCGAATAATTTCCCACTTGATCGCCTTATATCTTTGTTTCCCTATTTCATCTAACCTATTTTTATATTTTCGCCTTTCCTCTATTAGACTCACAATATGTTTTGTTATCCATGGTTTCCTACTTTCATTCTGTTTATGGCCCAAAATATCCCTAGCTGAGGAAACTAAACTATTTTTAATGCAATTCCATTCTGCCTCTATGTCCCTAACAATATTTTCACCCGCGCCCTTTAGTACTTCGTTTGTCTTTTTCTTGAACTTATCGCGCGTATCATCATCTTTTAGTTTCTCTGGGTCAAGATACCTTCATCCGCTTCGTTTTTTCAAAATCTTAAATTTAAGATTGGCTTTCATAACGACTATGTTGTGATCACTATCTATGTATATCTGCTCCTGGATAACTTCTACAATCCCGAACTTGATTTCTAAATCTTTGCTTAACATGCGCACATGCTGCTCACAAATTTATGCGCACCAAGTAAGCCACATGAAATATCATTTACTGAAATTTTAAAATTATTAGACGGTTATTATGGGTGCAAGGCCATCGCATTTGCGGAGCGAATAAAATTTTATTCCGTTGTAAAGTCTCCAAATGAAAGAGTACAAGATTGGGCTGTGAAAATTAAAGGTTTATGTACGAGATGTCAATTTGGAAACGAATTGGATAATATATTACGTGACAAATTCATATGTAGCATGAATCCTGGAAAAATTGTAGATAAATTTTTAGGGCAGGCGCATTCAATTTCTTTCAAAGATGCACTGGAGTTGGCGATGACTACCGAAGCAGCTCTCGGAACGCAAAATTTGGACATGCGTAATCAATCAAAAATTAAAATTGAAGGAGAAGAAGATATCCATCGAATAGGAGCACGTGGACAATCATCACGGGGGAAATCCGGTGGAAATGGCATGCGCTCTCAAAATTATGGAACTCAAAAGAAAGCAAGCGGGGGAATCCATCACTCTCTACCTGTATGTTCTATTTGCGGCAGAGGCCGTCACCCAGAATTCAAATGTTTTTACTATGAACGTAGCAAAAAGAAAAGGAATTTTTCAGGTACCAATAAAAGGTATAATAAAAATGTAAACATTGTCAACCTTATTGATTCTAACAGTGAAGCTGACGACGAATTACCAATTTTTACTCTTAAAACGAACTATTCGGAGTAAATTAAATTAGAAGTAAGCTTAAATAAAATTTGTTGTAATTTAGAATTAGATTCTGGGGCAGCTGTATCATGTTTACCATATAAAATGTATTTAAAACATTTTTTTCAACGTACCATTGTCGCAAACTAGTATCAAATTGATAAATTTTTCAGGTGAAAGGATTTCTCCGTTCGGACGGGTAGAGTTGTCTGTTCAATATAATGAAGCAGTAAATCCAATCAATTTTTGTGTTATTAGGGATAGCACCATTGGTTTATTGGGTAGAGATTTTATTCAAACATTTAATATTGGATTCGGAAAAATCCATAATTTATCGAATTATGAGCAAGAAATGGTTAGCAGATTTAAAGGAAAATTTTCTAAAGTTTTTTCAAATGAATTAGGATGTTTTAATAAATTTAAATTGAAACTTTATTTGAAAGAAAACTTTGTGCCGAAATATTTTAAACCTAGACCACTTCCGTATGCATTAAAGAACAAAGTAGAAATTGAATTGGATAGATTAGAGAAATGTGGTGTATTATCTCCCGGTGAACACAGTGAATGGGGCACACCCATAGTTCCAGTCATAAAAAATGATGGATATGTTCGAATCTGTGGGGATTATAAAATCACCCTGAACTCCTATTTAGTTGTAGACAAGTATCCGCTTCCTAGGATTGACGATATTTTTGCCAAGTTAAGCGGAGGGAAGCAATTTTCAAAGCTGGATTTGTCGCATGCATACCAGCAGGTTATGTTAGATGATAGCTCAAAAATACTAACGGCAATTTCCACTCATAAAGGTTTATTCATCTATAATAGACTCCCTTATGGAATAACGTGCGCACCAGGCCAATTCCAACGTATGATAGAACAACTGTTTTCTCGTATCAAAGGAGTTACATGTTTTTTAGACGACATTCTCATTACAGGAAACAATCACGAGGAACATATGCGAAATCTGGAAAACGTATTAAATATTTTGCAAACATGCGGTTTGACGGTTAAATCTAACAAATGTAGTTTCTTTGCAGATTCTATTTCATATTTGGGATACGTGATTAGTGCAGAAGGGTTGCATAAATCAGGAAGTACTGTTTTACCAGCCAAAGATGAGCTGTGGGGAAAGGGAGAGTATTTTATGTTTTAACCTGGGTCTCCTAAAATCCATGGGCGTAGCGCTTCATGATATAAAAAGGGTTTAGTCAATATTTTTTATGAAGTTTTATTATATCAATAAAATAAACAACAATACTTTTATATTTCATGTTTGACTAGGACCGGGTTCAGTATCCAAAGGTTGAATGCCAATTTGCCAATTAAATCCTCATCTTCATCAGAAGATGACGGAAACTGATAATCATCACACTTTCCATTCTAAGCTAAACCTACTCTCGCCGACGCCACTGAATTCTCTTGTGTTATTTATGAGTAATAAAATCACTTGTATTTGACACCTGCACCTATCAACTCCAGTGGAACAACTGAATTGAAGAGATGTTTCAGACTATCACGCTTATATACATCGACATGGTCGACAGTACATGCTCCGGCAAAAGCTTGCAATTATTAAAACCTTTATCGCAAGCGAGCGGACTTAAAAATCGGGACTTTACACTTATAAAGTAGTATAAAAGAGAGCGTGCGTCTCGTTCAAATAAGGATAGGTGTTGCATTTTTCAGACCGGTCATCTTTTAAAAATCGGACAGTAAGGTTGAAGCGATCAAATTGATGCCAGCACCTCAAAATGTCACGCAGCTGCGCTCATTTATAGGTGCCGTTAATTATTATAATCGTTTTATCCCAAGTATACTGAGAATTTTGCATCCTCTTTATAATCTAGTTAGAAAAGATGTCCAGCGGAGATGGGACAAAGACTGTCAAAATTCTTTTGAAAAAGTTAAAAATAGCTTTTTAGTACATTTCAATCCAGATTTGAAAGTTACCTTAAGAGTTGATGCTTCAGACTACGGTCTAGGAGCTATTCTGTCGCATGAATTTGAAAACGGAAGCGAAAGGCCAATTTATTTTGCGTCCCGAACGTTGTTAAAAGCAGAAAGAAAGTATTCTCAGATAGACAAAGAAGCGTTAGCAATCACTTTTGGAATTAAACGATTTTACCAATATATATACAACATCCCTTTTACATTAATTACAGATACCGTTAGTATCTATATTCGGGCCCAAAAAGGGCATTCCAATAATGGCTGCTAATAGACTTCAAAGATATGCGTGCTTTCTGAGCGGATTTAATTTTGATATTAAATACGTCAAGTCAAAGGAAAATATCGCTGATTTTCTATCGCGATTACCGATTGAAAGTGACGAAATTATAGCAAACGATCAATGCGAAATCGCACAGTTGAACTACATCAACAGCGAATTTCCATTAAACATGTTTGAAGTGGAAACCGCTACACATCAAGATGTGGTACTTGCAAAAGTTTTTACTTATACTTTAACTGGTTGGCCAGATAAAATTTCGGAACTAGATCTTAAACCCTACCATAAAAGACGAGAAGAAATTAGTATTTCAAATAATTTACTAATGTGGGGGCACAGAGTCATCATTCCTCAATCCTCAGTCATTGTAACAGTCAATATTAAAAGAACTTCACGACACCCACTTAGGAATTGTGAAAATGAAATCTTTAGGGAGGTCATATGTTTGGTGGCCATCCCTTGCTAAAGATGTCGAAAATACTTGCAAAACATGTATTATATGTCAAACTAGTCAAAGAAACCCAAATAAAGGTTCATTGCAAAATTGGCCTACACCAAACGGAGTTTGGGAAAGGCTTCATTTGGATTTCTTGGGACCAATTAATGGCAGATATTGTCTAATCGTAACAGATGCTTTGTCGAAATGGTTAGAAGTTTTTGTGATGTGCTCGATATTTCAAAAAGTGGAAAAGACATGGAAGAAATTAAAAACAATATTTTCAAAAGTAATGAAAGAAATAAGAGAAATTTTAAGGGCAGGAGAGAGGAAACATTCTCTGTAGGGCAAATTGTTTATGCTAAAGACTACAGAAACATTGTGAAACCAAAATGGGTAATTGCTACTGTATAAAAGTTATAAGCAAGGCTGTCTATTTAGTAAAGCCTAATAACACAAACTTAACCTGGAAGAGACATTTAAATCAATTGAGAGCCAACGAAATTATAAATAAAAATGTTGTAAATTTAGATGTAAATAGTGATAATGTAAACCTAGATATAAATAGTGATCAATCAGTGACTAACGCGGAGGAACAAAACGCGAGTGATCATAATATATTGAGTGAACCTACCACTTCGCGAAGAACTTCATTTCTAATTGAAAATACGCAACCGTAAATCACCTGATAGGTTTCATTACTGATATGTAACTATGTTAATAATTCTTATAGAACCTAAATGTTGTTTTCCTTCTATGTGTGTAAATATGTTGAATTGAATAAGGTTTGAAAGGAAATAATTTATGTTAATTTGTTGTAATTAAAGGGGGGTGTGTAATGTACAGCGCAAGTCTGACTTCCTGGTAGGGGACACTTGTTGTACATAGGTAGAACAGGAAGTGCGCATTGGTGTGTCGATTCTTATGTTAGGCGGTTTTGCAGAATAAAGTTAATTTGGAAAACCTAAGTTATTATTCGCAACCCCACATAAGAACATTACATTTATAAAATCTCTATGTTGCTAACCTTATCTATCCACGGTATCTTCATCATGCGTCTATAGCAACACATTTCAGATGCTTCTAATTTTTTCCTATCCGCTTTCCTATCCTCCAAGTTTCGCACTCGTACAATGTCGCACTCCATACATACGTTTTAAGAGCCTCTTTCGAATTTCTACATTTACCATTCCCGAGCATAATAGTGGTTTCTTTTTATTAAACGCAACTCGGCCCTGCGCTTTTCTTTGTTTTATTATATCTCTAGAGCTTCTACCATCGCGAGTTACTTGACTTCCTAAATAGCAGAAATCTGAGACTTCCTCTATCTTCCAATTTGTGTTTTAATTTTAGTTCTATTTTCACGCGCCCTACACACCAAAATTTTGGTTTTCTTTTTATTTATCTTCATACCATAGCCACCCGTTAAAACCGCTTCCATTTCGTTCAGAGCCCTTCCTAATTCCTCTTTGCTGGATGCTAATACTGCTATATCATCCGCGAATCTGAAAATATTAATAGTTTGGCCCTGTATATTAATTCCAGCAGCTATTCTGTCTTTAACAATATTAATCGCATCTTCGATATTTAAATTGAAAACTAAAGGTGATAACGCACATCCATGCTTCACTCCCTTTCGGATATCTACTTCTCTATGTTCCTGCTCAAATTCTATAACTGCCGTTTGCTCTTTGTATGTATAGATTATGAATTATTCTTATATCCCTAGACTTCATCCCTATATTTTTGAGCACTTCGAACGTCTTCTTCCATTTTACATTGTCGAAGGCTTTTTCAAAATCTACAAATCCTATATAGGTGCTTTTCCCTTTTCTATTGTTTTTTCTATTATTACTCGCAAAGCTAGAATGGCCTCGCTCGTTCCCCTATTTCTTCTAAATCCGAACTGATCTCCTAATATTTCTTCCGCACTTTTCTCCATCCTTCTTTGCGCAATTCTAGTTAAAATTTTTGACGAGTGGGAAATTGAAAATAACTAGCTTGCATAAATATATAACAATCAGAATTCAGAGTCTGACCATTATGTAATTCAAGACAATACAAGTACATATTTCATTTGAGAATTGTGTTAAGAGTTTGGGATTGTTTATTGATTGTAATCTCCGTTTCACTCAACACAATAACTTCCTTTTAAAGAAAGCATATGTGGCACTAAAACTTATGTATGGGCAAAGGAAATGCTTGGAATTTAAAACGAAGCAAATGCTCTGCGATTCTCTTGTACTTTTGCATTTTAGCTTTTGCGATAGTGTTCACTGCCCTTGCTTGACAAGTCGCGACACTCGCCGTGCACAAGAAGTTCAGAAATCATGTTTGAGACTCATGTTTGGAATTCGGGCTCGTTCTAATATCTCTCACAAGTTGAAGGATGCTGGGTGGCTCAATATGTATAACAGATGCCGACTCCACATGGCTTGTCCTCAGGATCGTTAAATGCCAACAGCCTCCTTAATTGTATGACAAACTTATTTTTCGTGTTGATGTGCATGGTGTCAACACACGTCGAAAGTCTATGATGCTAACAATTCCTCGGCACCGCAAGGAGATTTTTAAGAGATCCTTCTCTTATAGCATTGCTTCGCTTTTAAATAAATTTCATGAGTTTCATCTGTCTTCGCCTTGCGGTGCCTTCAGAAATAGAATGCATGCGATTTTGCTTGAGCAACAATATTGTCCGATTGATTTCAGTTATATTTAAATTATTATTCTTCTTCTTCGTTTTCGTCGTCTTGTCCTCCTCCTTCTTCTTCTTCCTTCTTTTCCTCTTCTTCTCTCTCGTTTTCCGCTTATACATTTTTCTACTCATTAGGATTAAGTTAGTTTAGTACAGGCCAGCATGGAAGATCAGGCTCCATAACTGTCATAGGTATGTGGAAGTCTGAATGCTGGCCTTTTAACACCAATGTCACGTTTATTATATCTATGTATTCTTTGATTGTGGTTTAATAAATATATTATTATTATTATTATCCGACGCTACGTATGGTTTTCGCCAATTGCAACGAACAAATTATTATGTGGTGACCCAGGCATACAAGCGGTAATAACGCCCATAAATTAAAAGAAACAACAAAAAAACCTTATCTACAATGTTGGCCTAAGCGTTTTCTATTTTCTATCTTATTCTTGTAATTAACATATACAGTTTCACAAACTCTGGCTTTCTTAATAACATTTCGATTATATTTGTCTGTATTTCCTATTTCTTGCCCCTTATTTACGCCTCTTTTTATTTTCTTCGCGTACTTCATATCCCTCATTGTTTAAATTGTTGATGCTTTCAGCCATAACCTTTTCTTAGTCAAAGAAGCACTTGCACAATTTTAACTCGCAATAAGTCGATGATCGAAATAAAATTTTGATACACTTTTAGGTTACCTACGTGCATTTTATTTGACAGTTATACGTTTACTGCAGAAACAACCTTAGTGACGATCTTAGGTTGTTTCAACAATACAGGCAAATTATGCATACGTTTAATAGTATATTTTACAACAAGAGATGAAAATACTGTTTTTTTCGTGAGGTGAGAATTTGCAATCTCACGAACGAAAAAAACGTTTTTCATCTCGAGTAGAAAATGCTATTTTTTCTACACATATATATTTGGGGGTGTTCAGATTCACAGTATTCACTTTTCGAGTCCATTTAAAATGCTATTAAATTATAAGCGAACCCTCACAGTGCAAATTATTAATTGTTTATTTAGTCGTTGCTAGGTAACATATAATTATAAGCTGGCTACTAAATGAAAGTGTTTCTTTTATCCATTATTAAAACTATAAATTTGACATTTCCATTTTCACTTCTAGAGATGAAAACATTTTCATCTCTAGAGTAAAAAAATGTCCCTTTCATACAGAGTAGACAGTTGAAAAACTGCTATTTTCATATATGTGTGTAGAAAAAATACATTTTTCGGCAAAGGTCAAAAAACATGTCTTTAGCGACTCTATGAAAGACACTAAACCGTCACTTTTTATGTGCTTAGCAACCAGGAGTCAGAAAAAAGTTTTTTAACTGACAAGTCTGTAAAAATTTTTTACTGATGCTAATTCAAAGAAATCTATCATACAATAAATAATTAATGTCACTATTGACATTTTTTACCCTTTTTGCAAGCAAAATAATCATGTTTATTGGAATTTAGATAAGTGTACCTATCGACGTTTGCCCTAAAATAGCATATTTTATGCGGACCTAAAGTGCTTTTTGTGGCTTATCTGTAGTTTCCGGGCTCACTTCGTTCGTCCGTCAAACGACTCAAACAGTATCACTTTAGCTCCTTATAAAATAAAATACTATTACAATACTACTACTTAGGTTATATTTCAGCACCAAACCAAGCAACGCATAGGTACTAACTAACTGAAAATCGCAAAAAAGAGACTTAGGTTGTTTCAGCAATAAGCGATTCAAAGTAAAGTTATCTGAAATAAAGTACTGAAAATAAATATGAAACAGTATATTCAATTTTATGTTACGGTAAAACTAAGTTATTTAACTGCCTTTGCATAGGTATTATCGTGTATTACTGCTCGAGCGGCTAGTTTGGGAAAGATAAAAATTATATGCTATGAGAGCGCATAACCTTACGCCAAACATTATGCAACGCCAAATTTTGTTATGCCCCTGTAAAATATAAGAAACAAAGCTTTCATATACGAGTTGATTGCAGTCACTAAATAAAAACTCAAAGGGGTTACGGACAGCGATAAATTTTTATGAGAAACGCAAAAAATGAGTACTACTTATGTAACATCCAACATAATGCTAAACACGAGCCTTTATATGTACGCGGGTCCCGATTTCTTCTGTCAATGTTCTAGACTTGAATGGAGACGGGCGCATTTGTTGAATTTGTTAAAAGTTTTATTATGAAATGTTCTTCTAACCAACTTCCCTCGGACAGATTATTTGTGTAAAATCTTATGTAGGTATAAAGTGTGTATGACGATATGATCCTCTCACATCTCTAGTGGCTCCCATAGAACCTTCGAGGACAACCCGATGCTGAACAACGAGCCGTGAAACAAAAACAAAAGTTGATACAAGAGAGATACGAAGCGCAAGAAACTGTGGCGCTCCAAACATTACGGATGAAGAGGACCCACAGCACTTTTTGCCACCCTGCTAATACTGAGTTGCGAAGCATAATATGCTTGCCGTATGCTTGGCTCTGGTTCTATATTTGAATTTCTAACATCGCCTAGGCTTAGCCAGTTGCGTCGTACTGCATTCCCGCGACTAAAGTTTTTCGTCCTATAAACTATTAATGCAACATATTTCAATATCCATAGTATATTCACAATACCTATAGGTGGATTCCTACGATTTAAGTCTCCCACGCAATGCATTGAACAGTGGCGGTTTCTCCTTAAGGTCAATTGGTCAATGACCCTCCTAAAATATTCTAATCAAAACCATAATTTTAATAAAAATATATTTTGTCTGATAGCCTCAAATTTAAAATCCTCAGCGGTCTGCATTCGCAGCAATACTAGAAATAACCAAGCGTCAAGCAGCGCTGCGCGCTCGCTAGCAAGCCGGGACATTATTCAAATTGACCCTGCACAGCTCTTATGGCTTATGGAGAAATGCATGTAAAGAAGAACAGTGACAGCAGATGGCGAATTCTTGAGTGGAAGTGAGAGTCACCTTTTACTCCTATATCTCCAACGTGGTCAATGTCCCGATGACAACTGCGCAGAATCGAGTTAATAGTTCTTTAGGATGGAGTTATATTTTCTCTGGTCATCACATCAGTTCGTCGTAGACAGCGGTAGAAGCGTTGCGGTTCGCGTAAGTTGTAATATATCGTTAGGATTTTCACAATAATGCCGGTGTAGTCGCCATAATACTTTAACTTTTGTCTGAAACATTTTCTGAAGCAGTGAACTTATTAAATATTTTGTGTACACTACCGATGACAACCTTGGAAAGTGAGAGATGTTTTTCAACTTTGAAAGGGGTAAAAATTTAAAAAAAACCTTTTTACGCAATACAATGGGACAGTCTAGCCTTGGTGCTTTGTCTATGGCGAGCATCGAGAAGATGCTTGTCAAGAGCATTCCTAACTTCAACGAAAAAGACCCTTTTGCAGAACAGAATTGACCTGAAATATAAGCACGTTTAAGGTATGTTTTATTTTGACAATATGTACCCCTTTCTTTTATTTTAGTTTTGTACATATATACATATAGGTACTTTTAGTATTAATTATAAGTTCCAAAACCAAAATGACCCCCCTGGTTATTAACCCACGAGCCGCCACTGGCAGAGCCGTAACTAGGGCGTGGCAAAGGTGGCATTTGCCACGGGCGCACGAGCTCTAGGGGCGCACTTTTATTTTGGAAAAAAATTGTAATAGCTCGGCAAATAGGCTTCTAGGGCGGCCGGAACGTTGTAACAGTGGTGATTTGAGTTGGTCCTCATACGGCGCATTATTGTCAAAGCAACATGTGGATGTGGACAATGCTGTACCGTGATTGAGTTCAACCGAGGCGCTCGTCTCTAGTGACGAGCGTCTCTGTTCAGCGCCTCACGACTGCCTTGATTTTCGTATCGCATTATTATGACCACTGTGCGAAAAGAGATCACGATCGCCTTATGAAAAGTTTAAAATTTCTGTCTTTTTTGGGTGATGGGGGGGGGGTGGTATGCCACAGGCGCCAGCATGCCTAGTTGCGGCTCTGGCCACTGGCATTGAAAGAAATTCTTCTTGCCTTGCTGCATTTCTAGAACGTCCCAAGAGCCCACTCCTTTTCCGTCTATTTAGCTGTCGCCATGAAAACTTTCTATTGACAAATTCATTTCCCTCTTATCCACTCAGTGCAATCATTCATCTTCATTAAGAAAAACAGAAAAGAAGGCGCAAACAAAATACTCTATAATTATTAGTCAATTAAGAAAATAAATTCCTCGCACTGGACTTTCAAATTTACGCAGTTCCTGTAATAAGGAACTGGTGGAATGGGTTATAAATCGATTAAGTTTAAGAGATTTTGTTAACCGTCGAAGATTCCAAAAGGAACTTCTACTAGCCGGTATAAATTACAAAACTACACAATTGCATGTCGACCAACTTAATATTTGAACATGGATACCTTTGACCCAATAACACCTGTCTGAATTCATGTTCAACTGAGTAAACTGGCAAATAAAATACAGCAAAAATTTGCATTCAAACAAAATCTTCTAAGGCCAAATTAAGTTACAATCTTAATCGCCTCTTTTTCAAGCTTGAAAACAATTCAATTATCTTTTTACATTGGAGTGTGCTTCTTGAAAGTTACTTGGTTAGAAGAAAAATACCGAAAATCCGTAGGGCTTACTCACCGGTATAATAAGATTTCACTTTTTATACACATACGAACGTACCGCTTTTGCTTTTATGAAACATTTCTTGGCCCCAAAATTATTTCCAACAATTTTTTTCCGCCACGGCAAAATCTAAATTATAATTTTCTCTAAATTCCAATTACAAATGCTTTTTGCGGAAGTGATTATAAACGACATTAATTTACTCTCTCGAAAATGCTTTAATAAAAAAATGAAAAGAGACTTTTATTGACGGAACACAATGTAAAGTGCATTCCAAATAAAAATTTATAATATTGCCTGGAAGTGCTGAAATATGAATTCTTTAGTTAACATAGTCATAATAATCTACATTTACAAAATTTCCTTCAAAATACCGACACGATAGCATATAATAGCATAAATAATTTAAGTAATTAAATTAAATTAAATTTAACATAGAGCCCTGGTTAGAGCAGTGACTTAGTACATTCGACACAAATAATCTTCAATTGTGAATGTTGCTTATTTTTCGAGTTTGTCAAGCTAAACATAAAGTGGACATGATACAACTTGGGGGAGGTCGATTGTGATCTTTCAGTTAGCATCCCAGAACAAAGCAAATGCTTATAATCCAAAATTTATATATCTCCACAAAATGTTCAGCCTGAAGGCTGATTGGACGCGTACCTCTAACCTTTCCTATCCTGAGCTAACTACTCATTTTCCCCAAAAAGTAGAGCATCCTACATCCATAACTATTTGAGAACAGTAATCTAATCTGAGCCTACCTCTATATCATTCTATTCCTAACTCCATGCTAATACGTCGTGAACTAGTCCTTTGCATTTCAATGGTTCTACAACCTTATCTCTCCTATTCTTTGTCCTCCACATATTTCTCTTTTCCTTAATTATTTTTAACAATACCTTCCTATTGCTAACCGTATCAATCCACGGTATCTTCGTCATACGTCTGAAGCAACACATTTCAAACGTTTCTATTTTTTCTGACCCGCTTCTCCTACATCGTCCACGTTTTCCACCAGTATGACACCGTGCTGAATACTTACGGTTTTTAGTTTCTTCCGAATTTCCACATTTACCGTCCGCGAGCACAAACAGTTACAAATATTGAATGTTTACTATACGCAAGACCAGTTACGGAACGCTATAAAAATCCCCAGGTAAGTAATTCACCCAAGAACTTTACCCTTGTCATTTATTCCAAATTCGAAGTCTATACTTAAGGACTTTCAAAGAACTTCATAAAACTTCTCTCTCTCATAAAGATGAAACCGAGAAAAGAAAGAAAATTGTGCCATTCATTTAAGAATTGTCGATCTAGAAAACGCACGACATAAAATGTCGGAACGGAAATCGCTTTAAAATGGAACTTTAATAACTCTTCTCAGTTATAACACAGGGAGGCAAAATACACTCAGATATTGACGATTTATTCCGCCAGTCTTCGTGCTTTTTCTACGTAGTGAGTGCAAAAATTATGGACAATATTGTATTTTGGTACATTTTTAGAGTGCGTCAGTTAAGTTAAATGATACTCGTAATTTAATAGTTGGAAGTTTATTCAGATCATTGTAAAGCTAACGAACAATACCTGCATAAATTTAAAGCTGTTGAATTACAATTAACATTACCTTGAGAAGGTGTCGTCAAACAGTTTAATATTTTTAGCTAAACAAAATATGTAACATATGTAGTGAGGCAAAGTTACCGGTAATAATTTATAATTTGGTAAAATTACCGGTAATATTACCGGACACATTGGTAACTTTAAAAAAAGATGCATATATACCGATATAATTATTTCCTGCGACAACCTGTTTTGTAGTTTATTCAACAAACACTCAACGGTTATTTGGAATTCATAGCACATAGAATAGAATGATAGATATGGTCTGGTGGAAGAAAAGTCACGTAGATTCTGATCTGATGCATCAAGCCATTACCTCCGAAATGTTTCAGTGGTAAAGCAAATTTATAGGACATGGTTAATACTACACAAAAAAAATTTATTCTAAAAGTATAATTTGAAACTTGTTCAAATGAAATTTGAATAAAAATTTGTCTGTCGTGGCCCAACACGGAAATCAGTCGCCGGGCGCCATGGCGTCTGCGGGTATAAAGTTGGATGTCCCTGGATTACAATATCTTTGAAGTGTCGACAACCAAAGTTACCTATATTACCTTCTGGCCGGTAATATTACGTAAAATACCGGTAGTATTACCCAATGTTACCGCCTTCATATTACCTTTCGCATCACTAAACATTATGTAAACATATTTTTTAATAGGAAGAAAATTAAGCGACTGAAAATTATTTAGAGGAATAGGTTTAACGTGGCATGCAATCAATAATAATTTTTATGTAACAGAGGGCTTTCTCTCACGAGAAATGAGAAATAGCGCCGACTGGGAGTCGAACCCGGGTCCTTTACTTGCCGGGCTACTGCTCTAACCAACTGAACTATCGGCACCGCACATTCATTGCGAGAGAAAGTCTTACATAAGCTGGGAATGAACGAAAAAGGGCTTTGTCCAAAAGACCAAAGAGCGGAACATGTGATCTGCAAAGAGACAGAAAACAATTCTTGAGGAGCGGACAGTCCCTATTGGGGTTTCTCTCTAAGTGAAAACGCAACATGACTGGGGGTAACAGTTGAGGAGACGGAGACGACGCTTCGCCACGTGTCCGCGATAACCAATAACGTTAAAGTCCGCTGGATAAAGAATATTACCATCCTCGTTGCCATCCTTTACATTGTTGATTTCACTTCTTTCGGCTCAATGCTAATTAAAATCCTATTATTTATACGCTTTTATCTAGTATTAAAATTGGAACTTCCTATGAGTTTTTTCACACATAAAGTGCTGTAATCCTTTCTCGTTTTATGGTGGCTCCGCTAACTCGTTCATCATCGCTGAAAACAACCACCTGCTCGTAATATACTATTCTCTTCACAAACATACTCTTCCCGTTCATACCATTCAATCGAGTTAGTTTAAAATTTTTAAAGTCTTGTACTGCATGCAACGGCCTATATTTTTGTAACATAAGAAGGTTTCAAAGCTTTTAGCTCAAGTGTCGTAAAATGCATTTGTTCGGTACCTGTATTAATATGTTTCACTTCTACAACACATTTTTTTAAAAAGTCGAGTGTTTAGTTTCAAAGAAACCAGAATACCTTTTTGTTGTTCCCCTGTCTAGACGAAATAATATAAAACCAATTATGTACTTGCTAATAGTCGGGGAGCAGACCGCCTGAAATCTCTATACAACTCCCGAACACAAAAAAATGAAGCTGATTCTTATGCAAAATGACCTGCCGGATTCGAATTTTGAGGTCGTAAAAAGATGAGGAATTGCGAAAATGCCGTTTCGTGGAATATACACTGAAGCGTGTTGATTATCACAGAGTACTCACGTTGCCTCTACAACTTTCCAATTTTATGAAAAAAAAGTTTTCGTGCTAGACCACAAATTTGTGTAATTTATTTTTCATGTATGGGGTAAGTAGGTAATCTTATTTTTGGAAATTAACATATACATATGCGAGACCAAATACGGACAAAGGCTCGAAATTATTTTTGGTGAAGAAACGAAACATTAATGTTGTTTCTGAAAAAAGTTACAGCCAGTCAAACGCAAATAATTTGTGCGCGCTAGCCGCGCTGATAGGTAATGACATAAGAGCCAAGTCTCCCTGCTACATTTTCGAGCGATTCAGACGTTCCCGCCTTTACAAACTGTATATATATATATATATATATATATATAATCATTTTCCCTTATATACCATCTGGTGTAGGGTGAATTTCTAAATGTTTATCCGTACACGAATCTGCACCATTCTTTCCTGTTCACTGTCATTGCCTTTGCTTCATTCCACGTTACGCCCCTGCTCTTCAAGATACCTCCAACTACCTGGTCCCACGTCTCCCTTGGTCTTCCTCTTCTTCTCTTCCCCTGTGCCCTGGCTTCCCATACCTGCTTGACTGGTCTATCACAGCTCATTCTTACAAACTGTACGGTTATTTATTAATATTTTGCTTTCTAATTTTGCAAGCATATACAGAAAACATTTCTTAAGAGTCGTCTCATCGGCGATTTCTAAAAAAAATAATAGAAGTTTGTCTTTTTCGGCTCCAAATATACCCTAATTTTGCGTACTTTTAACTTACTAATAAATTACTCTTTTAAAAATCCGAGATTTCCGATTTCCAAAAGTTTCTTCTTTCAAATAAAACAAACAATTTCAAAATCGGTTCATAAATAAGGAAGTAATTTGTAAAGGGAGCTGCCCTTGCAAACGCGATTTAATGCCCTGCGTTGTAACGCCCTCTGGTTGTTCATCGCGCAACACTTGGTAAACTGCTAGTACGAACTCAGTGATTTTTGTATGGGGCCCACTTCAATAATTGTATCGCCATACATTACATATTTTAATCGTATATACGCGAACATAGAATTTTGGTCTTGCGAATTAATGTAGGTATTTGTGCTTAATTGCAGCGCTCTGCCATATCCCACATTTTTATTATAATTTTTTCAATTTAGAGTCGATTTTATCCGAAAGTAAATTTACACAATTTGAACACGTTTGTTATTGAAAGTAATGAACATATAGCAAGATATAAAATAATTCAAATTTCACCTTAAATAATGTTATCTTTATAACCAAATAACAACAACTTAAAATCTCTGAATGAAAACACAGTAAATTTTTTCCGATACGAGGGTTGTTCTGATATGGGCGGGGATTTTATTATAATTTATTTGTAAATTGATCCAAAAGTAGACCTGAGCAAATATTTTCAAGATTGATGCAAGTAATTTATCTGCAATATATTAATTCCGGGTTATAATGGAATGATCCTCATAATTAACAAGTATTTAGGTAATGTAACTCTGAACAAACTAAAAATGCTAATTTCGCCCAGAGTTCTAATAGCGTGGCTTTCAACATTCATCGTAGAGGCATATTCCTACTTTTTCTACTATCATTTAATTCTGCTAACACATTCGTATAAAAGTTTACAAGTTGATTTTCCATTTTCATTTTCCAAAATTCATTGTCTCTCATAGCCGTTTCATATTTTATGCCTTTGGGTGTCCAGACTGTAAAGATACAATACCCTCTTTTTGTAGTTTGCATTTGTCCCTGAATTTGGTAAAAGTAATTGTGATTCTTATTTATCTTCCCGTTTCGATTCCAAAATATGATTTTCCTTTTCTCGATACCTTCTCCCGGGGTTAGATTACAAGAACTTTGGGCATATACTTCAACAACACCTTGATCTCTTATAAGACCGTCCTGAGTTTCTGACAAATACGGAATGCTCAGTTCTTGAAATATTATTTCGCTTTATTATACATATTCAGGGTGATTTATACCGGGGGGCGAAAAATTAAAATTATGGTTCAGAGTCACAAATGAAGTAAAAAAATGTCATATGAAGGTATGTCCGGAAATACTTCGTATAAAAGTTATGCTCGTCCAAGGATGGAGGCTATTAAATTAGGTTTCTAATTTTTTCTCAACTTTTGAGAAAGACATAAAAATGAATTTTGGTACACCTATTATACTAATAGGGCAGCTTCGAAGAGATATTTTTTAATCATCCCTTATCGTTTCAACCTAATTTATGCTAGTCCAAACATGGAGTCTATCATGTTTGGACGAGCATAAATTTTAAACGAATCATTTCCGGACACACCTTCATATGACATTTTTTACTTAATTTGTGGCTCTGAACCCTAATTTTAATTTTTCGCCCCCTGGTATAAATCACCCTGTATATGTTACGGGCATAGTGACGAATCGGGCGATGTTGGCAATGCCTGGGCAACGTGACCTGACCTTACAAGACCTGACCGGACAGCATGAACGGTCATTGTTTGCATTGCCCGGGCACCGTCAGCATTGCCCTACTTTCTCACTATGCCCGTAGCATATACAGGGTGTTACAAAAAAGTAGGTCAAGCCGTTAACCACAGGTTATCTGACCGAAAATAATGGGACTTTCCTTATGCCATTTTTCATTTAGGCTTCTTTCTATCAAGATACAGGGTGTTAAAGTTAAAATTTAAAAAACTATTTTTATGAATAACTCCTTTGCTTTTTAAGATATTCCGTTGAAATTTTGTACAACATTTTCTCATATACCGATAAAATGTTTGTGTAACTTTGATCAAAAAAATCGATGCGCGAACGGAGGAAAGGGGGGGTTGTAATACCCATTGACCCCCAAACTTTTCCCGGCGCACGTCTATGGTTCCTATGGTTCCTGCATAACATCTAAGCTTCAAAAAATGCCCTTGGATGGTACCTCTTTTATTAATAATTATTTTGGCAACTTAACACCTACCCGTCTTTCTTTCCAATGCTAATTTGGCTGTTAGACGTGTTATGCAGGAATATGACCGAATCGGTACCATCCAAGGGCAATTTTCTGAAGCTTAGACGTTATGCAGGAACATAACATGCATCCAAGGACATTTTTCTCGAGCTTAGTTCGTCACCTTAGAAAAATTGGGAGACTTAAACAGCGAGTGGATTAACAACACACATACCTAGTCAAATGAGTTGCAACATCTCGTAAACCAAGCCCTAAATCAAAATTGTACAAGAGAGAAAAAATAAAAGAAATGAACGCTTGGTATCAAATCAATACCTTTGAACCATACACGTGCGCAGAGAAAAGTTGGGGGGTCAGTGGGTATTACAACCCCCCCTTACCTACGTTCGCGCATCAATTTTTTAATCAAAATTACACAAACACAAAGCTGAAACCAGAATTTGGATACCGTTTTTCTCGAAAATAATGTTGATTTTTATCTCTCCAATTCTTTTTGTACTAAGCAGACTACTATAGAACTTTTTCCAAGGAATTCAGTAGCGTACGTAGTTGTTTTCTAGGGAGCGTATTTTTTGAGTTATGACATAAAGTTGAATTTTTAGAATGGACATCATAGTAGGTACGCTTTGGTCTAGTTCGAAAGGTCTTTTTTTAAGCTATCAAAATATATATACTTTTATATTGTTATTTCAAAAAACGGCAACGATTTTGGTACTTTTTAAGTTGTAACTTTAGAAAATATAAGATAGGTAGGTACATTTTGATAGCTTAAAAAAGACCTTTTGAACTTGACCAAAGAATGCTGTGATTTCCATTTAAAAAATTGAACTTTGTCATAACTCAAAAAATACGCTCCCTAGAAAAAAACTACGTACGCCAATGAATTCCTTGAAAAAAGTTCTATAGGAATCAATCTTAACAGTTTTAGTCTGCTTAGCACAAAAAGAATTGGAGAGAATTTTTGAAAATCGATAAAAATCAATATTATTTTTTTTCTCGAAAACTAAAAACGATATCCAAATTCTGGTTTCGGCATTATATTATACTCATGTTTGCGAAAATCCCAAGGCTCTATCTCTGCTGCTTCTATGAGAAACCCCCAAATCACAACGAAAATAAGACACCCTGTACAGACAAAAATCCAATTGCATAGTCCCTTCAAACGTCAAACCGAACCAGATTCAGACAAGCTGCAATACAAAATTGAAATTAAAGCTTTGCTAAGCGAAGCCAGAGTGCGACCCTGGAAGAGCTTCCGAGCCACGCGTAGCTCCGCCTTCGGAGCATACCTTGTCTTACGTCCCTAAAAAATCTTGATGTTGGCGATCGGATACTTGGCTCATAAGGGTTCGCGCGCTTTTATCCTTGATAATATAGACATAGCCAAAACTCTTAACCCCCTGAATTAATTTGAAACGTAAACAAAAATAATTCTAACAAATATGTGGATTCAATTCTACATTTTATCGAAATGATTTATCCCCAGATTTATCACATGTAAGGTTATTTTCATGGAAGAAGTACATGGACAGGAATTAAATTTAAGAAAATGCCTGAATTAATTTTTTTAAAAGACCGAATTCTTGGCAGAATGTGAGATACGAAGATGTCAATTATAACCAATATGTCCTCCTCTGTTCTCGAGTAAAACATTAACACGCCTGTACATTCCAAAAAAATTTTATTTATGTAGTTAATATTATCTTCGTTAACTTTTTGGTAGAAATTCATGATGAATTAATTAATTATTTTGCTTACTACCAATATACAATCATGGGATTGTCTATAATCTTGAAACCGGTCAAAATACGATAATAAATAAATTGTTATACATATTGGTAGTAAGCAAAGTATTTAATTAATTCAAAAAGTTTATTAAAGGCTTCCTGCGGTATGTTGTTCCGTTCTTCTTGAGTAACAATAATTAGCTCCTGAAGGGTGAAAGGGGGGTTATCTCTATTTAAAATGGTCCTTTTTAGCATATCCACAAGTTCTCACAAGGATTCATGTCAGGTGAGTGTGCTGACCAATTCATTCTTTGAATATAGCAAATTGGCAACCCTTCTTGTGCAGTGGGGTGCGGTGTTAACGTCCATAAAAAAAATTCTCTCTAATTTTGTTTCGCAATGGAAGAATGATTAGTTGGATAATGTTTAGAGCGTAAATGTTTCCCGTTATGGTTTGCGGTATGTGAATAAGTGGAGTGCGGCGACCATACATTATACCTCCCCCAAACATTACTGTTCCGTCTTGATAAGGAACAACTTCTCTGGCAAAAACAAGTCTTCCTTGTCGTCCTGGTCCCCTCCAGACCCTCTCACGTCGATAATCGCTCACTAACCCAATTTTTGTCTCATCAAAAAAATTATATTGCTTCACTGCGGTAAAAGTCAGCCTCTATGTTCCTGTGCCCATTGGAGACGTGCGGCTATGTGTCGAGGAAATAATATTCACTAATAGCTCTAAACTCTATTGTGTTACAATAACGCAGTTCTGTAAATGCAAAAATTTTACTTGTTCGATGTACATGAATGAAATCTAATGTGCAATGTATAATATCATGTTTATGTTTATTTGTCAGAATAAAACCTACAAATGTTCTCGATATTAATGCAGCGTTTGTACGCATACACCTAAATCACTCCTACACGGCTCAGCGCGGTTAGCGCGCACAAACTATTTGCGTTTAACTCGCTGTAACTTTTTTCAGAAATAACATTAATGTTTCGTTTCTTCACCAAAAATAATTTCGAGCCTTTGTCTGTATTTGGTCTCGCATATGTATATGTTAATTCCGAAGAATAAGATTACTTACCGGATACATGAAAAATACATTACACAAATTTGTGATCTAGCAAGAAAACTTTTTTTTCATAAAATTGGAAAGTTGTAGAGGCAACGTGAGTACACTGTGATGATCAGCACACTTCAGTGTATATTCCACGAAAAAACAGGTCTCTACCTCTTTTTGTTGCTGAAATACAACAAGAAAAATATTAAAAATGGTAGAAAATTGATTGAGGAAAATTTTAGGAAAAATCGATTTTTCGGAATTTTCGCAATTCCCGATCTTTTCGCGACCTCAAAATTCGAATCCGGCAAGTCATTTTACATAAGAATCAACTTCATTTTTTTGTGTGTTCGAGAGTTGTTTAGAGGGTGTCGAATTAGAGCACCTTGCTCCCCGACTATAATTATTGCATGTGGTAATGCTCGACTTCAACAATATGCTGTTTGTTAGAATACGCGTTTGTTTTCTATTCACTCATTCATTTAAACGGCTTGATTTGAAATTGGCCGCTTCATTCTGCGGAACATTGTATTTTTACATTTTGTAGACAACTATGTATTATTAACATCGATGCTACTCATTGCTGAAGGCTCCTTTCAGTTTTATGCATTCACTTCATTTAAATATAATTGACGCACGTCCCGAAAACGGAGCACCTCGATTATGTTACCGGCCGACGCGACGGAGCGGGCCGAGAAAGTGGCCATAGCACCGCGGCAACGAGCTTCCGGCCCTCAGGGGTTGATGGTGGATGACGGGCGAAAAGCCACACGTTTGGATGATGGAAAAAGGACTCAATGACTTACCGAAACCACAAGGGGAGTGTTTTGGCGCGGTAATTCTTGGTCTTGAGACTTGGTGCGCAGAAGCGCGGTTTTAGCTGCAAAGTGGCGTACTTTGCAGCGTCAGTCGGCGGCGGCTGTAGAAGCGACGTTGGAGGTGTCAGACTCAGTAGCAGTGGTGAAAAGCACCATACAAGCGGCGGAAAGTGTTTCACGGCGGAGCACAAACCGGCGTGGGGTGGCTCCGAAGATTCTGGCGACTGGTGGCACTAAACAAGCGTCCTTGGTATTTATATGAGCGTCAACCACGCATCTGGCTTCTTATCGTTCTTCGCTGCTTGGCCCGTAATTCAGAAACAGAGCTGAAGCTGAAGCATCAATAATTAGTCAGATTCTTTGTCTATTTGTGCCTGGTGGAGCGTTTTCAAACGCGATTTCCTGGGTATCCTGTAGCCAGAATGGGCTGAAAATTGGCAAAAGGTTCGGAGTATATGAGCCGCACATAGTTTTGACGCCAGTCTCAGTATCAAGATATCGTTACAATGTGGAAGATTACAGCAAACAGCCAACTTAATGAAAATTTGCAATCCAAATTAGTTAATGCAAATTTGGCTCATTTTATTTTAGTTAAATGCCTTTTAAGTTTCTGATATACATTAATTTATTGGATGTCATAAAACCCTGTGGAAAATATAGTTATTAATTCAGTCATTCCGGACAATTCTTGCAATATTGTTCATTTTATTACTAAATGAATAAGCCGTAATACATTTACTCATGTTATTGCAAAAGTAAATTAAATTCAACACGCGAGGAAAATTAATTTGCCTTCGCCGGGGAGTCCCCGGTTATTATATTATTAAAAGATATTTAGGTTCCAGCCACCCATTTTAATTCAATAATTCGAATAATGTAGTTATAAATCACAATCCTAAATACCCAAAATATGTCTAATCTATTTTGCCAGTAAACTCCTGATTTAATTTCCGCACAAGTGAATGGGCGCAGGCTATTTATTAGGATTAACCAAACGTTTATTCGGCCATGATTTTAAGCAGAACACGAACGATATTTCCGCAACAGAATATAATGACCTGGCGTGCTGTCAACAACAAACAAACAAACAAGGCGGGACGAGAGTAAGCGGATAAAAACAGTTCACTACAAAGAATTTTTCATTTCTTAAATTTCAGTAACATTATTGTGTCAAGGAAACGTATTTGAGAACTGGTACCTATACTAATTTGAATAATTTTAAATTAGACAATAATGCCTTATTTTTTATCAAAACTTCCAAATTTAAGTGAACAACTACTGTTCAAGCGCGACATTTAAAATATTTTTCTAATCTTGAGGCGCAAAATGGCATTTTCAAAACTGATTGAAGTTTAGAACCGTCATACTTTCCCTAACTAATGCGGGAATGAAAAACATTTCCCAACTGATGCTGAAATAGTCATTTCAACACTAGTTGTGAAAAGACATAAAATGTAAAAAATTCACACTAAACCATTAAATTAAAAACACTTGTAACGCAATTCAACAATTACTTACGTTAATTTGAAAGAATGCACTCAAAAGCAAGTAAAACTTACAGAATTAAAATCGTAGGACCATCAAACTAGACACTCTTACGTATAAACGAAACCTCAACCTGACAAGCGAAATACAGGGTGTGCCAGAACAGCGGGGCAATATTTCTGGAGCATATAGTTTGGGTCAAAATAATACTTAAAGTATCTATAAAATTTTTCCTAGGACGCCTCCTTTTGAAGCTATTCGCCCTTAAAGGTCAAGTCCTGAAGAAGGTTTCTTTGCTGGTAACTTTCAAACTACTGTATCGAATGTTATAAAATTTGGACTGTAGACATAGTAAGCAAGAAGTATCTGTAATCGAGTTACATGACGTCTTCCGTATCTTGTCTAGGTAGCCGGGGGTGGAACACCCCTAAATGTCTTTCACCCTTTAACTTTCACGTTGATGCTTTTAACGAATTTGCAATGACATTTTTAAATTCCTTAAACAATTTTCTCAAAGAAATGTACTCTTTTTTGAAACCGTTGAAACGGCCCGTTACCGAGAAAAAATGTGTACAAAGACGTGATTTATCATTTTTACTACACAAAAAATGTATTCGTCTACAAGGTGCTCACTTCGAGAATTTATTGTAGCCTCTATTATGTTTTCATAACAGAATGTTGATACATTTTCATTTCATTTTCATTTTCTCACATGTTTCATGAAGCAGTTCATATTTCATAACCTGCTTGTATAGTAAAAATGATGAATCATGTCTTTGCAAAATTTTTTTCCGGAAACGAGTCGTTTTAACGGTTTCAAAAAAGGAGTACCTTTTTTGAGAAAATTGTTTAAGGAATTTAAAAATGTCATTGCAAATTCGTTAAAAGCATCAAAGTGAAAGTTAAGGGGTGAAAAGCATTAGGGGTATTCCACCCCCGACTTCCTATACAAGATACAGAAGATGTCATGTCACTCGATCATAGATACTTGCTTACTATGTCTACAGTCCAAATTTTATAACATTCGGTACAGTACTATGAAAGTTACCAGCAAAAAACTTACTTCGAAGGGAGGCGTCCTAGGAAAAATGTATAGATTCTTTAAGTGTTATTTTGACTCAAACTATATGGTCCAGAAATATTGCTCCGTTGTTCTGGGACACCCTGTATAGGATTTTGCTTGGTTTTCAATACATTCCATGAAATTAATAAGTTCACGGATTTTAACTTTAAAACACCATTTTTTGCCAAAATTAGAATAATCTTGTACGCAACACGCTAGGAAATTCCATCGTGATTTTGAAGGATCTCCCTTTCATTCCCAAAGTATCCCAATCATTACACAAAATGAGGCATTTCCTAACTGGTTGGATAAATATCTATTATATCACATCAAATTAATAATGGTTGAAATAATCAATAAAGTCTAAGTGAAAAGAAATTTTACCTACATAAGAATAATGACACGATCATAAGGAAAATAATAACATATGGCGGGAGGGAGTAGAATGCAAAGAATCAGGCAGAAAAGATGAAGCTAAAGCAACTACAATGGACTTAGGATTAACTAGAAGCATACCTAACGTATAATAATAGTGTCTTTATTGTATGACAGTTACAATTACATTTTACAAATTAACCTATGTAAATAAAAATTAATAAGAATGTATGCAATTCCCACAGACAACTTAAAAATATACAGCTAGCTTAGGGCGAAGTTCAGATGGATGCCAAACCACCCCCAGCTCTACCACTTAACCCTACAAATCACATTGAATTACATTAAATATTATAATATACTGTACTATTCAGAACAGACGACACCTGATACCAGGAATAAAAGTCGCTAAGGGCAAAATCGAAAATGCAGTCCGTGATAGCATCAATATACCTTGGAAATTAATAAATCAAACACAAGCTTTTTCCGAAGAAAAAACAAAAATAAATATAAATATTTACGTTTTAAATGAATCAAACCCGCTTCGGCCTAGGCCTCCGCTCAGTTAACAAAAACCAACAAAATGCAAAGGAGAAAGAGCAGCCGTACCAACGCCGCAGACCACAAAGTGCATCACACAGAATCACCATAAACAATTTTGCGTTTGTAACAGAAACCTATGTAAATGCTTTTTAAAGTAAATATAGGATACATTTTTGAGATTTTCGGACAATTCGTTATAGATTTTACAAAAATAAAGAGAGAAGCAAATACTGCACAAAGCAGTTCTGTATTCAGGAGGAGACAATCTGCCCTTAAATCTCACATTAATGTTGTGTACTTACATCAGTTCTAAATTTAAGCTTCTCAGATAAATATGGTGGTGTTTTAAATAAAATAATTTTATTAACAAATATACATGAAAGCTTAAGGAATCTATGTTCCACATTTAGCCAACCACTAGTAATTAATTTATGTGATATATGGTCAAATTTTCTAATGCCGTATATGTATCTCAAACTGGAATTTTGCATTTTTTGAATTTTATATTTGGTGGCTTGATCCAAACACGGGAAAAGCACCTCACAACAAAAATTAAAATGTGAAAGCACAAGTGAGTTACAAAGCAATTTTTTATTTCAATGGAGATAATATTTTTGTAAGTGAACAAATTAGGTGCTCGATACTATAATCGTACTGCAGAGCACACTTTCCCGTTAATTTATACAAATGCATTATTAAGAAATAGAAATTCGATGTAAATAACAGACACTCGATAATTATAATGAATGCTCGGTATATAATTCACATGCTCGCTAATATAATAAATACTCGATAAATATGATAGACGCTCGATAAATGTAATGAAAGTTTGATACAAAATTCAAATGCCTCCCATAATAATAAATATTCGATAAAAAATTATAAACTCTCAATTATTATAATGAATGTTCGGTATAAAAAGGCATACAAAACGTACTGCTTTGTTTTATACTTGCCCGTCACTGAATACAGCCAAAAAAGTGGTTCCACGGCCCACTATTTCCGGTCTTTGGGCAAGCGGAGCGAGCGAAGCGAGCGGAGCGTTTAATTCTCCCCCTCCCCGAGCGTTTATTTAGGACCCCATCGGGATAATTCAATTATATCAAGCAAAATTTGATTTATTAGTGATCCCGACTTATCGAGCATTTACATTTTTTAGAGCGCTTATTTGATTAAAGTAGCGACCAGAACTTATAGTGCAAATGAGATACTTTATCGGGTGAATTTCTTTAAAATACAAAGCATATTGTATTAGTTTATTCGGCATTTTTATATTTTATCGAGCATTAATTATTTTATATCGAGCATTTATTATTTTTTAGTATGCAAAATGCATTAAATTATCGGGTGTAAATTACGACCCATTTCTGATTACTTTAGTTCAACTTAGTAAGGTCCGGAAGATGCGGTGTTTGCATTGTAGGGTCAGAAAAGGGCCTGAAGGTGCGGTGTTTGCATTGTAGGGTCTACCAATACGATTATAAAGAATATTTTTATTTTCATTTCACGTTGACGGCGCAAAAGTTTGTTATCATAAAAGTCGCACTATATTTATTAGTTTACACAACATGGTCCAGACGGTCCTTGAAAATATTGCCCGCTAAGGTTTTAATACACATTGGAACTAAAATAATTAACCAAGAGCCGATACTAGATTCATTCTCAAGTTGAAAGTGCGTGCAAGTATACAGATGAGGTGTGTGTGTGTGTGTGTGTGTGTCTTTTATGATTTTACTGAAAAACAGTTGAGTCCATACTCACTAAGTGTCTAGGTCTATATTGTAGCTAGTTAAGAGTAGAAATTGTAGTGATGAGAAAACGTACGTAAGCAATTAAATTAGCATATGCAGGGCGTAGTGCCGTACCTAGTACATAGATTATGAGTAGTTAGTGAACGCTTAAATGGTGGTATCGATGCAACAGTCTCTGGCAATTAGTTCTTAAAGTAATTGAGAAAAGGGCTGCTTATGATTTTGCATTGTAGAGTCAGAAAAGGGCCTAAAGGTGCGGTGTTTGCATTGTAGGGTCAGAAAAGGGCCTGAAGGTGCGGTGTTTGCATTGTAGGGTAAGAAAATGGCCTGAAAGTGCGTATTTCTAGAACGGAAATAAAACAGTGCCTGAGAGTTAAATTTAAACAAAAAGCGAAATGTTACTGGATGCTGAGACAGTGGCGTCGGTACTAGGTGTAGACGGTCTAGTTTAAGTTATCACGGCTAGGCGAAAGGAACTAGGCACTTACTGTGGTTTTTGTTTTATTGAGAGCGAGAGGACGAGCAATTAAAGTTAATAGAGGAAACAGTGGTAAGTCTTAATATTTACCTTAAACGAAAGATGAATCCTGATTTAGTTTTGTTTTTCTACTTTCCGTCTTACATTAGGTTATGTATTTTTATCCAGTCTAAAATTTGTTAAAACGCTTAGTCCCTTTCAACAAAAACCGATTTTAGCTCTTGCTTGGTGATTTTGTTTTACAAAATACTTAATGGATTTGTTAAAATATACGGCGTAAATCACAATCACAACAAAGAACAAAGTTAATTTTAGTTTGCTATTTTTCGCATTTTCTTCACAATTTTACCCTTATCAGTTTCTGATAAACTCTGAAATTGTAAACTTAATTGTTTGATTCTCAAATACGTGCGCGTCCGAACTAGACAACGCAATACTTTGACTGCACGTTTACATTTGTTGAGCCATATAGTTGCTAGCAAAGAATCCCGCGGAAATCAAAAAAGATAACATTTGTATTTCGATTATTGTTGTAACAACCCACAACAGCACAATTAGGCATTATAAACTTGTCAAAGATACTGGCAAGTTAGTAAAGTCTGTAAAGTCTTCGTGAGATAGCGCCGCTGGCGTAAATATAAATGCCCGGCTCCCAGGTTCGCGCTCCCAATTGACGTCACGTTCCCCCCTTACATGCACACTAGATTCTATCGGCACGGCCTGTGTATTACCTTCTATTCATTTAAGAATCAACGATTCTGAAATACCTGTGGTTGAAAGAGTGAGGGACTTGGGACTGGTGCTTGTCAACAGCTTTCGCTGTAGGGAACATATTGCTTTGTGCATGAGACGAGCATTAGCCAACCTAAAACTTATTTACTCTTACAAAAAGGGTCGTAATTTACACCCGATAATTTAATGCATTTTGCATACTAAAAAATAATAAATGCTCGATATAAAATAATTAATGCTCGATAAAATATAAAAATGCCGAATAAACTAATACAATATGCTTTGTATTTTAAAGAAATTCACCCGATAAAGTATCTCATTTGCACTATAAGTTCTGGTCGCTACTTTAATCAAATAAGCGCTCTAAAAAATGTAAATGCTCGATAAGTCGGGATCACTAATAAATCAAATTTTGCTTGATATAACTGAATTATCCCGATGGGGTCCTAAATAAACGCTCGGAGAGGGGGAGACTTAAACGCTCCGCTCGCTTCGCTCGCTCCGCTTGCCCAAAGACCGGAAATAGTGGGCCGTGGAACCACTTTTTTGGCTGTATTCAGTGACGGGCAAGTATAAAACAAAGCAGTACGTTTTGTATGCCTTTATATACCGAACATTCATTATAATAATTGAGAGTTTATAATTTTTTATCGAATATTTATTATTATGGGAGGCATTTGAATTTTGTATCAAACTTTCATTACATTTATCGAGCGTCTATCATATTTATCGAGTATTTATTATATTAGCGAGCATGTGAATTATACACCGAGCATTCATTATAATATCGAGTGTCTGTTATTTACATCGAGTTTCTATTTCTTAATCATGCATTTGTATAAATTAACGGGAAAGTGTGCTCTGCAGTATGATTATAATATCGAGCACCTAATTTGTTCCCGTAGTCAAGTAGGAGGCACTATGAAAACGTACATCAGAGAACTGCAAAAGAAACTCAAGCAACACAAAAAAATAGGTACAAAATAAGCGGCCACTCGTAAAAAAATACAAAAGAATACAAAAAGAACAATGCAAAATACTCACAACCAGCAAGAATTAGATTTCGTCATCTAGAATGAGCCAACGTTTCAAATGCTCCACAGCATAGACACCTTTATAAGGCACCCGAGATCTCGTAGACCCCGAAATATCTCTGACTTCATACCTGTCATTTCCGAGGGATTTGGAGATTTGAAAAGGTCCCTTCCATTTCGGAAGGAGTTTACGGCTAGTACCTGTACCGACAATTGACGAAATTTGAACTAGAACTAAGTCTCCAACAGCATACTCGGTTGGTTTAGCTCGCGAGGAATCGAACCTCTCCTTTTGTTTCTGTTGTTCAATCAAGTTCTTTGCAGCAATGTCACGCCGAATTTGGGTGACATCCACCAGTTCTAGTTCGCCGGAGGAAGAAGCAATATTACTGGGTCCTGACCTGTAACCGAACATAGTCTCCGCAGGGGAGACATTAATGGCTTTATTAAGAGTATTATTCAACCCCAGTTGAAGATTAAAAATATTCTCATCCCAGTCAGTTTCGTCTTTATCGGCGCCCATTGTTGATAACGAGCTTAGGATAGTTCGATTATAGCGCTCAACTTGTCCGTTGGCGCGGGGCATACCAACTACGTTTAAATGGTGAATGATACCACGTTCGATACAGAAATTTTTAAATACCTTTGAGTCGAATGCCTTACCTCTATCGCTAATCAGTCGTTTTGGCTGATCCACCGAATTTGTTGACGGCGAGATCACAAGTGTATTTGTCATCCCAGCCGTAAATACTAGCCTGTTCATCAATTTTGTTAATCCACATTACGACATCATCCCTAAAAGGATTAAACTCGCAAAGATCGCAGTCGCTTACCGAAACCCCAGGATACCTGTTTGCATATTTTGCAAGCTGATCCGCAAAGTTGGCTATCTCAGCGACTTGGTTGCCGGTGGCAGGTCTTGGTAATGGGGGCGTCAGACTGCGCAATTCTTCATGGTTCGGGGCGCATGCTGACCTTCGCGAGCGCTTCCTCGAATGCTTCGTCGAACGTTCTTCTCGTCCTCTTTTCCAGTCCGGGCTGCTGCAACTCCGGTGGTCAGTGCTGTCACTGTCGGACGTGTCAGAGGAGCAGCTGTCACTCCCGGAATGATCGCTTCTGCGAGAACTCATCTTACTGTTTGTTGATTCAACACAAAAACTTCAATTTGTCTTTTTGCACTAACACTACAATTATTGGTTCTTCTGTTTTTTTTTTTCACTAACACTATCACTGGTTTTTATCTATCACGAAAAGCATTCAAATCCCACTTCTGATATAAGCTAATTATATTTAAAATAAAAAGAAGTAATCCTAATAGAACAATTTATTCAAACTCCGAACTAAATACAAGAAAATCAACAGAACTGTTCGATGTCAAAGCTACGCCAATAATAATCAAATCTGAGTATCTCCCAGCTTTAGTACGTGCCCAAAACGAAAACAAACGCAGGGCTTGCAAATTCCAGAATGTCGTTAAGTTCAATGTCAGGAATGATGATGTCACCTCGTACAGCGACGATGGCCGTCACTTACACTCATTTGTTAATGCACTAAAATTCCTCTAAAAAAACTGGCTTTCGGAAAATGCAATGTTTTCTAGTCACCTATTAACTTTCTTAAATATTTAGTTAGCTCCTTTCACAAATAATCGATTCTGTTAAGTAATTCACCGATTGAAATAACAGTTGTCATGTGAATTATCATTGTACAAGGTGGCCCACTGAAAACAGCAAGTGCGATTTTATGTCATTCAGCATCATTTTCACGAAAAAAGCTGGGGCACATCGATTTTGGTTGTAAGGGGGACATCTGACTTCGATGTTTTCATTCATGTAACTTCAACCCCAAAGCGGAAGGGCAAAGGACCCTTAGTGTCAAGATGCACACCGTATGAAAGGCCTTTAAATTCTCTTTATAACAGTTTTTCATTTTTTAAAATTGGACCACTAACCTCCAAGAAAATGCACCTTTTAACATCAGTAAGTGCGATTTTATACCATTTAAAGCGCATTTTCTCAGAAGTCAGAGGCCCGTATAAAAAAATGAAAAACTGTTATAAAGGCCTTTCAAACGGTGTGTATCTTGATACCACCTCCCATTTAACAATTTTAGAGTGCTGTCCCCTCCAGCTTTGGGGTTGAAGTTACATGAATGAAAACATCGAATTCAGAAGTCCCCCCTCCAACCAAAATCGACGTGTCTGAGCTTTTTGCGTAAAAATTATGCCAAATGGTATAAAATCGCACTTACTGTTTTCAGTGGGCCACCCTGTATAATGTATGTGAGTTAATTAGTCATTTTGTATTAATTTTTTTGCACCGATATCGATCAATCAGGAGGCTAGATTTAGTAAAGTTATCTTGCATAATATATGTTTCTATTGCTTATTAGATGAGGGAAATCTATACATCTATACATATAAATAAAATGGAAGTGTCTGTCTGTGATTTCGAAATAAATGCTTTTTTCTAAGCTCATATGATTCTTCGCACGTTACCAAAACCTAAAATGGCATTTTTGAATTTTTTGTCTGTATGTCTGTCTGTTTGTTTGTCCGGGCTAATCTCGGAAATGGCTGAACCGAATTTGATGAGACTTTCATTATCAGGTAAAGGACTTTTCAGAGATTAATCTAGACTGCTTTTTATTTCGGAAATATTCAGGTTTCCTGTGTAGAAATTGAAAAAATGTAGAAATTAGGAGTCGGATTGTGTCACGCGCGTACTATGAACACATGTTACGTGCCATACAGGCTGTCTGAAATTCGGTGTGCAACATAAGGATCTCTGTTATCTCAACAGTTAGACCCTAGGTTAAAATTCGCCAAAGTTGCCAAATATAATGCTGACTAATGTCCCCAAAAGAAAATCGAGATATTCTGAATCGTTCTCGTGAAAACTGAAAAAAACTGAAAAATTTCGTTTTCGTTTTTTGGCTATAACTTTTTTGTTTCACCTTGTATATTCATTCTGTAAAAACTTTTACATTGGCACTTTTTATTCTCTATTTGATAGCATTGTCACTCATTGGCTATGTAGATTCATTTTTGTTTTTTAAAAGCAAACTTCATTTTTTCTTATGGACGCCATATCTGAGTGACAGGTGAGCTAATCTAAAGACTTGTAGAGGGGACTTAGCTATTTACATTTCCGGCTGAAGCAGGAGGAATACACACAGTCTAAGCGTTTGCGTGTGGAAAAGGCAAAACAAAGCAGCCGACCAGTTGTGTAGTAAACAGGTGCCGCCGCGGAAACAGAATATCGCCGAACATTCGTCTGGTCCGTTGCTTGAATTTAATAACACACAACGCTACCCGCGACCCGCTGGCCTACGAACGTGCAGGCTTCAAAAGAAAATCAGCTGTTGCGTAAGGACGCCAGGTCCATTCTAGATGTCTTTGAGCTAATCCGCGTTATTTTCCTGAATACAGTTTCCATAAATTTTTGCCGATTTTTATTCTGCGTTCTAATTATCTAAGACAAAATCAGAAATAATGTGAGTTACCATGGAAACAAAGTAAGCAAATTATTGAAATCTAATTGCTCATTCTGTCTCAACGAACAATAGAGTTCAATCATATCTCGTTTTTCTTTGTTAGGGAACATTTTCAGGTAATACAAAAAATTTAAAAACGTAAAAGAAGAAGCAATAACAGCATCAGGAACCTAGGAACACAAAAAATGAAAATGAACCAAACAAAAACAAGTTTAAGGCGGGGAAAATGTAAACAAGTACGACACAAATCGAAAAAACTTGCAAGCGAAAATTATTAGTAACTTGACGTTAGGTGACTTTGTTTCCATGGTAACTCACATTATTTCTGATTTTGTCTTAGATAACTAGAACGCAGAAATAAAAATCAGCAAAAATATACAAAAATTGTAAAAATATGAAAAAGTCAACATGAAGCACATCGTTGTATTCAGGAAAATAACGCGGATTAGCTCACCTGCCACTCAGATAATTATGACGTCCATAAGAAAAAATGAAGTTGGCTTTTAAAAAACAAAAATGAATCGACGTAGCCAATGAGTAACAATGCTATCAAATAGAAAATAAAAAGTGCCAATGTAAAAGTTTTTATAGAACGAAGATACAAAGTTAAACAAAAAAGTTATAGCCAAAAAAACGAAAACGCAATTTTTCAGTTTTTTCAGTTTTCACGAGAACGATTAAGAACATCTCGATTTTCTTTTGAGGATATTAGTCAGCATAATATTTTTTGGCAACTTTGCCAGATTTAAACCTAGGGTCTAGCTGTTAAGATAACAGAGATCCCCATGTTGCACTCCGAATTTCAGACAGCCTGCATACATAAAATAAATAAATAGACAGATAGATAAATTAATTAATTAAATAAATAAATAAATGAAATAAATAAATGAAATTAATAAAAATAAAAATTAATAAATACATAAATAAACAAATAAATACATAAATAAATAAATAAAAAATAAATAAATATAAATATTTGCCATGGTGCTTCTTTCTTTGGCGCAGCAACGCGTGCCGAATACCGCTATATAATATAAAAATCAATATTTGTTTGTTCGTATTGTATGCGCTGCCATACCGTTCATCCCATTGCGATAAACCTTAGTCAACTTATTGCTTGCACTTGCGCGAAGGTTATAGGCATAGTACAATTAACTTACAGTAGGTGGCGCGCGTGTCGTACCGGGAAATGTATTTGAAAGAATATTTCTGCAGTTCTACAATATTTCCTTTCCTTTCAACATAATTTAAAAATTGACAATTGACAATCGGCAATAGGTGGCGCGCGTCGTACCGGGAAATGTATTTGAAAGAATATTTCTGCAATACTACAATATCTTCCTTCCTTTCAACATAATTTAAAAATTGCAGCAAACGTCAAACGGCAGCAACGCGCCGGGTACCAGCTAGTTATTAAATATGTTCCTAGAATAGCAATGCAATAGTACTATAAGTAATATTGTAAGTTCCAGGTATAAATACTCTTCCACGGTAAAATTTAGTTTAGTCTACAGCAACATCCGACTACTGTGTTGGCGAAACAATAGGGAGGTTCGGAGGAAAATAAGATATCTATTTTTGGCATGAAAATGACAGAAAATTGTTATTGTAATAATTGATTTACGGCGACATTTTTTTTGCGGCGTAATAAGCGAAAGAAATTAGCTTATCACGCCCACATGCTAGTTCGCTTTGTTATTGGTTTGACGTCAGAGATTCGTAAGACGCTCCTCCCACTTCTCTTGAAGTGCCCGTGAAGCGGTACCTATCTCATAACATACTTATTGGGACTATTTCGAGCGTCAATTTTTAAAGTAAGGTGTCAAGGAAACATAAAACAAAGACAACATAATCGATATAATGATGCAACAAGGGTATTAAAAGTCCGATTCACATAATTTGCCATATTTATGTAGTAGGTAGGTAAATGTCCCGGTAAATGTGGAAATGGTGTGTGATTCTTGCATCTAACCCCAATTTCATTCAACCTCAAAACAGTAGTGTAAAGGCAGGCCCGAGGGATTTACCACTAAGGAAATGGTTGGGACAGGGTCAAGAAATAGTATTTCCGAAATGGTGAGAAATGGTGGAAATGGTGTAGAAATACTACGAAATAGTCTAGAAATAGTATTTCTTACTCAGAAGTAGTTGGAAATACCCAGGAAATGGTAAAGAAATGGTGGAAATATTCAAAGAAATACTGGAAATAGTCTGAGAAATACTGGAAATACTCAGGGAAATACTGGAAATAGTAAGGGAAATACCTAGGAAGTACTGGAAATAGTCGACCGATATGTATAAAACTTTCTACTCGCTCTTCGCGCCAAACGTATCTACTAGTATTAGTAAAAACGTTGGCCGGTGGGCCGATCGCGTTCTCCGCGGCGCAGAAGCAAATATGAGGCCACAGTAGACGGGCCAATAGCGTGACTTCGACTTGACTCAATTGTTGGCACGTGGACAATATGTAATAAGTTTCTTCTGAAGCAACAGTGAGTGGTAGCGTCATGGCATGGTGAGCATTCAAAGCAAATAAAAAAACCGAGTAAAAAATGGTATGAACTTTATACCTGCAAGTATTCCTAAATTTATTATTTAATGTAAATTGATAGTTGCCATCCTATTTTAAACTCTGAAAAATATTTGTAAATATCCCCGCAAATAGCGTGATCGGTACCAAAATTCACATAAAAACGGATAACAATTTTTGGAAGTGAAGAGCTTTTTAAGTGGAGGTTTTAACGATAGACTTATATTATTTTAGTTATGTAGGTATACACTGTTCAACAAAATAAAATTTTAGGTATACCGCGAGGTATACTGTCATTTTTACTCGCTTTTTATGCAATTTGTGGACCGATAATTTAAGAAATAGCATTGGATTTCAAAAGGGAACCACGAACCACAGTATTTAGTTCAAAAGGGCTAAAGCGAAGGCTAAAGACCTTAAAGCTCAGCAAACTACTACGAGAATGAAGAAGAAGAAGAAGGGACTTGAAGCATTAAAACTCGCATTAAAATGCCTGTTTACACATGAGAGCGGAGATACAGGGTGATACATAAAAGCCCGTAAATTAGCATAAAATGTGTACCACGTTTACTTTGGGGAAAAATTTTTACATTTTGTAAAGGCGCTAAGGTGTCTCCGGTGTAAAAATCTCCAAATGGATTTGAATTTATTTCGATATACATACCGTGTGACAAACTTCCATGTGTACATGGGGAAATAACATGAGTAATTACGTTTTTGAGGATTCCTGCTCCCCATGTATAGTTACAATGGTGGTAAAGGTAGCAATCGAAAGATTATTTTTTTCTGCGTATGAGGATATTAAAAATTCTACAACTTTCTAATTTGTTAAAGCATTAAAAGCAAGAGTTACATTAATAATTTTCAAACTAAAACGCAGAAATTTATCAGATTATCCATGACAACTTAATTTATTCTAATCACAGAAGTCTTTGATTTTTATGGATTTTCTAATTCGTATGAACTGTCAACATTTTTTATCGACAATTTAAAATTTGAGTTTCAAAATGAAAACCTTTTCTTCCACTGAATAAATATTTTTGTTCATTTTGAAACCCAAATTTTAAATTGTCGATAAATGTTGACAGTTCTAGACGAATTAGAAAATCCATAAGAATCAGAGACGTCTTTGATTAGAATAAATTGCCATGGATAATCTGATAAATTTCTGTGTTTTAGTTTCAAAATTATTAATGTAATTTTTGTTTTTAATGCTTTAATAAATTGGAAAGTTGCGGAGTTTTTGATATCCTAATAAGCAGAAAAAAATAATCTTTCGATTGCTACCTATACCAACACTGTAACTACACATGGGGAGCAGGAATCCACAAAAATGTAATTACCCATGTTATTTCCCCATGTAAAAGTTTGAATAATATAACTTGGCGTATGATTGAAATAATCTACGCAACATGTTAGTTTGATGTCTCTCTCGCACACAACTAGTTGATATGGCCGCTAGTTATTAACGTAAGATGAAATAATCAAGATTTTCCATTGTAACTCTTTATTTCACTCATTCTCATTTATAATGTTGGATAACAATGTATTTGTACATCTTTGCTTGTTTCGTATGTTATCATGGAAACTAGTATTAGTGTCATAGTACTGTCAATGTCGAAACAAATAGTTATATGAATTAAATTTTACACATGGAAGTTTGTCACACGGTATAGGTAGGTATGCCTTTTTAAATGGGATACCCACCTTTGCTATTTTTTGAAACAACTGTTTTTCGTCAATTCCGGGATATTACTGCGAAATATCGATCATTTATTGTAAGATTTTTTCAGTTCTAATGGTAACGACGGTTATTGGGGGAAACATATTACGATGGGTGGGTACGCAAGATCTGAGAAAAGATCGATGCGGGGTGAATTAAACTGAGCCCGAAATTGAGGGGTAATATCGAAGATAATATTAACTACCGTGCCCAAGACCTTGTCGCATAATTATGTTTGGAATCTTTCAAATGTTGGAACTCTTGGGAGCGAATATGAACCTCGCTATAAACGAATAATGTTAAATTGATAAATTCGGTTTTGATTGATTAAAGTTATGTAATATGTCGGGACTATTTGCCCCGATTTACCGGCTTTTCAGTATCTACTTTGGTCATCTAAAATTGTCGGTATTTAACTGTGGTGACCATTCTCGAATTGCAAGAATATCTAGCATTTTTTGAATACATACTCGAACACATGTCATTTTAGTTATTGTAAATATCGGTAATCATGTTATGCAGGTCTCGATTTAGACACGGCGGCGGCGCGAGAGGTGACATACAATAGCATTGATATTATGTTTATTGTTTTCGCATTTTTATGAAAAAAAACAACGACCGTGGGGGCCAAAATTTGAGTTAATTATGCAAGGACGGGAAATTAAGTTTTATCAATTTAGTAACATAATTAGTAAGCAATACTTAAATATTAACTAGAGAGGTTATGAAACACACATCCAAACTAGGAAAGAGTTCCTAACGCATCATGCATACATATACGGGGTATCCAAAATTAAGTGTCCACCATTGCTAACTATTTATTATTGGACGTTCAAGGTCGGTTAAATTGGCAAAGAATTAGTGTTTTTCGTGAAGAATAAGATGGTGAAAACAAAAAACACAATCGAACATCGCATTTTCGAGATATTCACATAAAATAAACGATAATTTTTTAAATGGGACAACGTGTATATTTTTGCATATTTAAACAGAGTATAAAATTGTGTACATGAACATATATTTGTAAATTAAAAATAACTTGACTTTTGGAGCATAAAAAATGCCCCAGTATCGAGCCCAGTATATCACATCAGGTAGGCCATGAAACTAATTTTGCGTCATAATTATTGTCGGCGGGTGTTAACAGTATTTGATTGTTATTTTTACTACTTATTTGTGAATTTTAAACATGGGAGCCAACCAAATTTGTTTTATGGACTACCTAACGCGAGACCTAACGTGATACCAGTGTCAGCGGGCTGTTTTGATTCTTCAAAACGAGCTTCAAAAGCCATGTTATTTTTAATTTTGGGATAGTTGTTCTATAAGACTTTTATTCAGATTTTTATTCTGTTTCAACACTTACAGAAATATATAGGGCGTTCCATTTAAAACATTGTTGTTTGTGTGAATATGGCGAAAATGCGATGTTCACCATATTGTTCGTAATAAGAAATACTAATTCCTCGACTAATTCTTTGCCCATTTAACCAACCTCGTAGGTCCAATAATAACAAAGTTAACAATGGTACGCACTTAATTTTGGACACCCTGTATAACTTCACTTTATGTCAATTCTTAAAGAAAATGGGCGTTATACTTCAAAATTTAATAAATTGTACAGAGGTTGTTTTTCAAGTGACTTTTATAATCGTTTATATCGTGACACATTTATTTTATAAATTCAACAACACAAAAATTAAATGTGCAGTAAATTATTTCACAAGAAGAAAATAGATAATGTATGCTATTTTTGTAATAGTAAAAGGCGAGGTAAAATGTACGAATTGAATGAAACTGTAAAAAATACTCGGGAACACTAGAAATACTTGGAAATGGTGAAGAAATACTCGGAAATGGTAAAGAAATACTAGGAAATGGTAAAGAAATACTAGGAAATATTCTGGAAATACTTAGAAATAGTAAGAAATGGTGAAGAAATACTAAGAAATGGTGAGGAAATACTAAGGAATAGTTAAGAAATACTAAGAAATAGTAAGAAATTGCAAGGAAATAGTAAGAAATAGTAAGGGCATATTTGGAAATGGGAAATACTTGGGGCAGATTTTTTCCTAGTGGTAAACCCCTCAGGCAGGCCGGTATAAGTAAAACAAAGTCAACAATTTATTAACTGTACATGCCTTTTATAATTCAGTATAAGTAGGTATGTAGATTGTAGATACCTGCTTACTTCTGTTTGTAAAATAGGTACCTAACTATATTCTCCAATACAATACAATACATACCTACTCATTTATGTAGGTATGTATACCTAAGTGATTGACAAGTTATCAAGTTAACAGTTTTATAACGGATTTGAATTTTTTTAAAAAAACGGAAACAAATACAACTCACGCGAATGAAAAAACTACGCTACGTAGGTACCAGGTACTTGTTTAACAAAAAGAAACAACTGCTATACTCTGGAACGGTTAATGTAGAAACTCGGAAGAGACTCTTATAGACGCATGTATGGAGTACGAAATTATACCTATGGGTGCGAAACTTGGACAATGGGAGAAGCGAATTGAAAAAGAGTAGAAGCGTTTGAAATGTGATGCTACAGACGGGTGTTGAAGATACCGTGGATAGACAAGTTAGCAATAAGGAGGAATTAGAAAGAGTTGGGGAAAAGAGAAAAGTATGGAAGACAATAAAGAATAGAGGATAGGATCATAGGATGGTAGGATGGTAGGACACCTTCTGAGACACAAAGGAATAGTTCGCGACATAATAGAGTCGGAGATAGGAATAAAGAGGTAGAGGTTGGAGCAGATTAGACTACTGCTCTCAAATAGTTGGGGATGTAGAATGTTCTACTTTTACGGAAATGCGTAGGCTAGCTCAGGGAAAGGATAGAGGAACGCGTCCTACCAGTCTTCAAAAGAGAACTTTATGATGACGTACTATTTAATTATTATTGTAAAATAGTTAATAAAATTCAGGGAGGGAACGCTACGGCGATTCAGTATTTGGCTCCGTCATGCTCCTAGCATCCTGTTTCAAATTATGCTAACCGTAACACGTTACCAAGTACCAAGGGGTCCCAGAAAACTGTCGATAAATTATGTTCGATTTTATTTAGAGTGGCTGCAATGGGGCAGCCGATAATTTTATAAACTTTTGCAATGATAAACTAACTCGCGAAAATATCGATAATGCTGACCGATTTTCCTTCTGGCTCCAACGAACCACTTTTTCCGTTTTATTGGTGTGCTGTACGATGTATTAGTCTGGGTACAAAACAGAAAACACCAGTTAGAACCAGTTAATAATATTTAACAATTTAACTACACATGCATATGCATAATACTTATGGGACTGCTGCGCGCTGAAGCTGGGACTTGTACGTTATACTAAGTTCTGACGTCACGCGGCCAACTATCGCTGAAAGGTACGATTTCTAGCCTCGCACCGACGGAAAACTTTGCAACGGCGCGGCGCGGCGTCACAGGCGAAGGAATTTTTTTTAACAAAAATTAACAACATAACTGCCTTCAGTATAATAAACTCTATCAATTTTAATGAAATTTGAAAATTACCGAACCTGCCTATTGTTATGTTATTGAAAATAAAGGGAAAATCTAGACAAGTTTGTCTTTTTATTATCAGTTCAGTTTATTTGGTAAAAACGCTTACGCATAAAATGAATCGGAATCAAATTCATTCTTTCAGAGAGTGACATAATCGGTTGGTATAAAGGCTCAGAATCCTATAAATATAATTTTAATGGTGATATTCACCCCTAATGGAATAACACTCGCACTGAGCCACAGCTCGTTCTTAGAATTTAGGGCGACAGGAAGATTATTTTTAGATTTATATTTTCCGGAAGTGTTACCCCAGACCTGCATTGAAAGTACGTTTTCATTCGTTTTTAACGACCAGAACTTACCGAGTTTTTTTGCATCTCAACATCTTCCAACAGGTACTATAATATACTTCAAAAGCAACCATATGCTGCACTTCAAGTATGTCGCAGATACTATCAATTATTTCTTTTAAAAATGTTAGAAATTTTACCCTCCTGCATTTAATATCGATAACTTAATTCATATGTATAAAATCTCATAAGCCATGATGTTTTTGTCAGAATGACAGCGAGAAAAGTTAGCCCGAACTATACTTGGGCCGCCCAACAGGCGGAGTGATCACCCTGCAAGCATGAGCTCTAGACGGGACCACTATCAATTTAGGACGACAGAACCGCAGTGATGCGCTTTCTTTAGACCCAACGAAGTCGCATAACTCCAATTCGGTCGTCATAAATTAATATTGGCCCCGCTAGAGCACATTCTGTTGGGCGGCCCAAGTATACTACAGCGATAATTTTAACATTGAAAATATTTTTAACCGACTTCAAAAAGGGAGGTGGTTCTCAATTCGACTGTACATATTTTTTTATGTGTGTTACCTCAGAACTTTTTTCTAGGTGAACCGATTTTGATGATTCATTTTTTATTTGAATGCTGGTGCTTCTCATGTGGTCCCACTTCGACTACAGCAAGCGTCAAACGTGATGACGAGAGACAGAGATGCGCAGCTGAGTAATCCCCACTATTCACCCACTACGCTGTCGACCGGGATTGGTTTTCGGTGGACGCAGGCAACTCTCAGCGGCGCACGATTTACTTAATAATAAATTCATCTATAGTCAAAGTAACCTCGCGCCACTGCCTGCATCTGTTTTAAACTAGGGCTGGACCTTACCTGCGCGGGCTCCCGCCATCTCGTTTGACGATTGCTGTACATTGATGATGTTCTCATTGTATATTGAAGTCGATTTTCTATTTTTAATAGACTTCAAAAAAGGAGGTGGTTCTCAATTCGACTGTATTTTTTTTTGTGTGTGTTACCTCAGAACTTTTTTCTAGGTGAACCGATTTTGATGATTCTTTTTTATTTGAAAGCTTGCCACAGGCCAAAATGCATAACACCGCAAAATACAGGAGGATACACCGCGACTAGATCAAGCCGGAGTTGGGGGTGGGCTAAAAGGCTAAAACAATAGTATTTTTACCAAGGGCGCCAAGGAGTTGTCGATGATCCTCCGATAACAGCAACATCCAACGGTCACAGCTCCTAAAAACCGCTAGGTACACAAGAAGGGAGAAAGAGTAACCAAAAGACACACAAATATTTAATAAATGTATTATAAATGAAATAAACTCTTTCATAAAATAATGGTTGAAATCATAGTATAAGCATATATAGTATGCTCGATAGGCAGCCCAATTTTGGCCCACTCGCGCAAGACGCGCAGAGTGCGAAGCAGAGATTTGCGGGAAACACATTTCCGTGCTGGGCGAATGCAATGACGCGGTGTTGTTAGTGATTTGTATTATTCGTTTAAGCATTATTTACTTTATGCTATGAAAAAAATTGTGTAACATTAAGTTAAAATGCCTGGTTGTGTTGTAGTGAAGCGTGGGAATTTCCACTGCAAGACAAAAGGTTGGTTCTTCCGTGTTAAGATACGCAAAACGCCTGCCGCCGTTTCAAATTTTCTTCAACTCAGGTTTCCTAATTAATAATCCCAGATTTATTCTGTATCCGGCTCAATTTGGACCTAATGTGTTATATAAATCACCAACTAGGCGAATGTATATGAAGTACTTACTTCAAGTTTCCAAAGATTACATGACAATTTTCGCAAGAATCGAATATTTATGTTTTCAAAATATTCATAAATTTCTTCCCGATAGCAGTACCAAAAATTCATTTAATAGTGGCACATCTTGCAGAATAACTCTATTTTATACATTTCTCTGTTTTATTTAATGCGACTAAGATAATATAATTAGAAAAATAAGAGTTCTAGTTTGTTACTTCTTATTACTAATTTTATAAATAATAACATGCAATAACATTTTTCGAAATTTTGTAGAGGATCGGTATTGCAGTCTTCTACAAAGTTGTTTTAGGTAGGTACTTTTGATATCCCCCATTCTGTACGAAATTAATATTTTAGTAATTCAAGTAAAGAGGCATTTGAGCATTCTTGCAATTGTTTTCAAATTTTATTTTTTTTCGAATAAAATAATTACAGGAGATTTCAATGCAGTCGTAGGCACAGGGCGAGAGGGCGGAATAGTTGGCCCCTTTGGATTAGGCAATAGGAACGATAGGGGAGTTAGACTGATAGAGTTCTGCGATAAACATAACTTAACGGTCGCGAACACTCTATTTCACCATCATGTTAGGAGATGCTATACGTGGAAGATGCCAGGAGACTTAGGGAGATATCAAATAGATTACATTCTCGTTAGGCAAAGATTTAGAAATCAAGTTAGGGATTGCAGAAGTTATCCAGGAGCAGATATAGATAGTGATCACAACATAGTCGTTATGAAAGCCAATCTTAAATTTAAGATTTTGAAAAAAAGAAGCGGAAGAAGGTATCTTGACCCAGAGAAACTAAAAGATGATGATATGCGCAATAAGTTCGAGAAAAAGACAAACGAAGCACTAAAGGGCACGGGTGGAAATATTGTTAGGGACATAGAGGCAGAATGGAATTGCATTAAAAATAGTTTAGTTTCCTCAGCTAGGGATATTTTGGGTCATAAACAGAATGGAAGTAGGAAACCCTGGATAACAAAACATATTGTGAGTCTAATAGAGGAAAGGCGAAAATATAAAAATAGGTTAGATGAAATAGGGAAACAAAGATATAAGGCGATCAAGTGGGAAATTATTCGGAAATGTAGGAAAGCGAAAGAGCAATGGATCGATAATAAATGCAAAGAAGTGGAAGATAAGTTCGAAGTAGGAAAGACTGATGAAGCATATAAAATAATCAGGAGAAATTTTAGAGAAATTGGATCTAGTACCAAAAACATTAGAAATGAGGCGGGAGATATCCTAATCGGAAGTGGGGAGAAGGCAGATAGGTGGAAAGAATATTTAGGAAACTTATATGCGGGACAGGAAGTGCAAGATATATTAGAAAGCGAAAGCAGTGTAGAGGGGGATAACCTAGGGAGTCCTATAATGAGAGAAGAGTTTGAGATAGCACTAAAAAGTTTAAGGAATAATAAAGCACCAGGTATAGATGGCTTGCAGGCAGAAATCTTAAAGTGCGCAGGTCAAGAGGTAATAGATCGTTTATTTAAACTAGTTAGTCGCATATACCTGACAGGCGAGATTCCAGAAGATTACAAACGGAACATCATAGTAGCTTTGCCAAAAAGAAAAGGCGCGGATAGATGCGAAAATTTTAGAACTATCAGTTTAACTTCCCATGCGTCAAAAATTTTAACTAGAATTGTGCAAAGAAGGATGGAGAAAAAGGCGGAAGAAATATTAGGAGAAGATCAGTTCGGATTTAGACGAAATAGAGGAACGCGTGAAGCCATTCTAGCTTTACGAGTAATTATAGAAAAAACGATAGAAAAGAGAAAGAGCGTCTATATAGGATTTGTAGATTTAGAAAAAGCCTTCGACAACGTAAAATGGGGGAAGATGTTCGAAGTGCTGAGAAAGGTAGGGATGAAATACAGGGACAGAAGAATAATACATAATCTCTACAAAGAGCAAAAGGCAGTTATAGAATGTGAGCAGGAACAAAGAGAAGTAGATATCCGGAAGGGAGTGAGACAGGGATGTGCATTGTCACCTCTAGTTTTCAACTTATATATCGAAGATGCGATTAATATTGTTAAGGAAAGAACAGCCTCAGGGATCAATGTACAGGGCCAAACTATTAACATGCTCAGATTTGCGGATGATATAGCAGTGTTAGCATCTAGCAAAGAAGAATTAGGAGCGGCTTTGAATGAAATGGAAGCAGTTTTGACACAGGGCTTCGGCATGAAAATCAATAAAAAGAAAACTAAAATTTTGGTATGTAGGGGATGTGAAAATAGAACTAAAATGGAAATACAAATTGGAAATGAGAAGATAGAGGAGATCGCGGATTTCTGCTACTTAGGAAGTAAAATAACTCAAGACGGTAGGAGCACTAAAGATATAAAACAAAGAATGGCGCAGGGCCGAGTTGCGTTTAACAAAAAGAAACAACTGTTATGCTCGAGAACGGTTAATATAGAGACTAGGAAGAGACTCTTAACGTCGTATGTATGGAGTACAGCATTATACGGGTGCGAAACTTGGACAATAGGAGAAGCGGATAGAAAAAGAGTAGAAGCGTTTGAAATGTGGTGCTACAGACGCATGATGAAGATACCGTGGATAGATAAGGTTAGCAATAGGGAAGTATTAGAAAGAGTTGGGGAAAAGCGAAAGGTATGGAAAACAATAAAGAGTAGGAGAAATAGGATGGTAGGGCACCTTCTAAGACACGAAGGAATAGTTCGTGACATACTAGAGTCAGAGATAGGAATAAAAAGAGGTAGGGGTAGGCCTAGATTAGACTACTGCTCTCAAATAGTTAGGGATGTAGGATGTTCTACTTTTAGGGAAATGCGTAGGTTAGCTCAGGATAGAAAAGAATGGAGGTACGCGTCCAACCAGTCTTCGGACTGAGAACCTTATGATGATTCGAATAAAACCGGCTTTCATATGGCCACGCTGCGTACATGAAGTTTGCTAATTTTCATTTCTTAAAAACGTATAGCATAATAAATTAATTCGTATGTACTTTCGAAGAACGAGATTTTAATGATGCTTTTTGACTTAAAATTGTAATATTTTTGTTCTAAATATTTCAAACGAGATTATAAAACAGATTAACATTTTTGGCACTTGTAGTTGATATGGTAGGTATATTATTATTCAATTGAACCAAATTAATAGTTTTTATTTTTCCTAGACCCAAAATCTTCACTTAATTTAATCTACGCATAATTAATCTACGTATACTTGTCTGCCTACTTATTTCCTTGGCGGTACATGATCTGTAGGTAAGTAGGTAGTAGGTACAATACATAATAAAAGAAACGCACTTTTTACAACTACGACATATGCAGATAACAAAGACAGCACTGGGAGAACACTTTCCACTTTCTGGCAACATAAAACCAGAGGCGCCGACTACGGGGGGGCAGTGGGGCTCGTGCCCCCCCCAGGAGAACATCAGGGGGGGCACTGCTCCCCCTGGAAAATTTATCCAGTTTCATCACACAATATTAACTTTGATTCAATAATATGGATGTTTGCGATTTTTTTAGAAAACGTCTACAATACATAGAAACGTTGCCTGAAATTGTCAAATTTATTGCGACATGTACGGCTGAAAGGTCATTTTCAAGCTTAAGATGTCTGAAATCCCACTTAAGGTCAACCATGTGTCAGGAAAGGTTAAATAGTGTTTCAATTTTGAACATCCATGGAGATTTAGTATTCAAATTAAATATTAATGACGTAGCAAATGATTTTTTTTGCAAAACCAAAGTTCGTCAAAATACGTTTTCCATGAATTCAAACATAATTCGTTTAATTTGAAAAATTTTTTTATTTTTGTGTATAACTTTCGGTTTCTTTTCTAGGCGAATAAAATGTTAGGTACTTGTTTTATTATTATTATTGTTATTATTGTTATTATTATTATTACTATTAAGGATTAAGGTTATTGATGTTATTATTAACATTACGATTTTGTGCCCCCCCTGGAAATACCAAAAGTCGGCGCCTCTGCATAAAACAGAGACCAAAATAAAATTTGAGTGAAGAAATTTATTTTTATTTCATTTAATATAAATTAGTGGTACTGGACCGTTCGAACAACTACTCCTCGGGCAAATACCCCGCCAGGCATTGAATTATAGAACTAAATCCAGATTTTTTGTACTACGAGACGTTTCAGACTGCTACCCCATCTAAGATGGCTTTGAAACAATCCTAATTTGTCTCCATGTACGTACGTGCGACAAGGATAGAGCTACCCTGCGCGTTGGCAAGGGTTGGTTGAAATGTAAATAAAAGGTTACTTGCGCTAAAGATTAAATTTAGTCTTAAATATCGAATTTCAAAACATGTAAGTGCAAAATACACAATCGACCAAGCTGAAATGGTCGAGCTATAAGCTCTGTAACTCGGAATACGCTTTAGATAAACTGTGAGTTATAAACAAACCGGTAATATGCCCCACGGAAGGAAGCTTCGTTCACGCCTGCGCGTGCCGTAAAGATGGTGACTAAAGAAATGCGCAAAATATCCGAATCACTGATTACAATGATTCTACAATGTTAAAAATTACCAATGAACTTGTTAAACAATAACTTAACCCCGTGGTCTAGAACCACGATTACACATCTACTAAGAATCTTTTGACTACTACCTCTAATCTTTACAAACAACGCGATACTACTACTGACATACTGAATATCACAAACGATGCAATACGAAACCAAGAGATCCCTACTAAATAGCTTAACTCGCGGTCAAAGATGGCGGGACGCGATAACAAAGTATAAAATTTCTGACCTCAATGGATGTCGTCTTTGCTTATCTGGTTTGTTCCCAAATTGCTTCTTAAAGGATGTCCTATTTCTTCAGCACATGGGCTAATAGCATAACGGGCAGCCCTCGTATCGTATTTGTGTTTCCAATATTTCGTCCGGGTACAGATGTGGATTACTCGAACACTTCATACACAGAGTTCTTGTTGTTTACCCAATACAAACGGGGTAACGAAAGACCCTGAAATATCGTACAGATATCTCAGCAAAGAATACGGAAAGAGAAATCAAAAGAATTCCACAAAACACATGCCTGCACGGGCAAAGAAAAGATGAGAATTAAAAGGACTTCCTACCTGGTTACAATGTTTGCCTGCGAATAGTAACTCCAACGTCCGTACGAATAATCCCAAATTAATGGTATGGAACTTTGCTTTTTCCACTATCAATTCACAATCAATACCAATTAAGCAATGTCCAGCAAGGTGTCTGAAGGAAAATCCCACTTAAATTGACGCCTACAATGCGAACTAAACCTTTCAGAACACGTCGTATACGAACGAAGAGATGGGTTACTACTGAAGTTTTCGCGAGCCGGTCTGGCTTACAAGGGTGGTTAGCGTATCGGGTGATCTCTTTCCACCAATCAGAGAGCTGCTTCTAGCTCTCGTGGTACGCAAATTCATAGACGATGAGGTAATCCGTCGGGTGGAGGAAATATTATCTATCCTAAATAATTTGTCCGCGCAGGGGAAGATATTATCCAACCTGCATTACGCAATTTCCGTAATGGAATTAAAACATTATAAGCTGGTGCTTCTCATGTGGTCCCATATAAATTTCATCAAGATCTGACCAGTAGTTTTTGAGTTATCCTTAATAATGCGTATATTGACTTGCGACTACATAGATGATGTTCTGATTGTATATTGAGGTCGGTTTTCTATTTTGTAGGACAAAAAAATTATGTAGGACAAAAATATTATTATTTTCGTAGTATGGAGTTCGATTTCGTGTTTCATTCGCAGCATAATATACGAAGCAGACCCGAGCGCTAGCGGCTAAATGCGAGAGCCTGGCGGGTCTGAAATTATTAGATTTAAGAGACGCGACAGGAGCAGTTTGTAGAGGTGGTTGTAGGGGTGGATTTGGGGGTGGTTTGTAGGGGTTGTTTATGGGGGTGGTTTTTGAGGTTGCTTTCAGGGGTGCTTTTTAGGAGTGGTTTTGGGAGTTGTTTATAGGAATGGTTTTGGGGGTAGTTTCAGGTTTGGTGTTTTGGGGGTGGTTTTTAGGGGTGGTTTCAGGAGATGGTTTTAGGGGGTGGCTTTCGGGGTGGTTTTCGAGGGTGGTCTTTGGAGGTGGTTTCTGGGGGTTGTTTTTGGAGTGGATTTAGGGAGTTTTTAGGGGTGGTTTTCGGAGTTGGTTTTTGGGGTGGGTGCTGGGGTGATTTTTAGGGGTGGTTTTTAAGGGCAGGCTTTAGGGATGGTTTTTAGGGGCGGGCTTTAGGGATGGTTATAAGAGACTGTTTTAGGGGTGGTTTTAGGGGTAGTTTAGGGGTGGCTTTTAGTTGTTCTTGGGGACGCTTCATGAGGACGATTTAGGGAGTGGTTTTAGGGGCGGTTTTAGAAATGGTTTTGAGGGTGGTTTTAGGGGGCGGCTTTGAGGGGTGCCTTTGGAGGTGATTCTAGGGGTGGCTTTGAGGGTTGGTTTTAGGAATGGTTTTGGGGGTTGCTTTTGAGGGAGTTTTTGTTCTATCGGTTTTGGGAGTGATTTTAGGGGTGATTTTAGGGGTGATTTTAGGGGTGACATTTAGGGGCGTTTTCGAGGGTGTTTTGGGTGTACTTTTGGGGGGTTGTTTGTAGGGGTGGTTCTTGGGGGCGGTTTTTAGGGATGATTTTAGTTAGGGGGCGGTTTTAGGAATGGTTTTTGGGTGACTTTGGGGGTGGCTTTGGGGGTGGTCTTTAGGGGTGGTTTGTCTGCTGCGGAGGAAACCTGTATTTTCCATTCACCAGGCGCGTGCAGCGCACTCATTTTTCCCACGTATTGCAAATCTACGCTTTTATTTCTACATTACACTTACCTCTAATACGTATCGCTAATAGTGTTAAACTTTACGTTACAGATCAACACTAATTTCCATTCTTATCATATTCCAAATCCCACAAGATTTCCACTAGGTACTCAATGCCCCCCGATTGCATCTTTGTAAAGGCCTGTGAATTTTGTATTTACCTTTTGTTGCCATGTCGACAATTCGAATTTCCTAATTTTACTGCTAAATGTTTAAAAATCAAGTCTCTCCTTCTTGTCATCGCCGTCACGTAGTCATGGTTAAACAAAAAATCAATAATCAATCAACTACATCGAAGCGCAAAAGTTTACAAAAATGTGTGTATCTACGCGTTTCGGAAATTACTCCGCTGCTCAAATAGTTGAACAAATCGATATGGAGACAATTTACGGAATTCTGTAAATCAAGGAAGTACCAACCGGTACAAAACACGTCCATCCAAGAACTGGCCTGCATTCTTAAGAATTGGGCATTTAACATGAAAAAGGTAGGTAGGTACCTTACAGAAAATAATATTAGGGAATAGTATATTAGGTACGTAACGAGCATGGAAAGTGACAAATTTCATACGAGCGTGAAATTTTATGCACGAAGCGTAGCCGAGTGCAGAAATCACTCGAGTTTATAGAAAATACACTTTCCATCGAGTTATGTACACTATTTTTCGGACGACTCCTTAAGAAGATAAATTTATTATAGACTTGCGCGCGCATAGACTTTATTTTTATTAATATTAAAATCCAACTAAATTAAAGAAAACAAAGACTATGCATACTTAACATGTAGGCATGAATTTTATTTAATCAGCATTTTACATTGTAAGTAGAAACATATATAACGCTAAAGAACGCCAAATAGGCATTCTTTAGCACACGAAAACTAATACTAAAATCAAATGAAACTTACTTGTAAACGTTAATTACAAAATTTGAGCAATTTAGTATATTAATTCAACGCCGGGAGACGTCGAAGGAAGACATTTCACAGCCGCATTGCTGCTATTTCGATGTCTGAGGAAAAACTCCTCATTCGCAGAGATGTCAAAGAAGTACCTACTGACGGAGTCAAAATATATACGCAGCCTGCTGCTTTTTTGTGCATAATTATTATTTCGTTATTATGCACCTATTTCTGATTTAATATTATTGCGTATCGAGAAAACGTAACCATATTTAGATGTTCTGTGAACGTAACCACGGAATATCTAAAATAACGCACAATTTTTCGATTTTCCATTTTGTCTGACGGCGCCGGTTGCGACAGAAATAACAACAAAGAGCATGCCTTGGATTAAAATTTCACGAAATCGGTAATACAGAGTTTCGACGACAAATGTCAGAGTCGTAGTGCCATCTAAAGCTGTTTACAGAAACTGAAGCTAACATAGTTCAAGGTCGTGCATAACAGTGAAATCCCCCTGAAGTAGCCTACTAACTTACTATGAGCATAATATTATAATAATTCCGACCAGCTCATGAATGACACGTTGATTTGTTCTCTTGTACGCCAATTCATAATATGGCCAGTTCGTACCTATATAAAATATTTAGGTCTTCCACGGAGTAACCATTAAAATGTTCAACTGCCGCACCTTTCAAGAGATTTTTTTTGAAAAATATTATTAGATTTAAAAAGAGACGTGACAAGATATTTATTCAGTAAACGTCAAAGTCTCAAAGCTGACTACAAAATATGAATGAACTGTGCGATTTTCAAATATTACAGCACAGTTTTGAGTTTAGCGCACGGATAACGCAATTGTCAAGTTTCCGGCCTGCTGAATGCAGGCTTTCCTACCTAGGGGGTCGCAGGGAAAACTATTTTACCTATTTTCTTAGATAAACGGAGACGATTATAAAGAATCCATTGCGACAGGGCAGCGAATTATGCAAAGCGGGAATTAGTGAACAGCAACTCATAAAAATTGCGGGCCACTCTTCTGCTAATTCTATTAAACCCTATTGACAATTGAACACCGAACATCATGGGACAATAGTGGAAGCTATGAGAGGAAAATATGTAGAAGCCACCAGCAGCACTGCTCTACTAAATGTAAGTGAGATGAATTCAAACAACAAAGAAAATAAAAATGTTTACAATAACTGTGTTTTCAACAATAAATTGTTGTTTTAATGAAAAATAGTAAATGTTCTAATTAAATTTAAAATGTGTTTCGTTTTATTTATTAAATTATCTAGCCTAATTTGACTCGAACTTTTTATTTTGCCTGGATAGATTCTTGTTTTGCAAACTCAATTTTGTTGCTAGATGGCAATTCGACTCATAAAACTGACAGCCAGTAACGCGCAAAATAAAAAGTACTCGTCAAATTAGGTACATACGATAATTTAATTCATATGTGTAAAATTTCGGAAGCCGTGATGTTTTTGTCAAAATGACAGCGGAAATAGTTGGCTCACTATTACAGCGTTAATTATGTTATATTTCTACACCTATTTAATTATATGACAATTATTAGCATTTTCTTTGTGAAATATCGTACCTATAATTCACTGCAGTAAATTATGGATTCATAATTCACGGTATTCGGCCAATCACAAATATAGATTCAATAATCCCTGTTTCGCTGATCCAATGATATTTTATATCGACCGCGATCAACTCTTGCTGCAGCTGACAATCGACTCGAGTGACAGCCAAGTGTATCGCCATATTACTGTTGGAAAACTCCAACGTATGCACTTCGTTCGCGTAGGTACCGATTAATCCGTGCAAACTAACAATTCAGCCACTAAAACTGACAGAATTTAACAATGGAATGGACAACTCCAAATTTATACCGGGTGGGGATTTAGTGTGTAATCGGCTCATATCTCTGGAACTATTTAAGATATCAAAATGAAATTTTGCACGAATGTGGGGAACCACATGAAGCATTTCCCAAAATTATTTAGGTATATACAGGATGTTCACATTCTAAGTACCAGACCAAAGTTATATTTCTTTAAATGGAAACCCTACGTGTCATAGCATAATATGGATTCCCCGTAAAATTCCATGAAAATTGATATACTACATGATGTGGTTTTGATTAAGGAATGTTGAGATATTGACATTTTTCTGCCATTATGGACCCAAATTTATGACGCTACTGACGCATACTAACCAAAGCCACCTAAAGTTTTTTTATTGAAATAGGTTCACCCACTGCTGTATTTTTGAAATCTATAAATAATTTTATCATAATACTTGAGATAATACAGGGTGGTTAAGTTATGCAAAACAGCATTTTTCTCAAAAATTTCAAATGGAACACCATGTATACTATTTGTACAATTGATGGTCATTTTACTAAGCTTTTTATTGATGTGGATATTGTCAAGTCTACCAGTAAAAGTTTCGACAGAATGTACAATTGAATTATAAAAATGTAGAGTTTCGTTAGTATTTTACATTATTTTTGACGATCTCCCCTGTTTTGTCACCCAAAACTCCAAAAAAGGTCTGCATTTTGTTTCTATAAAATATTTAGCAAATAAAGTTTACATTAACACAAAAAATCTCATTGCAAGATTATTTCTTAAAGATAATATTTTCTTCCATGGCACTCCTTGTTTGAACATTATACATTTAAGAATATAACCATCAAGAAACAATTTTACAATAAGATTTATTGTCTTTATATTGATACCAATTTGCAAATACAAAATATAAACATTATTGTGACTTTTGAGCAACAGAATAGGTGAAATTCGTCAAAAAGAGTATAAACTAATAATGAAATTCAAAAATTTTGATGTTCAATCGTAATATCTGCCGAAACTATCAGTAGTAGACCTGGCAATATCTACATCAATTAAAAGTTTAGTTAACTGACTGTCAGTTGTGCAAATAATATACATGGTATTCTATTTGAAATTTTTTAGAAAAATTCCCTTTTGCATAACTTAACCACCTTGCATAATCCTAAGTATTATGGTGAAAGTATTTATAGATTTCACAAATACAGCAGTGTGTAAACCCCTTTCAATAAAAAATAATTAGGTGGCTTTGGGCAGTAGACGCCAGTTAGCGTCATAAATTTGAGACCGTAATGTCACAAAAATGTCAATATCTTAACAGTCCTTACTCAAAACCACATCATGTAGTATATCAATTTTCATGAAATTTTATGGGGAATCGAAATCGCGTAAATGCTTGTGGGGTTTCCATTTAAAGAAATAGGACTTTGGTCTGGTACTCAGAATGTGAACATCCTGTATATACATTAATAATTTTACGAAATGCTCCATGTCGTTCCCCACATACCTGTAAAATTTAATTTTGATATCTTAAGCAGTACTAGAGATATGAACCGATTACACACTAAATCCCCACCCGATATATTACTAACTGCACAAATTTCAATATACAGTAACAGCCATATGGAAAACTTTTTTATTTGTAGGATTATTGGAAAACGGTTTTCGGCATTACTTTCAGCATGATTAATAACTAAAAAATTAACAAAAATATTTGTCCTGTCACAACTATGACACCGCCAAAATGTCATTTGAAATTTTAAAATGGCCCGAAATGCCCTTATTTATCAAAATATGTAAAAGTGCGATGAGGAAAAATTATTTGTAATTACATTGAGATTCTAAATACGACATTTGGTGAGGCAATTTCAATGTTTTAGTTTTTCCTTTTCTTTCCAAAAATACTTAACATTTACTTTTGTGTTCGTCTTATTTGTTTACAGTTACAGTTGAGTTAATTTGAAACATTTCAATACAAAAATACAGTAATGTTGCATTTATTTTTTAAATTAATTAATTTCTTGCAAAATATCCCTTTTTACGAAAAGTAACAGTACAATTTTGGACTATTTTCAGCAATTTTAAACCCTTACAGTGGAATTTTGCACGATAGTGGGCGTAAATATTAAAAAAAACTACACTGCAGTGTCTGTTCTGAACTACACCAACACTGAATAACTATTATTTGACGTTTTCAAAAAAAGGAAAAATTAAAACATTGAAATTGTCTCACCAAATGTCATATTTAGAATCTGAATGTAATTAAAAATAACTTTTCCTTATCGCACTTTTTCATATTTTGATAAATAAGGGCATTTGGGGCCATTTTAAAATTTCAAATGACATTTTGGCGGTGTCATAGTTGTGACAGGACAAATATTTTTGTTAATTTTCTAGTTATTAATCATGCTGAAAGTAATGCCGAAAACCGTTTTCCAATAATCCTATAAATAAAAAAGTTTTCCACATGGTGCAAACTTTATGGCTCTCACTGTATATTCCCAGTAAGTAGTTCATTTATTGAAAAATAAAAACTAATGTATTATGATAGTGTTCCATTAAAGTTATCAAATTTGAGTCTAATTTATTTGTTTAATCATCATAAGGTTCTCAGTCCGAAGACTGGTTGGACGCGTACCTCCATTCTTTTCTATCCTGAGCTAACCTACGCATTTCCCTAAAAGTAGAACATCCTACATCCCTAACTATTTGAGAGCAGTAGTCTAATCTAGGCCTACCCCTACCTCTTTTTATTCCTATCTCTGACTCTAGTATGTCACGAACTATTCCTTCGTGTCTTAGAAGGTGTCCTACCATCCTATCTCTCCTACTCTTTATTGTTTTCCATACCTTTCGCTTTTCCCCAACTCTTTCTAATACTTCCCTATTGCTAACCTTATCTATCCACGGTATCTTCATCATGCGTCTGTAGCACCACATTTCAAACGCTTCTACTCTTTTTCTATCCGCTTCTCCTTTTGTCCAAGTTTCGCACCCGTATAATGCCGTACTCCATACATACGACGTTAAGAGTCTCTTCCTAGTCTCTATATTAACCGTTCTCGAGCACAACAGTTGTTTCTTTTTGTTAAACGCAACTCGGCCCTGCGCCATTCTTTGTTTTATATCTTTAGTGCTCCTACCGTCTTGAGTTATTTTACTTCCTAAGTAGCAGAAATCCGCGACCTCCTCTATCTTCTCATTTCCAATTTGTATTTCCATTTTAGTTCTATTTTCACATCCCCTACATACCAAAATTTTAGTTTTCTTTTTATTGATTTTCATGCCGAAGCCCTGTGTCAAAACTGCTTCCATTTCATTCAGAGCCGCTCCTAATTCTTCTTTGCTAGATGCTAACACTGCTATATCATCCGCAAATCTGAGCATGTTAATAGTTTGGCCCTGTACATTGATCCCTGAGGCTGTTCTTTCCTTAACAATATTAATCGCATCTTCGATATATAAGTTGAAAACTAGAGGTGACAATGCACATCCCTGTCTCACTCCCTTCCGGATATCTACTTCCCTTTGTTCCTGCTCACATTCTATAACTGCCTTTTGCTCTTTGTAGAGATTATGTATTATTCTTCTGTCCCTGTATTTCATCCCTACCTTTCTCAGCACTTCGAACATCTTTCCCCATTTTACGTTGTCGAAGGCTTTTTAATAGGTGTAGAAAAAGTATAGTATTATATTCGCGATTATGGCCATTATTCACTCCGATGATGTTTCGTGAATAATGGCTGTCATAATCGCTCATATAATAATATACTATTACCTTTTGTTACCATGACGACGTTGAAAATTTCGTATTTTTTTTGTAAAAAGTTTAAAAATCGAGTCTGTCATATGCGTATTCTCCTATTCATTAAATTATCTAGTCGAATTACCTAGACTCGAGAATTTTTACTGGAAAATTCCTGTTTACGATGCCAAAGAGAGTGTCAATGATGATTTAAAATTGCTGCTTCAATCCGCAAGTGATCATGATTTACTTATAAATCCAAAAAAATCGAAGTTTGGAAAGTCAACCGCGAGAGAGCCAATTATTTATACAACGTGTCCAAGATAAGGAGGGCCAGTATGGGGATATTGGAAATGACAAGAGATACGGATTTGGTTAAATGGGAAAAAGGTTGTGTAATTAAAGGATCAATAAAATGGCGCCTAGAAATCCTTGATATAATTTTCCGTTTTTGAGTTATTTTGAAAAAACTGAATTTATGGATTTTTAACTATATTTTTTTCTGACTTTAATATTAAAATTAGAGCGAAACTAACAAAACTTCTTCGTAGCAACTTTTGATGAAATTAAAGATTTCATTGCAAATTTTTTTATTCTACGTTTCGTCTTCGAGCAACCATCATCAACTTCATTTTTTTAAATACAGTCCTGATTTTCTGATGTCAAATTTTATGAGCCCTTCTTATTCTGAATTCAACAATGTACAACACATTATGGTTTGATTACGTTTCGACCCGTTTTTGACCATCATCAAGAAATTTTTAGGATACGGACCTGTATGTCTCACAGTTTGTAAAAAATATGTACATACAGTATAAGTTGGGCAATTTTTAAGTGCACCACAAGAGTTTTACGAATCTGTTAGATGATACTAGCGATAAGCACCTACCCTACTCTAAGCATAGCGCATCTTGCAGTTTTGGAAAATCTTGTTCGTTTCTGATATCAGAAGAGAAATGCAGGTCCGTATCCTAAAAATTTCTTGATGATGGTCAAAAACGGGTCGAAACGTAATTAAACCATAATGTGTGGTACATTGTTGAATTCAGAATAAGAAGGGCTCATAACATTTGACATCAGAAAATCAGGACCGTATTTAAAAAAATGAAGTTGATGATGGTTGCCCGAAGACGAAACGTAGAATAAAAAAATTGGCAATGAAATCTTTAATTTTATCAAAAGTTGCTACGAAGAAGTTTTGTTAGTTTCGCTCTAATTTTAATATTAAAGTCAGAAAAAATATAGTTAAAAATCCATAAATTCAGTTTTTTCAAAATAATTCAAAAACGGAAAATTATATCAAGGATTTCTAGGCGCCATTTTATTGATCCTTTAATTACGCAACTTTTTTCCCATTTAACCAAATCCGTATCTCTTGTCATTTCCAATATCCCCATACTGGCCCTCCTTATCTTGGACACGTTGTATTAAGTTAGACATTATCATAAATGGTAAGAAATTAAATTCTGTGCAAGAAGCAAGGAATTTTTATGTTGTTATCGAGACAGTGCTAAGGTTCAAACCTCATATTAACAATTGGTAACTTGAAGCAAATTTATGCTAACAATTTTGAGTAAAGCTGTGATTCGCGTGCCATGATATTCTCTAGTTTTATTAACATTTTCATATGGTGATATTTTGTACAACTTTTGTATACGTATAGATACGGGAGCGGTGCGCAGAATACAAGTACCTAGTTCAAAATGCTTATGCAAGACTAATCTGCAGGGTTCGAAGAAGATGTAATATGCTATATATTGCAGACTGAAGGAGATGCATTATGGCTGAATATGGTCAACCGACGTCTACTTCACTCATCTACTTTCTTTCACAATATTGTTAATACGCAATCTTGCATGTCGGTGTTTGCCCCTCCATCACACACAACGGCATTTTTGAAAGGTCTTTTAGTTATATTAGCAAAATTTTTAATAGTGTACCTGATAGATACCTCAAATTATACAATTCTTCTGTCATTGTGTCATTTTTCAATTTATGGTGTGCATAATCTTGGAATCTTGAAGTCAATGTTCCTTTTCTATTAATTAAGTGGCAAAGTAGCAATTGAATACAGATATCCCTGCCGTTTGTCAGTTTTAATAATGTTTTGTAAAATGCATGTATGTATTATTTGGTCAACAATAATAGTATATTATGTACAGAGTTTTATAAACGCCATTTTAGTCACGAGTTTTATTAATCACGAGCGAAGCGTAGCGGAGCAGATTATAAGAATTCTCAAATTTGCTGGGGTGTCAATATTTTCGACTTTTAGGTCTATAACCGTCTGGTTTACGCTTCAGAAACGCACACAATTTGGGGTACTTGCTTATGTCATTATTGTTTTTATATTAATTATTGTCATACGCAGCATTGAATAGATTGTTTCGAAAGATTTTGGAAATAAGCAAGTAGCACATTCTCAGATAATGAATTTGTTTGGCTTTCTTGACGCCAATCTTGTAAAAGTTTATATGCACTTTCGTATACTGGCTTTTTGATTTCTCCGGCAGCAAACTAGCAGTTGCCGATGGCGCTGCTTCAGTAATTTCGGGTTGAATACCAATGGAAACGTCTTCTTCACTTGCACTGTCGTTTAGGTTCATTTTTCCCAGAATATACATAATTACTTGTCTCTTGTCACGCCGCGCCGCGCCGCGCCGCGTCGAGTTATTTTGACAGATTGATGACAAGGGACACGGGCAACTAACGAACTATCTTGATTTTTACCATTAAAAAAATCTATAACTTCAATCCGTAAACTAAAACGCCTGTTGCTAACTTCACCCCGTGACAAAAACGTACGAAGCCACGGCTTGTCAAGGTGTTTTTAAAAGATCATTTACCGTCATGGAAACATATACGATGAATGGCATTTTAAAGATGGGAGTAGAAAAAGTCATTTATTATTATTATTACTTCGAACTAGATATTGGTAGTCATTATTTGATTTTCTACACTTTCTCCGTTAGAAATCACATTGCATTGTCTTCGAAGGAATTCTTCAGTCCTTCTTTTAACCTCCCCCCCCTCCTTCGGAAGATTGTCTTGCCGTGTACAGTAAATTACGAATAACTAAAAAGTACTGAAGGACATATTATCTTCTCATGCGAGCTAACAAAAATGCCAGCCCTCTTTCAATCATAAATCGGTAAGCTGACTACAAAAGCAAACATTTCTCTTTGTCCTGCAGTAACCGAGCATAGCCACGCTCCACTTGTTCCCGCTCATTTTCTAAAAATATATATTTTGAACATAGCCCAGGTGAAATCACGTCACCGTTAATAAATTTTGCAGACCTTACTAAAGCACACCGCAGTCAATAAATCAGCATTTCACTTAACATGGACCTAAATTAATAAAGATATTAAAGTGTCCAATTAATAATAATCAATCACTGGCTTGCCCCTAAACGAAGTATACAAAGTGCTAACTAATATTTTACAGTTTGAAACGTACTGTTGCAATAGACGATTGTGGTGTAGCTATCTGCGGCGAATTCGCAATTAAGTCAAAAGCAAGCACAAATGGGGGATGTTGCAAAATAGTTCTATGCAGAGTTAAATAAATTTTATTTTGAATGCCTAGATAGCTTTGTCCTTAACGTAGTTTTCATTCTAGAACACATAATTTTTTTACAAAAAGGTCTGACAGAAATCGAAACTGAATTTCTAGGCGGCCAAAACAATATTCTATGTACATAAAGATATAGCACAAAGATAGATAGCGGTGTCACTCTCATACGACGGAAGAGCTCGGGTCATTTAGTATGCGCAATTTTAGCAGCCCACGAAGCCTGCAGCAGTCGATTGCGATTTCACATTTGAGTACCACTTGAAATACAGAGCATCAGGGCTCAGAAGTCTTTTTCGGGGAAATTCTTGTATTCCACGAGTTATTTTGTATCATACTTCTTAATCATTCTTTATTTATTTCTTGCTTCTAGTTGGTCGGTTTGTGTATTTTATTTCAATAATGAAATAAAAAAGCTATACTGAATAACAAAGCACCCAAGTTATCAAACGTTACATATATTCAAATGTAATGTTAAAACAAAGAAAGGGCAAGACCGTTTCACATCCCCCAACATTATATTGATAACAATATTTTTATAGACATTGCTTCATTGCTTCCATTGAAATAAAGCTTAACATATTTAATGAATTTCTATTTTAAGGATGACAATTTCGTTGCAAAGTTATAAAACTTGCAAAATTGTCTTTGTTTCTTGAGGCAGTTCCAAATGTTACGCAGGAAAGAACCATTGAATTTTACTTAAACTTGAAATATGGCACGCGGAAAGTATTTTCCTCGATACCTACAAGATAATATATTCTTTCAATTAGTTTTCCATTCAATTTGGTGCTCCAGGAATTTCAATTAAATTTAAAGTTGAATGCTATAAGCACTTTAGATACAAAGATTTTTATTTTCAGCGAAATACTTGAATTGTTGCATTCTAAAAGGAGCAAGAAGGATCAAATCGATAATTTTGTGTACAGATTTAAGTTGGCGAGCGGAGGAGGGACGACGCGTTCGCGCCTGCCGCAGCCTGCATATAACTCGGCGCAACAGTCGCGTCTCGCGTGGACTCTTGAGAATAAATATTAAATAATAAAAATTCAGTAAATAATATTCAACGTGTATTAAGAAAATTATTAGTACCAAGGGTAATTCAGAATGTAAAAAGGCAAATGTAATGTGATTTATTGCATACACAGAGAAAGGATTTGGTTAAAACAAATGAAATATGTTTACCACAAACAAATTTAAGCTTTAAATCTGTTTGTCAAACGAAGAATTCCATTTATTTCAATTTCCAAATTGATTATTTGTTGAACTGAAGACAAAAACATTCAAATCAACCAAATTAGATGTTTTAACGCAAACTAATTTATTATTTTCTTGGTGTAAGTTAATACAGTATTAAGTTAGTTACAAAATAACTTGATTCAAAAACACACAATTTTCATTCAAACAAATGATTTGTTGCTTAATAAAATACTGAATTGCGCCCATACCTTTTTCAAAATACCTATTATTTATTTGAACCAAGAAGTTATTTCCGTTCTTCATCTTTGCGTACCAAGGAAGAAACGTTTTATTTAGTTACTTTAAAATAATCATATTCCTGCCTAAATTTAAATACAAAACGAAAATTTCAGTTAATCACATACTTTCATATACCAAACTACTGATAATGTAATTTTTAAAAGAATTATTTTCAGTTGTTCCTATTAAAATTATGCCACGTTTGTTCTAAATTAATAGTGATTATTGTTTAACGAATTAAAGTATTTTTTACTATAAGCTTTTATTACTATCCCAAAGGACTTGTACCTTGACGCAGTTCTAGTAATACTGGGACGGGAGGGATGGCTTGCGCGCTTCAATGATATAAAGAGCCGAACCATAGGTTTAACCATATTGGAGGGGTTTTTATTTGAGAAGCCAGACTAAATCAAGTCCCTGGAAGGGGGCAGCAGCTCTTTCAGTAATCATAGTGGCAGAGATCGTGAGGGTTGGTATGGCACTGTGATACACACTACTGCGATGTGGAAGGCAACGGGAAACCACCACATTATTTTATCCCTAGTACAGCGTACTTTAATTTATGATGATGGCACCTTCTGGAGTAAAATATTCCGGAGGTAAAATAGTCCCACATTCGGATCTCCGGGCGGGGACTGCTTCGGGGGGAGTCATCAGAAATGATAAGTGTAACATCTCACGAGTCGGAGCGTGGAATGTTAGAAGCATGAAACAAGTAGGGAAGTTAGAGAATTTGAAAATTGAGATGGATAGGTTAGCATTAGACGTAGTAGGTATCAGTGAAGTGCGATGGCCAGAAGCTGGAGACTTCTGGAGCGGAGATTTTAGAGTAATACACACAGGATCTGTAGGAGGAAATTCGGGAGTAGGAATTGTTATGCGGAAAAAAGTAGGACAGAGTGTAGAAAATTTCTTACAGCAAAGTGACAGGGTAGTTATGGTTAGGTTAGATTCGAAACCTGTAAAAACAGTAATAATACAGGTATATATGCCCACTTCTAACTACAGTGATGAGGCCGTAGAGGCAGTTTATAGTGATATTGAATATGTGCTAGATTTTGTGAGAGGGCACGAAAATTTAATAATTACAGGAGATTTCAATGCAGTCGTAGGCACAGGGCGAGAGGGCGGAATAGTTGGCCCCTTTGGATTAGGCAATAGGAACGATAGGGGAGTTAGACTGATAGAGTTCTGCGATAAACATAACTTAACGGTCGCGAACACTCTATTTCACCATCATGTTAGGAGATGCTATACGTGGAAGATGCCAGGAGACTTAGGGAGATATCAAATAGATTACATTCTCGTTAGGCAAAGATTTAGAAATCAAGTTAGGGATTGTAGAAGTTATCCAGGAGCAGATATAGATAGTGATCACAACATAGTCGTTATGAAAGCCAATCTTAAATTTAAGATTTTGAAAAAAAGAAGCGGAAGAAGGTATCTTGACCCAGAGAAACTAAAAGATGATGATATGCGCAATAAGTTCGAGAAAAAGACAAACGAAGCACTAAAGGGCACGGGTGAAAATATTGTTAGGGACATAGAGGCAGAATGGAATTGCATTAAAAATAGTTTAGTTTCCTCAGCTAGGGATATTTTGGGTCATAAACAGAATGAAAGTAGGAAACCCTGGATACCAAAACATATTGTGAGTCTAATAGAGGAAAGGCGAAAATATAAAAATAGGTTAGATGAAACAGGGAAACAAAGATATAAGGCGATCAAGTGGGAAATTATTCGGGAATGTAGGAAAGCGAAAGAGCAATGGATCGATAATAAATGCAAAGAAGTGGAAGATAAATTCGAAGTAGGAAAGACTGATGAAGCATATAAAATAATTAGGAGAAATTTTAGAGAAATTGGATCTAGTACCAAAAACATTAGAAATGAGGCAGGAGATATCCTAATCGGAAGTGGGGAGAAGGCAGATAGGTGGAAAGAATATTTAGGAAACTTATATGCGGGACAGGAAGTGCAAGATATATTAGAAAGCGAAAGCAGTGTAGAGGGGGATAACCTAGGGAGTCCTATAATGAGAGAAGAGTTTGAGATAGCACTAAAAAGTTTAAGGAATAATAAAGCACCAGGTATAGATGGCTTGCAGGCAGAAATCTTAAAGTGCGCAGGTCAAGAGGTAATAGATCGTTTATTTAAACTAGTTAGTCGCATATACCTGACAGGCGAGATTCCAGAAGATTACAAACGGAACATCATAGTAGCTTTGCCAAAAAGAAAAGGCGCGGATAGATGCGAAAATTTTAGAACTATCAGTTTAACTTCCCATGCGTCAAAAATTTTAACTAGAATTGTGCAAAGAAGGATGGAGAAAAAGGCGGAAGAAATATTAGGAGAAGATCAGTTCGGATTTAGACGAAATAGAGGAACGCGCGAGGCCATTCTAGCTTTACGAGTAATTATAGAAAAAACGATAGAAAAGAGAAAGAGCGTCTATATAGGATTTGTAGATTTAGAAAAAGCCTTCGACAACGTAAAATGGGGGAAGATGTTCGAAGTGCTGAGAAAGGTAGGGATGAAATACAGGGACAGAAGAATAATACATAATCTCTACAAAGAGCAAAAGGCAGTTATAGAATGTGAGCAGGAACAAAGGGAAGTAGATATCCGGAAGGGAGTGAGACAGGGATGTGCATTGTCACCTCTAGTTTTCAACTTATATATCGAAGATGCGATTAATATTGTTAAGGAAAGAACAGCCTCAGGGATCAATGTACAGGGCCAAACTATTAACATGCTCAGATTTGCGGATGATATAGCAGTGTTAGCATCTAGCAAAGAAGAATTAGGAGCGGCTTTGAATGAAATGGAAGCAGTTTTGACACAGGGCTTCGGCATGAAAATCAATAAAAAGAAAACTAAAATTTTGGTATGTAGGGGATGTGAAAATAGAACTAAAATGGAAATACAAATTGGAAATGAGAAGATAGAGGAGATCGCGGATTTCTGCTACTTAGGAAGTAAAATAACTCAAGACGGTAGGAGCACTAAAGATATAAAACAAAGAATGGCACAGGGCCGAGTTGCGTTTAACAAAAAGAAACAACTGTTATGCTCGAGAACGGTTAATATAGAGACTAGGAAGAGACTCTTAACGTCGTATGTATGGAGTACGGCATTATACGGGTGCGAAACTTGGACAATAGGAGAAGCGGATAGAAAAAGAGTAGAAGCGTTTGAAATGTGGTGCTACAGACGCATGATGAAGATACCGTGGATAGATAAGGTTAGCAATAGGGAAGTATTAGAAAGAGTTGGGGAAAGGCGAAAGGTATGGAAAACAATAAAGAGTAGGAGAGATAGGATGGTAGGACACCTTCTAAGACACGAAGGAATAGTTCGTGACATACTAGAGTCAGAGATAGGAATAAAAAGAGGTAGGGGTAGGCCTAGATTAGACTACTGCTCTCAAATAGTTAGGGATGTAGGATGTTCTACTTTTAGGGAAATGCGTAGGTTAGCTCAGGATAGAAAATAATGGAGGTACGCGTCCAACCAGTCTTCGGACTGAGAACCTTATGATGATGAAGCTTTTATTAAATAGTAGGTACAGACATTTTACAAAAATAACTCACTTTCCTGATAGGTATACAATAACAAAAAAGTATTATTATAATAATACCAACCTCAGCACAACAATCAGCAAAAAATATATAATTTCAAACAATTTCGACATAATCTGCCAAATGTACAATTTTGTTCTTGAAGGACACTTCCAATATGCGGGACTCGCAAAATAACGCGCACCTGCACTTATTATTAACAGTTTCTTATCCCAGATATCCGATCAAAACATAATGCTTGACAGACATAATAGCGAAATGACGCGAACTGCAGTTTGTTTGATTCTTCCTGCTCGTGCCCAACAAGACTAGAATTTTCTACATTCATGTCAGCCTTTGAAGTGGTGTGTGACGCTATCCTGGCAAGTCGTGATTGGTCAAAATTGCACACCAAAAATTTAAACATATTTCTTTCGCTCAAACAAATAATACTGATATTTGAACTTCAGTATCAATTTGTTCAGAGCAAGTATATATTACTTTGCACCATTTATAATAATTTCATTTCGTACCTATTAGAAAATTGTAGTTTCACCTAAAACAAATATTTTTCTCCAAACCCAAACTATTAATTGTTTGAAATTGACAGTAGTTTTATTACTTCAATGCAAATAAATGAGTTTCTTGTTGCAAAGAATTTGGTTAACATATTTTTCTTGAAAGAAAAGAACTTTATTTGCATCAAGCAAATTCTTGTCAAATAAACTGATTTATTAAAATCAAGAGAACCTTTTTCTCTGTGTAATAATCATTAACATTAGATTCTGTGTCTTAATTCTATTAAAAAATAATAATAAAATAATGATGAAGGTCTTAATCATCACTTTCAGAATCGCTAGTATCACTGTCACTGTCGCCTAAAGAAATAATTAATAGTTCAACTTCACTGATATTGTCGACAAACACTTCATTTTCTAAATATTTGTCCTCGATCTTAATCACGTGATCACAACGCTTCTTCCAATCTTCTGGCTTCATTTGATTAAATTCTTAAATATTCATGTTCCGCTAACTTCCGCGCATCTCTTAATTTGAAGGTAGTATATTTTTTGCAGCGACGTTGTTTTTCACTGTCGTCCATATTAACTCGATGGGATTCAAATTTGGATGATATGGCGGTAAACGTAAAACAGTGTGTTCATGGTCTTGTAATAATGTGTCAAACTTGTAGGTTACATACTTCTTCTCATAATGCATAATAATTTCGTATAACTGTGGTATTCAAAATTAATATTTTTGTCGTTTAGCCCTTTAATCATACATATCTGCCTTTTGCCTGGACGTTTTGGTAGGCTGCATTGCCTACGACGCCGACGATGGAATTCTTTGGTAAATTAGGAAACAGCTTTTACTGCAACCACTTGCCATAATTCTTTGAATTCATTTCTGAATGGTAATCGCCGGTTTCAGATTCAGATTTAAATATTAACGAACATCCAACCGGCATTTACAATAATTATTCTCTGACCTTTAGAGATATTTGCAAATAGTCCTTTGGCTGAGGCATCTGTGAAATTATTCGAAGAGACATGGCTACTGTGCAATATGTTTCGTCCAGGTAAACAATCGGTCTATTTTGACTTCAGAAATATTTAATTTTCTTCAAATACGAAATACAAAAAGGCCTTTTTATCGAGGGGTTTACCACTAAGGAAATGGTTGGGACAGGGTCAAGAAATAGTATTTCCGAAATGGTGAGAAATGGTGGAAATGGTGCAGAAATACTACGAAATAGTCCAGAAATAGTATTTCTTACTCAGAAATAGTAGGAAATACCCAGGAAATGGTAAAGAAATGGTGGAAATATTCAAAGAAATACTGGAAATAGTCTGAGAAATACTGGAAATACTCAGGGAAATACTGGAAATAGTAAGGGAAATACCTAGGAAGTACTGGAAATAGTCGACCGATATTTATAAAACTTTCTACTCTCTCTTCGCGCCAAACGTACTAGTATTAGTAAAAACATTGGCCGGTAGGCCGGTCGCGTTCTCCGCGGCCCAGAAGCAAATATGAGGCCACAGTAGACGGCCAATAGCGTGACTTCGACTTGACTCAATTGTTGGCACGTGAACAATAAGTTTCTTCTGTAGCAACAGTGAGTGGTAGGGTCATGGTGAGCATTCAAAGCAAATAAAAAATCGAGTAAAAAATGGTATGAACTTTATACCTACAAGTATTCCTGGATTTATTATTTAATGTAAATTGATAGTTGCCATCATATTTTAAACTCTGAAAAATATTTGTAAATATCCCCGCAAATAGCGTGATCTGTACCAAAATTCATATAAAAACGGATAACAATTTTTGGAAGTGAAGAGCTTTTTAAGTGGAGGTTTTAAGGTGGCAATGTTAGGATTTTCCGCATTTTTCATAAATTCGCAAGTTATTCAAATTTCTATAAATATTTTTAAAAAAGGGCTTTTTAGCGACCTAAATAAATTCGACATTCTTATCCATACACATTTTTGAATCGTATCATTAAGTATTAAAGTCAGAAAACTGCAGCTTCGCGAAAAACGACCCAAATGAATTCATGCAGTGTCTTCATTATATTACACAAGGAAGCGATCCAAAAATGTGCATGGGTATAAAGTTTGAATATATCTAGGTCGCTAAAAAGCCCTTTTTTAAAAATATTTATAGAAATTTGAATAACTTGCGAATTTATGAAAAATGCGGGAAATCCTAACATTGCCACCTTATATATTATTTATATTATTTTAGTTAGGTACTCGTAGGTATACACTGTTCAACAAAATGAAATTTTAGGTATACCGCGAGGTATGCTGTCATTTTTACTCGCTTTTTATGCAATTTGTGGACCTATAATTTAAGAAATAGCATTGGACAAGATCGATGCGGGGTGAAATAAACTGAGGCCGAAATTGAGGGGTAATATAGAAGATAATATTAACTACCGTGTCCAAGACCTTGTCACATAATTATGTTTGGAATCTTTCAAATGTTGGAACTCTTGGGAGCGAATATGAACCTCGATATAAACGAATAATGTTAAATTGATAAATTCGGTTTTGATTGATTAAAGTTATGTAATATCTCGAGACTTTGCCCCGATTTGCCGGCTTTTCAGTATCTACTTTGGTCATCTAGAATTGTCGGTATTTAACTGTGGTGACCATTCGCGAATTGCAAGAATATCTAGCATTTTTTGAATACATACTCGAACACATGTCATTTTAGTTATTGTAAATATCGGTAATCATGTTATATAGGTCTCGATTTAGACACTGCGGCGGCGCGAGAGGTGACATACAATAGCATTGTTATTATGTTTATTGTTTTCGCATTTTTATGAAAACCACGACCGCGGTGGCTAAAATTTCTGTTAATTATGCAAGGAAGGGAAATTGAGTAACATAATTAGTAAGCAATACTTAAATATTAATTAGAGAGGTTATGAAACACACATCCAAACGAGGGAAGAGTTCCTAACGCATCATGCATACATATACGGGGTATCCAAAATTAAGTGTCCACAATTGCTAACTTCGTTATTATTGGACGTTCAAGGTCGGTTAAATGGGCAAAGACTTAGTGTTTTTCGTGAAGAATAAGATGGTGAAAACAAAAAAACAATCGAACATCGCATTTTCGAGATATTCACATAAAATAAACGATAATTTTTTAAATGGGACATGTATATTTTTGCATATTTAAACATAATATAAAATTGTGTACATGAACATCTATTTGAAAATTAAAAATAACTTGGAGCATAAAAAATGCCCCAGTATCGAGCCCAGTATATCACATCAGGTAGGCCTTGAAACTAATTTTGCGTCATAATAATTGTCGGCGGGTGTTAACAGCATTTGATTGTTATTTTGCTACTTATTTGCGAATTTTAAACATGGGAGCCAACCAAATTTGTTTTATGGAGTACCTAACGTGAGACCTAACGTGATACCAGCGTCAGCGGGCTGTTTTGATCCTTCAAAACGAGCTTCAAAAGCCATGTTATTTTTAATTTTGGGATAGTTGTTCCATAAGACTTTTTTATTCAGACTTTTAGTCTCTTTCAACACTTACAGAAATATATAGGGCGTTCCATTTAAAACATTGATGTTTGTGTGAATATCGCGAAAATGCGATGTTCACCATATTGTTCGTAATAAGAAATACTAATTCGTCGACTAATTCTTTGCCCATTTAACCAACCTCATAGGTCAAATAATAACAAAGTTAACAATGGTACGCACTTAATTGTGGACACCCTGACAATTCTTAAAGAAAAGCGTTATACTTCAAAATTTAATAAATTGTATAGGGGTTATTTTTTAAGTGACGTTTATAATCGTTTATATCGCGACACATTTATTTTACAACACAAAAATTAAATGTGCAGTAAATTATTTCCCAAGAAGAAAATAGATAGGTAAAGTATGCTATTTTTGTAATAGTAAAAGGCGAGGTAAAAGGTACGAATTGAATGAAACTGTAAAAAATACTCGGGAACACTGGAAATACTTGGAAATGGTGAAGAAATACTCGGAAATGGTAAAGAAATACTAGGAAATACTCTGGAAATACTTAGAAATAGTAAGAAATGGTGAAGAAATACTAAGAAATGGTGAGGAAATACTAAGGAATAGTTAAGAAATAGTGAGGAAATAGTAGGAAATAGTAAGAAATTGCAAGGAAATAGTAAGAAATAGTAAGGGCATATTTGGATATGGGAAATACTTGGGACAGATTTTTTCCTAGTGGTAAACCCCTCGCTTTTTATGGTGTTTTTCAATTAGGACTTTCCTATTATTTTGCGTCCTTCACCTCTTGAACCATGAAAATCAATAAAAAGAAAACTAAAATTTTGGTATGTAGGGGATGTGAAAATAGAACTAAAATGGAAATACAAATTGGAAATGAGAAGATAGAGGAGGTCGCGGATTTCTGCTACTTAGGAAGTAAAATAACTCAAGACGGTAGGAGCACTAAAGATATAAAACAAAGAATGGCGCAGGGCCGAGTTGCGTTTAACAAAAAGAAACAACTGTTATGCTCGAGAACGGTTAATATAGAGACTAGGAAGAGACTCTTAAGGTCGTATGTATGGAGTACGGCATTATACGGGTGCGAAACTTGGACAATAGGAGAAGCGGATAGAAAAAGAGTAGAAGCGTTTGAAATGTGGTGCTACAGACGCATGATGAAGATACCGTGGATAGATAAGGTTAGCAATAGGGAAGTATTAGAAAGAGTTGGGGAAAAGCGAAAGGTATGGAAAACAATAAAGAGTAGGAGAGATAGGATAGTAGGACACCTTCTAAGACACGAAGGAATAGTTCGTGACATACTAGAGTCAGAGATAGGAATAAAAAGAGGTAGGGGTAGGCCTAGATTAGACTACTGCTCTCAAATAGTTAGGGATGTAGGATGTTCTACTTTTAGGGAAATGCGTAGGTTAGCTCAGGATAGAAAAGAATGGAGGTACGCGTCCAACCAGTCTTCGGACTGAGAACCTTATGATGATGACCTCTTGAACCCCATTTTACACAAAAGAACTCTCAGTGTTTCATGGGATCCATTCCATTCTAGCTCGGTCCGTATTTTTTGATTCAAGGGTAACACGACAACCTTCAGTCTTGTGAAATTCGTGTACGATGTGACGTATATCAGCCGTCTTATACTCCGGTAAATCAGTCGTTAAGGAACTCTTCCTTGTACGCTTCTTTCCTGGTATTCTAAAGATCGCTTTACCGTTATTTTTCGACGCGCAAGTGTTGCCTTCACTTACTATTCTCTCTATGGATCTAACAGACACGCTTGTTGCAACAGACGTCTTCAACTTCCCACTTTCCAATGTTTCTGTTTCAATTTTCTCACTTTTACATTAACAAAACACTCTGTCCACTATTTCCCGTGTTTGACTGCATAAAACACCTTTCCGTTCGCAACCCGCCATCTTACCTTTCCAAAAGCTCACGGGTAACTGAAAATTTTACCTGCGCCACTGGTACTGCAAGACATTTTACTGCATCCGTAAAGTATGCTAATACGCAACCCCACCGCTCGCCAACTTTAATCTGTTTGACTGTATATAGAGAGGTAGTGCGTTTAGTTGTGCGTTAAAAATTGTGAATGCTGATAGGTAGACTGTTTGAATTCCTTATTGTTAAATTGTAACCGTTAAATTAATGTTCCGAGTCACTAAAAATAATAATTGTAAATAATGGTTCCTTAAAATTAAGTTGGCAGTAGTGCTAACTTTGTTATTATTGGAGCTAGGACTTCGGTTGAATAGGCAAAGAATTGGTATTTTTACGCAGATTAAGATGGTATAAACAGAAAAATAATTGAGCATCGGGCTTTGAGTTACTCGTAAAACTATCATTTTTTTAAATGAAACATTTCCTTTGTATTTCTGAACTTTTAAAAAAATCTGTGCTAAAACTCCTTATGGAATGGTATCCTAAAGTTGACCATAACGATTTTTTTCGGGGTCCAAAGTAAATTATTTGACTATTTATTTATTCTATCTTATAGTATAATATGTAGCTTTAAATTGATAGTGAAAGAACACCGTTATTTTTAACTTTAGGATAATAACGTACTAGGACGAGTAGTACTGGACCACCAAGTGTGTATTTATAAAGCAAGTAATATTGCATGGTAGGGCAAAACACCGTACTGATGAGTCCCACAAGGAAGAAACCAGTGGTCTACGGTTTTTCCATGCATATTCTAAACATGCAATATTGAAAAACTTGTAAAACGTATATTAGGACATTTTTGTTCACAATTTTTTCCCTTTCAAAAAATGCAAAACTACTCGGTGATTCACAACTTACCTGAAAAATTTAAGGAGATAGGTTACAAAAAAATAAATAAAAATCCAATAAAACATGAGCAAAAAAAATATTAAAGTTATGTATTATTGAGGGCTATTTAGTTGCCTGTTTTACGTCAACACAGTGTTTATTTAAACTGTTTGAGATCGCGCTCGATTTGAGTACGGCGTTCGGTAAGGTGTTGTTAATGTAAGTGGAGGCTCTGAAGCTTATTTTGAAAATGGAAAATCTGTGTGATTACGCACAAAATGGACGATCTAATTTACGGGGAAACCAGGTAAATTGCCCTAGCTTCTCGTTTGCATGTACAACTATTTCCAATTAGGTTCGCGCCATGTCATGTTGTCATGCAACATTTGCGGCAGTTGTTGAGCGTGAACGATGATGGAAATTTACGATTAAACTCGTAAGCGAGATGGGGTCCCGCGCGTCCACAACGTATTCTGATAACCAAGAAACAAGTTTTGGTCGTTGTGGGCGAAAATCTGTGAATAAGACAGCTCACCTACCTAGACTATCCCAGTCAACAGCGTGGCTCAATTTGTGCCCATAACATGTTCAGCGTTTTCACGTATTGCTACCTACAGATTACTCTTTACGAGTTAGGTTTTGTGAATGGTTGTAGAAAAATGTTCAAAATCCCGTTTGCCGCTGATGTGTCAGCTACAGATGAAACTACTTTTACTCGGAATGGGACACACAATGTCCATAACATACATAATACACATGCTCGGGTTTTAGAGAATCCGCATGCATGGGACAAAACAGGGTCAATGTGATTGCAGAATTTGGAATTTCTCATAGTATAAGCATATGTAGTATGCTCGATAGGCAGCCCAATTTTGTCACCACTCGCGCAAGACGCGTAGAGTGCGAAGAGCAGAGATTTGCGGGAAACACATCTCAGTGCTGTGCGAACGCAATGACGAGGTGTTGTTAGTGTTTTGTATTATTCGTTTAAGCATTATTTGCAATTTATGCTATGAAAAAAATTGTGTAACATTAAGTTAAAATGCCTGGTTGTGTTGCAGTGAAGCGTGGGAATTTCCACTGCAAGACAAAAGGTTGGTACCTCCGTGTTAAGATACGCAAAACGCAAAACTCAGGTTTCCTAATTAATAATCCCAGATTTATTCTGTATCCGGCTCGATTTGGACCTAATGTGTTGTATAAATCACCAACTAGGCGAAGGTATATAAAGGTATATAAAGTACTTACTTCAAGTTTCCAAAGATTAGCGAACTGGTGAAGCAATGAATTGTAGCTTGTCAACGAGATGATAAAATAAATTTTAAGTATGGTAAGTGGTGAATAATAGGTATTTATCTAATATATCTACTTTTTGTCAATTGCCATTACATGTGTAGACACAGTTTTATATTCTATTAAGCTATTTACAACATAAAAGTTATGTCCAACCTAAATATTTAAAATTCTTCTCAGATTCGTGCCAGTTTCAAAACTTTTAGTTTTCTATTTTTGTGAATTTCTGGCAAAATAAACACGTGTGCAGTTTTTGTCGTTCGACGTTTCGCCTCCGATTAGAGGCTTTGTCAAGAACTTTAATTTAAATAACATATAAATATAAAACTTATAATAGGTGTAAATTTTGTCAAACTTTCTATTTCTATTCCTACGCATTTCCCCATAACTACTCGTAAAGCTAGAATGGCCTTGCGCGTTCCTCTATTTCGTCTAAATCAGAACTGATCTTCTCCTAATAGGTATGTCTTCCGCCCTTTTCTTCATCCCACTTTGCACAATTCTAGTTAAAATTATTAACGCGTGAGAAGTTAAACTGATAGTTTTAAAATTTTCACACTTATCCGCGTCTTTCCTTTTTGGCAAAGCGACTATGATGTTCCTTTTGTAATCTTCTAGAATCTCACCTGTCTCGTATATACGGCCAATTAGCTTAAATAAACGCTCTCTTACCTCTCAACCTGCACACTTTAAAATTTCTGCCTGCAATCCGCCTACATCTGGTGCTTTGTTGTTTTTAAGAGGGCATTTAAATAACCGCTAAGAGTGTTTCTTACTTTTCTCGAAAAGTTCTCATTCGATTTCTTTGAAATTTTGAGGAGTAGTTTAGAATCGCCGTCTGTTATTAGAATTTTAAAATTTTTAAAAACCCGTCTCTTAATTTTTTATGCTGCGTTTTGGGGGATATTTGAGAATAGACGTTGATTTGCAATAAAAAGTTAGACAATTTATCCGTATAAAATTTTCATGTCAAATTTTATTCAGCTGCGTAAACTAAAAAATTCAATTTTGAGAATAATAATACATATAAGGAAGTGATGCCTCTAGCGGGAATACTGCAACTTAGCTACTAAGCCTACTCCCCTCTACTACTCCCGCGACGGCACACGCAGAATAATCTTAGTGGTTTTCATAGTGAACCTCTTCAAGCGCGGAAATTGTCTCAAATATTCTTGATGTAAATATATTTATAGTAATGGGCAGACGTAGTTATTTCATCTTGAAAAGAAAAAGTTTGCGAGCTCGAGCTAGGAGGTAGATTTACTAATAATAGTTTTATTGTCTGTATATCGACATACCTTTAAACAGTTTATGCAGGGCAATACTAATTTTCACAGCCCCATAAATTGCTTATAAAAAGTAAATTCTATCCTAGAATTATTTTTAATTATACTGCGTGCATTTTATTTACACTTTTAGATTAGGTAGTGGAGAAGTGGAGTTTAGACAAAGTCGATTCGAATTTGAATATGAAAAGAGCAGCACTGCTTCCGCAATCCACGAAAGGTACCCTAATAAATTAATATTGGTAGAACCTTTCTTTCACGTTTTTATTTTGCACAGAACGCCGACAACTTCTAGATGCGAAAGTTTGGAAACGTAAGTCCGACCAATTAAAACCTTGAAACTTTATCTAGTGCTAGACACCGCAAAACTTGCCGCCGCCGACCGGGAATCGAACCCGAGTCCCCGCGCTCCAAAGCCCTCGCGCTCCCCTACTGAGCTATCGGCGACCTACACGCCATCTTCCTATTCATCTATTTATACCTATGATTGTAACAGTTCGGCCCGTCCTGACAAGTTAGCCGTCCTCGGCTACCCCAGCCACTGGCTACTTTCAGCGCACGCGTCGCGAACCTGTTACACACAACGCACCTAGTGTGCACTCCACCCGCCGTGCTCTCCTCTTAGCACGCGGGTTGCCTATCCCACTTCTGAAATGCTAGACGCCGCCGACCGGGAGTCGAACCCGGGTCCCCGCGCTCCGAAGCCCTCGCGCTCCCCTAACTGAGCTATCGGCGACCTACACGCCCTCTTCATATTCATCTATTTATACCTATGATTGTAACACTAGTGTTAAATTATTAATTTTTTAATTATGTATTTTTAAATGTATCAGTTCAGTGCCGGGCGATAGGAGTTTTTGGGCCCCCTCAACCCAGTCACTATTTTTTCGTAGTAGGTACCAAGTACCCTTCATATTTCCAAACTAAACAATCAATTCATGAAACTGTGCTAAATCTTTAGCGACTAGTAGCTTTTGTTCTTTTTAGGGATTAGAAGCTACATTAGTTGAAAAATATAGTTATAAAAATAATTTTATTCTCAGTAATTAATAACAAAACAAAATAAATCAACTCTTGGATTCCCCAACCCTCGCGCTCACACGACCCGCGTTTTTCAGCGAAGATGATTTGCGCTTGCCAATGTTGTCTAACTTTCCGAGCCTCTATGGACTCGCCAGGCCCCGGGCGGCCGCCCCAACCGCCCCTAGGATAAACCGACACTGCATCAGCTTGTATATTGTACATATTTCAGTGAAAAAATTTTGTGCTGTTTATAAAACTAAGTCTACACCTGTATGTATTTTTATCAGTTTAGCATACCTACTCCCAGAAAAATATTTCATTTTTAAATATGTATTTTGTTCTCTATTACAAACTCATCATCATAAGGTCCTCAGTCCGAAAACTGGATGGACGCGTACCTCAATCCTTTCTTCTTTCCTATCCCGAGCTAACCTACGCATTTCCCCAAAAGTTGAACATCCTACATCCCTAACCATTTGAGAGCAGTAGTCTAATCTGGGCCTAACCCTTACCTATTTTTATTCCTATCTTTGACTCCAGTATGTCGCAAACTAAGCCTTCGTGCCTCAGAAGGAGTCCTACCATCCTATCTCTCCTATTCATAAATATCGCTTTTCTCCATCTTTTTCTAATACCTCTCTGTTGCTAACCTTATCTATCCACAGGATCTTCATCATGCGTCTACAGCACCAAGTTTCAAATCCTTCTAATTTTTTCCTATGCCGTACTCCATATATACGCTTTTAAGAACCTCTTGCGAGTTTCTACATTTATCATTCCCGAGCATAATAGTTGTTTCTTTTTATTAAATGCAACTTGGCCCTGCGATAATCTTTGATTTATATCTCTAGAGCTCATACCATCACGAGTTATTTGACTTCCTAAATAGCAGAAATTCGAGACTTCCTCTATCTTCTCGTTCCCAATTTGTATTTTAGTTTTAGTCCTATTTTCACGACCCCTACAACGACCCTACCAAAATTTTTGTTTTCCTTTTATTGATCTTCATACAGCCCTCCGTCAAAACCGCTTCTATCTAGTTCAGAGCCCTTCCTAATGCTTCTTTGCTGATGGATGCTATACTGCTATATCATTCGCGAATCTGAGCATATTAATAGTTTAGTCCTGTATATTATTTCCAGCAGCTTTACTGTCTCTAACAATATTAATCGCATCTTCGATATATAAATTGAAAACTAGAGGTGATAACGCACATCCCCGCCTCACTCCCTTTCGGATATCTACTTCTCTATGTCCCTGCTCAAATTCTATATCTACCGTTTGCTCTTTGTATAGATTATGAATTATTCTTCTAGCCCTATACTTCATCCCTACATTTTGAGCATTTCGAACACCTTCTATTTTACAATATCGAAGGCTTTTTTCTTGTCATTGCGCCATTTTGGATGTGGCTCAGGCGCCTGCGCCGGGGCTCTGTTGCGTACAAAGCACGTGTTGCTCATTGTTGCGGTGTTTCTGATGCTAGATGCTGTTGGGGGGCCTTTGGCCGCGGCTCAGGTGCCTGCGCCGGGGCTCTGCCTTTAGCAGCTTCTTGTCATTGCTGAAGAAATTGCCTTCAGCGCCACCCCCCCCCCCCGGTGTCTCTCGTGCTGTTGGGCCTTTGGATGTGGCCCAGGCGCCTGCGCCGGGGCTCTGTTGCGTACAAAGCACGTGTTGCTCATTGTTGCGGTGTCTCTCATGCTAGATGCTGTTGGGGGGCCTTTGGCCGTGGCTCAGGTGCCTGCGCCGGGGCTCTGCCTTCAGCAGCTTCTGGTCATTGCTGAAGAAGTGGTCTTCAGCGGCCCCCCTGGTGTCTCTCATGCTGTTGGGCATTTGGATGTGTCCCAGGCGCCTGCGCCGGGGTTTTCGCAAAAATAAAAACGTTGAATATATTTTTACATCAATATAATTAAAACTATAATCTGTATACAGAGTAGGCATGCGTGTATTTTCTGGGCAAATCGAAGCCCTGCAGCTTCTCACACCACTCTCCTGACCGATTCATTACCCGGTGTATATTCAATGATGCGGTCATGCAGGATGAGACAGTATGCGGTTGTGTTGGCCGGAAAATTCTCGCTCGACTCAAATTCTAGACGAATATCTATGGGTCCAGACTTGATGCTTTCCGACAGCTTTGATGCGTCAATCACCACGATGGGAGCTAGATCCTTGAACTGTTCCCTGCCGAATAGCGGCTCGCCAACTTTTCCATAGTATGAACTCTGGAAGTTCTCGTACATTTCGTATAGCAGGGCGTGTTTCCCCGTGGAGAAATCCAAGTTTAAATTCTCGTAGGGGAAGCACTCAGAATTCAGGTACAGTTTGACGTTTGTCAGATTGCAGTGGTCAAATTTGCTTGAATCCGTGTCCAAATTCGCTTTGCGATTCGTCTAAAAGGCAACAATAACGTTGCGGGGATTCTCCAACCGTGTTGCAGTCTTGACGGCCCACGCCTGTTTCGTAGCTTGCGGCAACACCGGATACTCGTACAGCTCCTAGCTGCGAAAACATATCTACAACTTTCTCTCTTCCTCGAAAATATTGAGAAGTTTTAGGTATTCAGCATCCGATGGATAGACGTACGGCACCCTACAATGAACCTTGGCCAACTCAATTCTGGTGTCATCGTTACCCACGAAAGCGTTCCTATCGTTTTTCGATCGAGTCAAAATGAGCTCGTGACACACATTTAACAGAAGTTTGGGAGAGTCTTCCAAGAACCCCAGCAGGATTCTTCCCGGGTTGCACACGTTAAAGTTCCCGTTCGCGTCGAGAAGGTGGCTCGGTGAGTCTCCCATATTCGCCCAGCCGGCATTCTCCAGGGCACGTACCTCACCCTCATTCAGATAAACTACACCCTTCAGTGTGCTCGTGATGCCCACGTTTTTTGTTCGATCCACTTCCACCCCGTTTATTTCATAGCGGACGGCGTCAAAGAGGAAACTGAGGGCGTTATTTGTTAAAGCCGCATTTCTGCCTCCTGCACCATTAATGAACCTGCCCTCTATGTAGATGCAGCTTAGATGCGGCAGTACGTAAACGTCTTGTTGGTGGATTGGTATGCGAATTTAGTCAATGGCGTTGAATGTTGTTGTTGTCACGAACGGCTGATGTACGTGCACCTCGACACGGCGTGCTGACTCATCCACAGCAGCACCGTCCAAAACACGAAACGTGTGTACGTTTATGTGTGTCATTATTCAAATGTGGTTCCCTTGTTGAAGTACAAGTACTAACTGACAACACTGTTAATTTGCTTGCTTCAATACTCTCCATACAACCGTGCGCATGCGCAGTCTGCCAGATGCAACGACCTGGAAGAGGACAGACAGACAGACAGACAACTACTGATAAGAATTCGGAAGTAGGAGAATAACTATAGATTCCTATTTGTCTCATCGGAAGTATGAGAATAACTATAGATTCCTATTTGTCTCATCGAGCTGATTAATTTGATACCCTAAATGACCTAGGTGGGCGGGGCAAGGAGCGTGGCCGGGGGCGCCCTAAGAACCACCTCTAAAAACCACCCCCAAAAACCACCCCTAAAACCACCCTAAAAACCACCCCCGGACACCTCCCCTAAAACCACCCCCAAAAACCACCCCTAAAACGACCCCTAAAACGACCCCCAAAAGCCGCCCCTAAAAACCACTCCAATATTCCGATACCTCTAGTTGAGTCCTTTAATTTGATACCCCACATGACAGTTTTTACGTAGGGGTTAGCCTAGATTAAACTACTGTTCTCAAATAATTAGCGATGTAGGATGTTCTACTACCGAGAACTAAGATGTTTGCATATATCAACCAGATGGTTCCCACACGTGTCCGAAACGCATTAAGATACCAAGTAATTTCAAATAAACAAACTGAAGAATGTTCTAGAATGTTATTTCCCACACGTGTCCGAAACGCATTAAGATAACAAGTAATTTCAAATAAACAAACTGAAGAATGTTCTAGAATGTTATTTTATTGTAATAATACAAACAAACAAACGGGTCACCTAGTAGTGTCTGCAACGTATTAAATGCACGTGCAGAACGTGGGAGCAAACCGAAACAAACATATCCTGTCGGCGAGTTGAAAGGTTTCTTCCCCATAATAAAAACAATTATAACATCTCTTATCGGCGGCGAACGTGCTTTTTTCTTAAACTTTGATATCAATATTTATTTAGTATAAACAATTGCAAACGTTGGAATTTCCGAGGAAATTAACATTAATTCTGTAACTTCTGTTTACAATCATAAGTATATATCGATTATTTGAAAGACGGGCATGTGGGTCGCCGATCAGCTCAGTGGGTTGGAGCGACGGCTCCGGTGCGCGGGAGCCCGGGTTCGACTACCGGTCGGCGTCATTTCCAGAACGTTTGCGAAAACCCCGGCGCATGCGCCTGAGCCACACCCAAAGGCCCCCAAAGACACCAGAAGTCATTGCTGAAGACATGACTCCTTCAGCAGCCTCTGGTCATTGCCGAAGAAGTGAATTGCACCTGGATGAACTGGCCGGAACAATGAGCAACACGTGCTTTGTACGCGACAGCCCCGGCGCAGGCGTCTGGGCCACATCCAAAGGCCCAACAGCATGAGAGACACCAGGGGTCCCGCTGAAGACCACTTCTTCAGCAATGATCAGAAGCTGCTGAAGGCAGAGCCCCGGCGCAGGTACCTGAGCCACGGCCAAAGGCCCCTTAACAGTATCTAGCATGAGAGACACCGCAACAATGAGCAACACGTGCTTTGTACGCAACAGAGCCCCGGCGCAGGCGCCTGAGCCACAGCCAAAATAGCGGCTTGGGTGCACAATGACAAGACACCACTTCTTCACCAATGACATTGAAAAGCACCAGAGGCTGCTGATCACTTCTTCAGCAATGACCTTGAAAGTCACCAGAGGCTGCTGCCGCTGCTGCTGAAGATACCGCTGCTGAAGACACTTCTTCGGATGCCTCAACGACTCCTTCAGCAGCCTCTGGTGTCTTTCAAGGTCATTGCCGAAGAAGTGGATGGCACCTGGAGAACTCGATGGCCTGACCTCGTACTCTCATTTTTCTACTACTCTCGCGCATTAGCGGACAGCCTCTGCGATCGTAATCCCCTTTCCCCTGGAACCCCGGAGATGGTCAAAAGAAAGTTTAAAGGCACCTTAAACTTTCTAATGATAGCCCACACACTTCCCTTATAGCCTGGGTTATCCCTATCTAAACTGATTTCCTTTTCTAATATATCTCCTATGTAAGATTCCCAAATATTCCTTCCACCTATCTACCTTTTCCTCTCTTCCGATTAGGATGTCACCTGCCTCATTTCTAATGTTCTTGCTACAATTTCTTTGAAATTTCTCCTAATTATTTTATACGCTTCGTCGGTTTTCCTACTTCGAACTTATCTTCCACTTCTTTGCATTTGTTACCAATCCACTATTCTTTCGCTTCCCTACATTTCCGAATAATTTCCCACTTGACCGCTTTATGCCTTTGTTTCCCTCCTTCATCTAGCCCATTTTTATATTTTCGTCTTTCGTCTATTAGAGTCACAATATCCCTTGTTATCCAAGGTTTTCTACTTTCATTCTGTTTGTGACCCAATATATCTAGCTGCAGAACCTAAACCATTTTTAATGCAATTCCATTCTGCCTCTACGTCCAGAACAGTATTTTCATCAGCGCCTTTTAGTACTTTATTCTTCTGTTCTCGAACTCCTTGCACGAATCACAATCTTTTATTTTCTCGAGGTCAAGGTGTTTCCTGCACTTTCGTTTTCTCATAATCTTAAATTTAAGATTAACCTTCATAACCACTATGTTGTGATCACTATCTATATCTTCGGCAGTCCCTTACTTGATTTCTAAATATTTGTCTACCAAGAATGTAATCTATTTGATGTCTCTCTAGGTCGTCAGGCAAATTCCGTGTATAGCGTCTCCTAATGTGATGTTGGAATATAGTGTTCGCGATGGTTAGACTATATTTATCGAAAAAATATATCAGTCTAACTCCCCTGTCGTTCCTATTATCTAATCCAAATGGGCCGACTGTTCTATCTTCTCTCCCTGTACCTACAACTGCATTAAAGCACATACATAGCGTACATAGCGACCCTGTGTGTATTACTCTAAAATGGCCGCTTCAAAAGTCTCCAGCTTCTGGTCATCACACCTCACCGATACCTACTTATATGTCTAATGCTATAATCTATTCATCTCTATTTTCCAATTTTCTAACTTTCGTACTTGTTTCATGCTCCTAACATTCCACGCTCCGACCTTTAAAATGTTGCATGAATTATTGCTGATGACTCACCCCGAAGCAGTCCCCGCCCGGAGATCCGAACGTGGGACTATTTTACCTCTCTAATATTTTACTCCAGAAGGTGCCTCCATCATAACATTTTCAGTACACTGTTCTAGGGCTATGTAAGATAATGTGGTACTTTCTCATTGCCTTCCACATCGTAGAGTGAGTATCAAAGTGCCATGCTGACCCCCACCGTCTGTGCCACTCTGATTACTGAAAGAGCTGCTGTCTTTCAAGGGCTTCATTTAGTATGTCTTCTTAATAAACCCCCCGCCAATATGGTTAAACCTATGGTTCGGCTCTTTAGATCATTGAAGCACACAAGTCATCCTACCAGTTTCAGTATTAGCTACTAGAACTGCGTCAAGGTAAAAGTCCGTTGGTTTAGAAATTAATAATTATGTATTTCCCTACTCAGAAGGTGACGTCATAACTTTTTCAAATATGGTGGAAAAAATGGTTATTTATGTGAAATATCACGGCGCATTACAAAATAAAAAAGGACATGCCCAGGCTTTTTTCCGATTTTTTTTATCGAATTTATGCGTTACATTCTACTCGCCATGCATAAGTTTCTGGCGTTATCGCGTCAGATGTAGTAGTAAGACTTTTATCTAACAGAAAATGCAGTCGATTTTCTTCAAAGCCCTTGTACTCGTACAGATTAATTCTAAGAACTAGTTTCCTATAACATCATTCTGGCCTCGATTCTAGCTTACGTGACGTGTCTATGGTAAACTGGAAATTGAAACATAATTTCAAAATTTACTGTAAAACTTATGGGGAACTCAAAGACATCTAGAATGGACCTAGCGTCCTTATGGAACAGCTGATTTTGTTTTGAAGCCTACACGTTCGTAGACCAGCGGGTCGCGGGGATCGTTGTTTGTTATTATATTCAAGCAACGGACCAAGCGAATGTTCCGCGATATTCTGTTTCCGCGGCGGCATCTGTTCACTACACAACTGGTCGGCTGTTTTGTTTTGCCTTTTCCACACACAAACGCTTAGACTGTGAATATTCACCCTGCTTCAATCGAAAATGTAAATAGCTAAGTCCCCTCTATAAGTCTTTGGGTGAACTAACATAATTTTGTTTTCGAAAAGTTTTAATTTGATTAGACGTAAATTGGAAAATTTCATACAAAACTGCTACCCTCGCTGTTATACCCTAAATTACATATTCGTATCAAAAATTAGTCCTTACAAATGTTTACTGCATCTATTAATCTACACGTTGAATGGAGACAAACGAACTTCATTTGCATAGAAATTCTAAATGGAATTTGCAACAATTATTGCTACAAGGGTAGAAATTGTCGAGAATAAGCGACGGAGCCGGCCGATCTTCAGTATCTATTTGCGTTAGAATTTACATACACTTTGCACCCTTAGTATTTCATTGGAATGATTAACAGCCTTTGTCCACGACTATCTTATAATATACTCTTTATACTTGTGTTTCTTCAATCATAATTAGATACATTAATCACTGCAGCGATTAATGAATATTATTCACTACACCAATAGGAACATCGCTTTGACCCTTTTTTACATTTTTTTAGTAGGCCGCGATCGCGATGTGTCAGTTCAAATTGAAACGTCAAATCAGCATGGTTTGCTTTTAATTTGAAATGCATATTCTAAAAAAGAAGATATAATGAGTAGTGAGAGTGAAAACGAGGTTTCTTTAACAGCACCAGCAATAGAAGAAGCTGCAGAACTTGTCTCGTTAGATTCATTGCCCAAAAAACCAAGAAAATTATACCTGAGAGCGTATATGTATGAATCTTTCTTACACTGGAGAAGGGAAATGAAGGTAAATTCTTTCTGGGAATCTGTTTTGATAGTCGTGGACAAAGTATAGTATACAACTCGTTATAATGATGCTATTATAAACTCGTGTATAATATACTATTAAATGAGACTGCCGTAACTTCATTCATACGGGTAAATGGCTAATTTTAATTAATGCATTGTTGAGCTTTGAGCGCATACGGTAATTTTTGATGTATACCATAATATACCTACTTATTTCGCAAGTACATAACATACTCCGGCTATAATTAATCCATCAATATACGTTATGCAGGCAAACATCAGCAATGTGACTGTGAAATGTCTTCCTTCAACATCTCTCGGTGTTGAGTTAATATATCAAATTGCGCAAACTTTGTAATTAACGTTTACTAGTAAGTTTCATTTGATTTGGTTTTAGTATTATTTTACCGTGCAATTCACTTCACAAAATGCGTGCGCTAAAGAATGTCAGTTTGGCATTCTTTAACACATAAGGTCGCTAAAGTATGTCATTAGAACAATCAAATTAATGTCATAAAAATTTATATTAGTTATGTATTCATAGTAGATAAAATAATTTATACAAGCATTCGGTGAGTATACACCCAGACAGTCGTTCATGTGGCCTATTTAGGTGTCCCTCAAAAAATTTAGTTTTCAACAGTTTTGCCGGATACATTTCTGTTTTGAACGAAATTTTGTCGCCAGACTATTTTACGAATAAAACTGATAGCCAGTAAGAGTTGACTCTAATTTTAACGTGTAAAATACAATTTTGTAATCGTCTTTTTAATTATTATGATCAAAAAGTAAAAAATTATTCCTTTACATCTACGATCAAACATTTGTTGATATTGCGAGAGCGATGGAAATTCAATGACCATCATGTCAGTTATCTTAACCTAACATTTCGTACGTGAAACCACCTTCCTCTACATTCGTTTCAAATCACACAGATGTCATTTTATAAGTTTTTCATTCGCGACCGTCATTAGAGTAATTTGTGGTAGTACAGTTCAAAGTAGTTACCATCCTTGATGAAAATGGAAATTGCCATCGAAATAAAAGGAGGATTAAATCAAAGGTCTGTTTCATTCACTCAACTGACTGATTCCCACAAAATATTCAACTTAAAGTATTCAGTCACTCAATCATTGCATCTTAACATCACCCATATTGCTCTATTTTGTAATACTTGTAATGAGTAATCGTGCTATCCGTGCTGGAGTTTACTCCTTAAGAATCGATTTTCAGTTATAGCCCGCGGTACGGAAATTTTATGAGGAGTAAAATCAAGCGTTACGTTACCTGTCACATTGAAATTATGTATGTATCTATGGATACGTATATTTATTTACGGCTGTTTACATCTGACTCCATAGAGCATGGAAATAATGAAAATAGAGTGGGATACAGTAGATATGACAGTTGGCGTTATAAAGTCAGCATTTGCAGTGTTTGTTCGTTCCTAAATTTGTTGAATCTTTTGATTTAATATGGAAAAGCCTAATATTAAATACTCTTTTTCTACACCTATTTAATTATATGACAATTATTAGCATTTTCTTTGTGAAATATCGTACCTATAATTCACTGTAGTGAATTATGGATTTATAATTCACTGTATTCGGCCAATCACAAATAATATAAAGTCAATAATTACTGTTTCGCTGATCCAACGATATTTTATATCGACTGCGATCAACTCTTACTGCAGCTGACAGCCAAGTGTATCGCCATATTACTTGTTTACGTTTTCCGACGTATGCACTTCGTACGAGTAGGTACCGGTTAATCCGTGCAAACTAACAATTCGATCACTAAAATTGCCAGAATTTAAAATGGAAGTGACAACTCCAAATTTATATATTACTAACTGCACAAATTTCAATATATATTATCCTAGTAGGTAGTTCATTTAATGAAAAATAAAAATTAATGTATTATTATAGTGTTCCATTAAAGTTATCAAATTTGAGTGTAATTTATTTGTTTAATAGGTGTAGAAAAAGGATAGTATTATATTCGCGATTATGGCCATTATTCACTCAGATGATTTGAGCCACTCGCCTTCGGCTCGTGGGCTCAAACATCATCTTCGTGAATAATGGCTGTCATCATCATCATCATAAAGTTTTCAGTCCGAAGACTGGTTGGACACGTACCTCCATCCTTTTCTATCCTGAGCTAACCTACGCATTTCCCTAAAAGTAGAACATCCTACATCCCTAACTATTTGATAGCAGTAATCTAATCTAGGCCTACCCCTACCTCTTTTTATTCCTATCTCTGATTCTAGTATGTCCCGAACTATTCCTTCGTGTCTTAGAAGGTGTCCTACAATCCTATCTCTCCTATTCTTTATTGTCTTCCATACCTTTCGCTTCTACCCAACTCTTTCTAATACTTCCCTATTGCTAACCCTATCTATCCACGGTATCTTCATCATACGTCTGTAGCACAGCATTTCAAACGCTTCTACTCTTTTTCGATCCGCTTCTCCTATTGGCCAAGTTTCGCACCCATATAATGCCGTACTCCATACATACGACATTAAGAGTCTCTTCCGAGTTTCTACATTAACCGTTCCCGAACATAACAGTTGTTTCTTTTTGTTAAACGATACTCGACCCTGCGCTATTCTTTGTTTAATATATTTAGTGCTCCTACCATCTCGAATTATTTTACTTCCTAAATAGCAGAAATCCGCGACCTCCTCTATATTCTCATTTCCTATTTGTATTTCAATTTTAGTTCTATTTTCACTCCCTCCACATACCAAAATTTTAGTTTTCTTTTTATTAATTTTCATGCCGTAGCCCTGTGTCAAAACTGCTTCCATTTCATTCAAAGCCGCTCCTAATTCTTATTTGCTAGATGCTAACACTGCTATATCATCCGCAAATCTAAGCATGTTAATAGTTTGACCCTGTACATTAATCACTGAGGCTGTTCTGTCCTTAACAATATTAATCGCATCTTCGATATATAAGTTGAAAACTAGAGGTGACAATGCACATCCCTGCCTCACTCCCTTCCGGATATCTACTTCTCTTCGTTCCTGCTCAAATTCTATAACTGCTTTTTGCTCTTTGTAGAGATTATGTGTTATTCTTTTGTCCCCATACTTCATCCCTACCTTTCTGAGCACTTCGAACATCTTCCCCCATTTTACGTTGTCGAAGGCTTTTTCTAAATCTACAAATCCTATATAGACTCTCTTTCCCTTTTCTATTGTTTTTTCTATAATTACTCGTAAAGCTAAAATGGCCTCGCGCATTCCTCTATTTCGTCTAATTCCGAACTGATCTAATATTTCTTCCGCCCTTTTGTCCATCCTTCTTTGCACAATCCTAGTTAAAATCTTTGACGCGTGGGAAGTTAAACTGAAAGTTCTAAAATTTTCGCACCTATCCGCGTCTTTCTTTTTTGGCAAAGCTACTATGATGTTCCGTTTGTAATCTTCTGGAATCTCGCCTGTCAGATATATGCGACTAACTAATTTAAATAAACGATCTATTACATCTTGACCTGCGCACTTTAAGATTTCCGCCCGCAAGCTTTATTGTTTCTTAAATTTTTTAGTGCTAGCTCAAACTCTTCTCTCATTATAATAGGACACCCTAGGTTGTCCCCCTCTACACTGCTTTCGCTCAGGCTGCCATAATCGCTCATATAATAATATATTAAAATATTGCTTAGTGCCGAAATGTGAATCAACGCCTATTCGAACACCAGGCAAATGTATTAGAAAGCACTTCTGAACTATTAATTATCATTTTATTTAATCATTATAATCTTTAAATCACCTTATATCTTATAATAAACACAACTACCTACTTGAAAAAAGTCTCCTTGCTCCGCGCTTACTTAGTTAGCACCGACATTAAGATAGACGTCCAACTCCAAAATGACAACAAATAGAATGGCGTTCCATTTTCCGTTGGAGGAACTCGGAAGAGCTCGGGAGTTCGTCGGATAGATTGAAATAATCTCAATTTTAATTATTAATTATTAATTACTGAATGTATAAACAATTTATATTTTGATGTAGTTGGATATTTTCGAACATAAACCATCTGATAAATACACATTTAGGTATAAAACTAACATTCGTGTGTACCCTATTATCAAGTGATTGAAGTTAAAATAATTATAAGATTAAACGAACTTACCTTAAGTGAAGTTCAATCTTAATTATATGACGCGCTCCGCCCGAGATGATCAAATAGATGTAGTATGTCGCCTGTGTAAGGTTACAGCACACATTTTTTAAAGCTCAAAGTTTTTGTACCAACCACCCCAACCCCAAGCCCGCTTGCGCATACTTAAGTCATTCCTTTTAAAGCTATTTCGTCGCAACCAGATGATCCGGGTTGAGAAAACGGGCTGGGTGGGACTGATCATCTCGGGCGGAGCGCGTCATATAATTAAGATTGAACTTCACTTAAGGTAAGTTCGTTTAATCTTATAATTATATTCGCGCTCCGCCCTCTATGATCAAATAGATGTAGATATTTAAAGCAGTTGCGACAAATGTAAATTACTGATACCACATTTACAAAATTACCGTTGTTAAAGTACCACCAAATATAAACCTCAACAAGAAAAAAGGAGTATTATATTTGAATATATAACTGTACATGTGTACCATATCTATAATAAAAGTATATTAAACAAAACTATCTTCTATTTTATAAAGAATGTAACATTTTTTCTTAAACTAAGGAGTGAAAAAATGAGTTTTGCGAACGAAGTGGTCTATTGTAAAATCTGGAAAATGTATTTGAGTTTTCTGACCACCCTGCTGTTCGTCGTATGGTATCAAGGGTTACTCCATTCCGACAGGCTGATGAAGTACTCGCATGCCGAGTGGAATGTGCGGAAAATTCGGTCGTGTCAATACCACTCTGAGCCAACACATGCTTAATCCACTTGCTCAAGGTTTGCGAACTGGCTTCTGAATACGGTTTCTTCAATGTAAGAAATAATCTGTGGGAATTTACAGGTCTGAATTCTTTCGTCCTGGAGAGATAGCACTGCAACGTGGTTGCTACACATATTTGAGGTCTGTCTGGCAAAAAGGGCAATGATAAAAGTGGTTGCATAGCATTCTTACGCGAGGTCTTAATCCGATCTGGAATTTTTATTTGTGCCCCAGTCCCATCAGGTAATATATATATGTGTCTAAGGTCAATAAGTGATAATGTCTGAACCCTATGGGCAGTGGCAAGTGCTAAGAGTGTGGCCAGTTTTCTTGATAAAGTACAAGTATCTATACTTTCGTTATTGAGGCGCTCCAAATAATTGAGAACAATACTGGGATCCCACGTATAATCGTACTTAGGAGCGCTAGGCCTTAACATCAGAACACCTTTGAAAAAGCGTTTTATCTTGGGGTCTAGAGCAAGATTTGGGGATATTAGAAAAGCCAGCGCAGAACGCAGAGTGTTAAGAGTAGCATACGTCGCCCCCTTTTTGAATTCCTCAGTAAAAAATTGTAATAACACTAAAATATTGTATTCATACACGTCTAAGTTTAACTTTTGGCAGTAGAGCCACCAGCGTTTAAGACAAGAACTATACTGTTTCATCGTAGACTGGGAGATGGATGACACAATTATTTCAACTGAAGAGCTGGAAAGTCCCTGGCGGGCGAAGGCTTGTGCGATAAGAGTCCTGCCACCAGGGAAAGGCTCCTCCAAAGTGGATGGCGGAATCTATTTGCAGAAAATAATAAATTAGAATCCGGTGAAAATACAACAGGTTCTCGCATTAATAATGACGTGAACAAGGGAAACCAAGCCTGCGTTGGCCAAAGCGGTACAACCACGATACCCTCAGCTTTGTCGGTTATAATTTTTTGTAAAACGCGCAAAATAATAATAAATGGGGGAAATGCGTAAAAACGGATTCCATGCCATGACAAAGTAAAAGCATCTACTGCTAGCGCATCTGGATCCCGTGTCCACGACACATATTTTTTACATTTTGTAGTAATTCTGCTCGCAAACAAGTCCATCTCCGGGCTGCCGAAGCTTTTAACTATCGCTCGAAAAGCATGTTGAGACAATTGCCACTCTGTCTCCAGTTTTAACCGCCGAGATTCAATATCAGCCTCAAAATTTGCTTTTGATTCGATATATGACGCGAATATAAATATATTTCGGTACTCGCACCATTGCCAAATTTGCCGAGTTAAGATATTAAAATTTTTGAATCTTACCCCTCCCATACGATTAATATACGCGACAGCAGTTGTATTATCTATTCTTAATAGGACAGAACAATCACGTACATTTTTGGCAAAACTCTTAAGTCCTAAAAAGGCAGCTAGCAACTCCAATTGATTAATATGCCATGTTTGTTCTACGTTACTCCAAAAGCCGTGTATTCTTTGGTCTTTGCAAACTGCCCCCCACCCCGTATTTGACGCGTCTGTGAATATTTCTAAACTATATTGTTTGGGTTTTATTGACTTTTTCGCATTGAGTACACGATTTTTCCACCAAGACAAATCGGCTAAAACATCTGCCGGTAATGCCATGTATGCATCATAATTATAATGATTATCACGAAGAGCTAAAAACTTGGCTCTTTCCATATTTTTCGTATACAGCCATGCATAAGGAACAGCTGGGCAAGCTGATGTTAAGAGACCTAATAAATGAGCAAACTTTCGAATTTTACAAAACGTAAGTTGTTGAAATAAGGCAATAAGGGTTTTAATTTTTTCCGCTTTGTCATCAGGCAACTCGAGGCACATATTTATTGAATTCAAATAGAAACCCAAGAATTTACAACGTTGGTTCGCTTGCAGTTCACTTTTTTGAAAATTTATAACAAACCCCAGATTTTGTAATACATGAATTGTAGCAGAGATATTCTGAGAACATTTAGCCTTTGTATCACCAAATAACAGAAAATCATCTAAATAAGCAACTGAAAGTAGACCCTTTGATCGCAAATAGGCAAAAACTGGTTTCAAAATCTTAGTGAAAAGAAAGGGCGCAGTACAAAGACCATTTGGTAAGCACACAAACTCATATAAAATATTTTCAAACTCAAATCGCAAAAATTTTCTATGCGAAGAATGAATAGAAACCAAAAAATATGCATCTGTAAGGTCGATCGAACCCATAAAACCACCTGGCCTTAGTAATTTGATTGCTGTATTTCTATCCTCCATCTTAAAGTGTTCCGTATTTATGAATGCGTTTAATTTTTTAAGATTCAAAATGAATCGTTTTTTGCCATCAGATTTTGGGACTAGAAAAATCGGGGAAATGTACTGTCCAGTACACGGCATGCATCTTTGAATTGCCCCAATATTAAGTAAATGTGAAACAGCATGAGACACATCCTTCCTGTCTGCGGCAGACCATTTTGGATTTGAAGGAAGTGACAATTGCCGTACTGTTGTACTGAATGGAATTCGATACCCTCTGATCCATGACAGAATATTCGGGTCGGATGTAATTTCCTTCCAGCGGTGATAAAACTGCGTTAATCTACCACCGTATTTACTTACAGTTGGTTGATGTGTACTTATTGTCGCCTCCGTTGAAGTGGTGGCTGCTTCCATGAGCTGGTCTGTGGTTTCTCTGATCGCCTTTGATATCGTTGTCGAGGCGTTTGGTGATAACCGCCCCTCTGCTGCGGGAAAGTTCGTCCGTCCAACTTCGGGTTGGGTCTCTGGAGGCGTTTTATGTTGGACGGACGATTGGAGTTTAACGATTTCAGCTGAAGTCTTGGAGCGGATGCTTTCTTCAGGTCCGAGGAGGATCGTTCTAAGGATTTGGCCGTTTTTATCCTTTCGCTCAAGTCGCCCCCAAATAACCACTCATCTGTTGGAGCATCGTCAATGGTACTTTTGAATTTGGCGTTCAAACCTGCTCCAACTAAAATTCGCCGCGATTGGGATTCCTCAAACTGTAAGTCTGCCATCAAACGTGCGGCGTCCCCAACAATTTCTACTAATTTACGGCTTTCTTCCGTTTGCTCTGGTTTTCCTAAGAAAAACATCAAAATTTTTCCCATGGCCGACAAACAAGCAGAAAGCTGCTTTTGCTTTTCTAGAAGACGTTCGTCCCGTCGTAAAGCCGCTTCAGTTATTGCACCTTTTACTTCTGGATTCAATTTCGGAGGCAAAGCAGCCGGACAGTTTGCAATCGGTGCGTAATTTGACACGAGTCGACTTTTAACGTCGGCTTCCAAACCATGGCGGAGAATTTTTTCCCAGCGTACTGCTACATCGGTATGAACGGGATCTCCTAATTTTGTCTCTTTCTTAGTTTCACCCAGTAGTGATAAAATATCTGATGGCAATGCCGAATCCTCGGGAGGGAGTAGTTCTGACTCCGAAAAACCTGCAGAAGAATAGTATAATATAATGGCGTGCATCACAAGAGAACAATATGTTTGCAGCAAGCTGTAATAATTAGTGAATAGTTGTATCCACCTATATACTGTCGGTTATGCAACCAGAGAAACACGATATGCTGCCATCTAGTGACTGCAGTGTTCCACCCTATCACAGTATTGTGCATTCTTGTACGCAAGAGGCCTAGATAAAGAAGGTCGCTAGCTACTCGTGGTAGCGTCTAGCTTGAGCATGTAATATTGTAATGCCTCATATCTAGTACAAGACAATTACAAAACCACAAGTATTGGCTGGTCATCATGAGTGAATGCAATTACATTATCTAGTAACGTAATCGTAATAAGTTGTCAGATATCTAGTATAAGGCAACTACTACTTAAATGAACTAACCTCTACTTAAGGAACGCTCTGGGGAGACTCTGTCTCGCAAGGGCTCTACCCCGTCGTGCGCCTCCTCCTCAACGTCGGCAGTAACAACAGAGTCACGATTAACATTAACAGAATGGTCCCTGTGACGAGACCGACTTCGCGATCGACTCTGCGATCTGCTAATATGTCGTCTGCTATGGCGGTCATGATGATGTCGGCGAGAATGCTTCCGAGCCCGGCGTTGTTCCTTTTCTAATCGTCTAAGACGCTTCAAAAGTTGGCGAGTGTCTAACTCGGATGAGTCAGAGGAAGAAGCTGTTGACCGGTTATCCTCTTCCATTGTCAGAACAAATTTTGTAAGATCACATAAAACGTGCTGATCACTTAACACACAGAAAACAGAATGACTTAAGTATGCGCAAGCGGGCTTGGGGTTGGGGTGGTTGGTACAAAAACTTTGAGCTTTAAAAAATGTGTGCTGTAACCTTACACAGGCGACATACTACATCTATTTGATCATAGAGGGCGGAGCGCGAATATAATCGTTCGTAAGGAGTAAACTCCAGTCGTGCATCGGAGCTGACACACACAATTTTTGATTTTTGCACTAAATACTTGCGTCAAACTGTGGCTTTTGGGAAATCAGAATAATTTTCGACTAAATAAAAAACATCCGTATTTAGCAGTGCACTTCGACTTGTCCTCGTCGATACCAGCAGCATTTGCGCGAATACTATTCATTGCATGCGAAAAATAAATAGTAATGAGAAATCGATATACCTAAACCTGGCACAGCAGGTAATTAGAAGAAATTCAGGAGGTCCATCCCATGAAAATGTGAAGCGCTGACCGAGGATCGAATTCGGGCCTTCCACTAACCGGCGGCGCGGCGCGGTGGTTCTACTAACAGAGTTATCAACACTGAATACGATTCATTGCGAGAGAAAGCCTTATTAAGTTGCTTGCAATTGGCGGAATTACTCAGTATTGTTCAGCAAAATTTCAATGTGTCTAGAGTCAAAAATTCAGCTTCTCCCTTTTCATTTGTCCAAATAGATAAAATAATGGCGCTGCAACCCTCAAAAAAGGCATCAGTAAGTTGTTGCATTTTGAGTGACAATTCCCAAACAAATGAATCGATATTGCTTAAATTTTGCATAAATCCATAAACAAATTAATTAGTGGTACTGGACCGTTCGAACAACTACTCCTCGGGCAAATACCCCGCTAGGCATTGAATTATAGAACTAAATCCAGATTTTTTGTACTACGAGACGTTTCAGACTGCTACCCCACCCACGACCCCACCTAAGGTGGCTTTGAAACAATCCTAATTTGTCTCCATGTACTACGTACGTGCTTTTAAGCAGGTCTTTGTTCAAATATCTGAAAATTATGAATGAATATACCTATGAATATAATTTTTGCCCCACAACAATTGCTTACTTATGCAGCTACCCTTTCGCAAACGGTTGCAGAGGAGAGTACCAATAATTTTAAGTCTGCATTGTCAGGTTAGGTACATTTTGTGCTTTTGTAGTAATTATATGACCCACTCTTTAAACGCGTACGCCTCAAAACATATCCGATTATTCATTTAGCTTTTCGCTTTCATTTCGAAAATAATTAATCCTACATGTAAAAGACAGTTGCATAATTCTCGTGCAGAATGAAATGCTGAAACATAAAGTCTATTCCTCGAGTCCTGAGACCGCGTCAAAACAAATACACGTGATCCGTGCGTGAACAGCGTTATGCTTAATTCACAAGAGCGCACTTAAGCGGCGCGCAACAGTAACATGGAAAAATAATCAGTATGCCTGAAATAGTAAAAATATACTTCCATTACAATGTAAAATTAGTACTAAATGTAAATTCTGTAGAAAATATGACGGCCCTTGGTTTGAAAGCAATACTCGATTGACCCATAAACACCGTAACACTGCAAGCATGTGAAGACGCGACCACGCCTGACCGTTACCATGTTATACGTACCAATGACAACCGCGCTACGTCATACACACGTGCTGATCACGCGATTATGTTTGTTTTGACGCGGTCTCAGGACACGGGGAACAGACTTTAGGATGCTTTGTTTTGAAGCATTCAACCAAATTTCTTCTACCTGCACAAATAATAATGGCGGGGTATTCTCCCGATGAGTAGTTGTTCTAACGGTCCAGTACCACTCAATGTAAGTTACCGTTGCCTTTTAGGAGGGTTACAGCCCTCTTACCTTGCACCGTTGGAAGAACCATAAAATACACTTTCTTTGCCTTTTGTTTTTAACACCTTACTGCAATTTTGCAGATAAAGAATTCTAAATAATACCACGAATTCATGAAAAATCTTAGAACTGCACAATTTATATTCAGTGTATTCCTAGTATTTTGTAAAATTTAAAAATATATGTAAAATGTAAAGTACCTGATCTTGTCCTGATCTACCGATGTGGTAATCACAACGTTATTCAATTTAAATCAACTCCGTTTTTATTGAGCATACATGACTAACAAGTTTCTGATGGATCGAGTAGGTATGTATACTCAAATGTATGCGTATGTTGCGACAAGAAAAATTATTCGTTTTAATCCGTAATTATGGTAGGTAACCCTGCTACGACTTAACTGCAGAAAGCATGGAAATAGTTATTTACGAAACGAGTGCGAGAAGACATTTTTCGCGCATGAGCGCAATGTTTGAAGCACGAGCGACGAAGGAGCGAGTGCTTCATTTGCGCGAATGCGCCGAAGACGTCTTCGCGCATCGAGGTTCGTACAATATTTTTTGAAACGAACATTATATTTTTTTAATTATTATCTAATACGTTTCCAATTTAAAATTTCAAAAAATCAAGTGGCTACATTGACAGATTTCCATTTGACAATTGTAGAAAATGACATTTGGTTTAATTTATTGAATTGAGTTGTCAAAGTGTCAATCGAATTAATAGCGATTTATCTTTATTCTTTCACTATTTTCAACATCCAAATTGGAGAAATGGCGTTTTGTTAACCAAACTTTATTACTATCAAGTCAAATTATTTCTAGAAAGCCTGAAAGGGCCAGTGCTTTTTGCTAGATTTCGCGCACTAGTGTGCGAACACTATGTTTGAGTTTGTCTGTCGGGTTCGCGAAATGTCATTTTGAGAGCGGCGAGTTCAAAAATGTCATTTTGAGAGCGGTGAGTTCAAAAAAGCTATTATGTAATGTAACTTTTTATTTTCAAGAGAATTCCGCATGTTAGATACTTCCGGTCAATTTTAGACTCATTTCCAAGCTTTTTGTACAGCGGGAAGTCAGATCTAACCAGAAAAGTTTCTGTGTAAAAGCGATGCTCTTCTGCCGCAATATAAAGAATCGATTAACTGCCAAAACAAACATAAAAAAGTTTGGCAATTTTCATTCTTTTTCTAACGCTTTTCACGTTAACAGAAATTTGTCTGGGAAAATGTGTGAAATGATAAGCTCTAAATTGATACATATATATTTTCTAACTCGTCATTTATATTTATAAAAAATAAATACCTATACCTCTGGATCGTACACTGCCGTTGCTGTGAAGACTTCGTGGACTTGAAGAAATAATTACTTGGTGTTATCATCATAAGGTTCTCAGTCCGAAGACTGGTTGGACGCGTACCTCCATTATTTCCTATCCTGAGCTAACCTACGCATTTCCCTAAAAGTAGAACATCCTACATCCCTAACTATTTGAGAGCAGTAGTCTAATCTAGGCCTACCCCTACCTCTTTTTATTCCTATCTCTGACTCTAGTATGTCACGAACTATTCCTTCGTGTCTTAGAAGGTGTCCTACCATCCTATCTCTCCTACTCTTTATTGTTTTCCATACCTTTCGCTTTTCCCCAACTCTTTCTAATACTTCCCTATTGCTAACCTTATCTATCCACGGTATCTTCATCATGCGTCTGTAGCACCACATTTCAAACGCTTCTACTCTTTTTCTATCCGCTTCTCCTATTGTCCAAGTTTCGCACCCGTATAATGCCGTACTCCATACATACGACGTTAAGAGTCTCTTCCTAGTCTCTATATTAACCGTTCTCGAGCATAACAGTTGTTTCTTTTTGTTAAACGCAACTCGGCCCTGCGCCATTCTTTGTTTTATATCTTTAGTGCTCCTACCGTCTTGAGTTATTTTACTTCCTAAGTAGCAGAAATCCGCGACCTCCTCTATTTTCTCATTTCCAATTTGTATTTCCATTTTAGTTCTATTTTCACATCCCCTACATACCAAAATTTTAGTTTTCTTTTTATTGATTTTCATGCCGAAGCCCTGTGTCAAAACTGCTTCCATTTCATTCAAAGCCGCTCCTAATTCTTCTTTGCTAGATGCTAACACTGCTATATCATCCGCAAATCTGAGCATGTTAATAGTTTGGCCCTGTACATTGATCCCTGAGGCTGTTCTTTCCTTAACAATATTAATCGCATCTTCGATATATAAGTTGAAAACTAGAGGTGACAATGCACATCCCTGTCTCACTCCCTTCCGGATATCTACTTCCCTTTGTTCCTGCTCACATTCTATAACTGCCTTTTGCTCTTTGTAGAGATTATGTATTATTCTTCTGTCCCTGTATTTCATTCCTACCTTTCTCAGCACTTCGAACATCTTCCCCCATTTTACGTTGTCGAAGGCTTTTTCTAAATCTACAAATCCTATATAGACGCTCTTTCTCTTTTCTATCGTTTTTTCTATAATTACTCGTAAAGCTATAATGGCCTCGCGCGTTCCTCTATTTCGTCTAAATCCGAACTGATCTTCTCCTAATATTTCTTCCGCCTTTTTCTCCATCCTTCTTTGCACAATTCTAGTTAAAATTTTTGACGCATGGGAAGTTAAACTGATAGTTCTAAAATTTTCGCATCTATCCGCGCCTTTTCTTTTTGGCAAAGCTACTATGATGTTCCGTTTGTAATCTTCTGGAATCTCGCCTGTCAGTTATATGCGACTAACTAATTTAAATAAACGATCTATTACCTCTTGACCTGCGCACTTTAAGATTTCTGCCTGCAAGCCATCTATACCTGGTGCTTTATTATTCCTTAAACTTTTTAGTGCTATCTCAAACTCTTCTCTCATTATAGGACTCCCTAGGTTATCCCCCTCTACACTGCTTTCGCTTTCTAATATATCTTGCACTTCCTGTCCCGCATATAAGTTTCCTAAATATTCTTTCCACCTATCTACCTTCTCCCCACTTCCGATTAGGATATCTCCTGCCTCATTTCTAATGTTTTTGGTACTAGATCCAATTTCTCTAAAATTTCTCCTAATTATTTTATATGCTTCATCAGTCTTTCCTACTTCGAATTTATCTTCCACTTCTTTGCATTTATTATCGATCCATTGCTCTTTCGCTTTCCTACATTTCCGAATAATTTCCCACTTGATCGCCTTATATCTTTGTTTCCCTGTTTCATCTAACCTATTTTTATATTTTCGCCTTTCCTCTATTAGACTCACAATATGTTTTGTTATCCAGGGTTTCCTACTTTCATTCTGTTTATGACCCAAAATATCCCTAGCTGAGGAAACTAAACTATTTTTAATGCAATTCCATTCTGCCTCTATGTCCCTAACAATATTTCCACCCGTGCCCTTTAGTGCTTCGTTTGTCTTTTTCTCGAACTTATTGCGCATATCATCTTTTAGTTTCTCTGGGTCAAGATACCTTCTTCCGCTTCTTTTTTTCAAAATCTTAAATTTAAGATTGGCTTTCATAACGACTATGTTGTGATCACTATCTATATCTGCTCCTGGATAACTTCTACAATCCCTAACTTGATTTCTAAATCGTTGCCTAACGAGAATGTAATCTATTTGATATCTCCCCAAGTCTCCTGGCATCTTCCACGTATAGCATCTCCTAACATGATGGTGAAATAGAGTGTTCGCGACCGTTAAGTTATGTTTATCGCAGAACTCTATCAGTCTAACTCCCCTATCGTTCCTATTGCCTAATCCAAAGGGGCCAACTATTCCGCCCTCTCGCCCTGTGCCTACGGCTGCATTGAAATCTCCTGTAATTATTAAATTTTCGTGCCCTCTCACAAAATCTAGCACATATTCAATATCACTATAAACTGCCTCTACGGCCTCATCACTGTAGTTAGAAGTGGGCATATATACCTGTATTATTACTGTTTTTACAGGTTTCGAATCTAACCTAACCATAACTACCCTGTCACTTTGCTGTAAGAAATTTTCTACACTCTGTCCTACTTTTTTCCGCATAACAATTCCTACTCCCGAATTTCCTCCTACAGATCCTGTGTGTATTACTCTAAAATCTCCGCTCCAGAAGTCTCCGGCTTCTGGCCATCTCACTTCACTAATACCTACTACGTCTAATGCTAACCTATCCATCTCAATTTTCAAATTCTCTAACTTTCCTACTTGTTTCATGCTTCTAACATTCCACGCTCCGACTCGTGAGATGTTACACTTATCATTTCTGATGACTCCCCCCGAAGCAGTCCCCGCCCGGAGATCCGAATGTGGGACTTGGTGTTAATAATTTTAAAATGTATGAGGGTGGCGTTGAAAATTTTTGACTCAAATTATTTCTAAAAGGTTAAAAACATCACAAATTTCAAAAGTCCGTTTGGAAAGAGCCCAGGGGAAAGTAGAATAGCGTCATCAATTACCTTGTTGCTAAGCTAGTATTCAGGCAAATTAGATTTCAAATTTTTCCTAATAATTATTTTATATATGTTACATTAATAATATACTTATCCTTCACTTGGTTGCATTTATTATCAATCCATTGTTTTTTTAGCTTTCCTACGTTTCCGAATAATTTCTTAGTTTATCCACTTCTACCTTTATCGGCCTACTTTGGATAATTTATTAAGATTTCTCTAGGTTTTCACTACGGTTTTATTTTTTTCACTTTTAGAGCTCATGCAAAAGTGAAATTTCAAAGACAAGATTTTGCTGCTTATTTTTATTGAGTTACCTACAAGCACAAGCACAGCGCTTCTGGAATTCTTACAAACTACAGAAAAAGCTGTGAAAGTCCCTATTTTATTCCTCTGCCGAGAATCTGCATTTGCTGCGTTGATCCCACGGGACCAGAGTTATTCGCGAAAAACTAACTTATTTTTTGTGACGTCTAAAATTGATATAACTGAGGAATATAAAGAGGAAAGTCCTACAGAATTCCTTAGTCGATCGAATCATTCAACTTTGTATTTTTTATCGTTTACATTTAATATTTAGGGGTAGAAATAACTTTGGAGTCGAAGATCTCATAAGCCAATTATTTCGGATTCAAATTCAATATCATTAACCGTGATTATTTTTTAACGAATAAAAGCATTTTTGCGTGAAAGATTTTGACAGCTTTTATTATTTACGTTCGATAATAGTTATTTACGAAACGAGTACGAGAAGACATTTTTCGCGCATGAGCGCAATGTTCGAAGCACGAGCGACGAAAGAGCGAGTGCTTCATTTACGCGAATGCGCCGAAGACGTCTTCGCGCATCGAGGTTCGTACAATATTTTTTGAAACGAACATTATAATTTTTAATTATTATCTAATAAGTTTCCAATTTAAAATTTCAAAAAATCAAGTGGTTACATTAACATTTCCATTTGACAATTGTAGAAAATGACATTTGGATTAATTTATTGAATTGAGTTGTCAAAGTGTCAATCGAATTAATAGCGATTTATCTTTATTCTTTCACTATTTTCAACATCCAAATTGGACAAATGGCGTTTTGTTAACCGAACTTTATTACTATCAAGTCAAATTATTTCTAGAAAGCCTGAAAGGGCCAGTGCTTTTTGCTAAATGTAAATGTAAGCAAAGCAACTGGAATGGCTACGGCAGATATATCAATACGGCAGGCGCTGAAGCTAGAAAAGAACAGATAATCGTAGGGGTATCTATTTCAGTCCCTCTCGCATTTCACCAGTGTCCACTGACAGCTGACAGCGAGTGTTTTTTCAGCTAATGTGATTCGTTTATGTTTGGTGTTATAAGTACGTTTAATTTAAATTTTATTTGAAGAATTACACGAAATTCAAATAGATAATAAACATAATCGTAAGTACATTTTTTGCAATTGTAATTTATTTTTAAGAATAAAACATCCGAAAATTGATTTTTATATAGGGAATGCAATCCCGATCTCGCGGGATCCCGATCTCGCGAGATCTCGTGTCATTTTTCGAGATCAATCCCGAAGCATAATATGACGAGATCTCGTACGAGATTGACGAGATTGAGCGGCAGTAGTCAGCGACGCTATACGCGTCCGCTCGGTGCGCGATGCGCGAGCGATGCACTGTCTGACGGTCCGGGGGTGTTGTGCTACAGGTGGGATTTCTTAGCGACGTCCAGCGTTCGCGGCCCGCCGCGACGTCCAGCAGTAACGGTTAGCCACGACGATTTTTGGATTTGGTTGAAACGTCTGCCGTCCTCGTTTTTGTAGTAGTGAGAGAACCGCCCGCAATATCAAGTGTTTTTGTGTTCAGGTGGTTCAGTTGACTGCAGATTACGTAACAGTGGCTTGTTGTCATGTTGAATAGGAATACTCTAACATCATTTTCCCGAATTTTTGATAATCTTTGAAGTCTTTATTTCCGTGGTCTTAATGCAAGGAAATTCACGTACACGATCAATCAATACTTCGTTGTCTGCATGTGTAAATTTTTGAGATTTTCAGTCGTAATATCCACCACAATATGCTTATTTCAACTGATACATGTGACTGCTAGGCTCTACGTTCGCGGCTTGACATGTTTTTGAGCAGTCGGGACGCAGCCGCTGACGGCCGGACGCTGAGATGACGAGTCGTGACGTTTCAAAGAAAACAGATGCATTCAAAATGCATTGTTGGGTCATTAACCGCCAGCCGTCGCGGCGGACCGCGAACGCTGGACGTCGCTAGGAAATCCCACCTTAACAAGATAGAAAACTATCCCGACTATTTACGAATATGAGCGACGAATGACGAGCGGGACTGATGATTTATGACTAAGTGGAGTGAGTGAGCGGGAGATATCCGCGTGCGTGCAGACACTTGTTTCTTTATAATTGTTTTATTTGTACAAATTGTACCTTTTTATTATTTAAGTGAGTCAAATAAACATAATTCTGGATTATTACAAGCATTAGCTTGTTAATACTTGAAACATGTCTACAAACAATCCAGATCAAGTGTATGTGGAGTTTAGTAGTCGCTTGCCGGTATGGAGGTACTTCAAGAAAGCAGTAAATAACTTGACTGCTCAATGCAAGTTATGTAAAGCTGTTATCAAAACAACATCTGGGTCTACAAAAGGTTTACATGTTCATATGAAAACAATCCACAAAATTGACACAAAATCATTTAAACAATATTTTTTCTAAAACTATCCGAGATCTCGAAAATACCGAGATCTCGCGAGATTGTAATTTCTAATTTCGCTAGATCTCGAATTTGCGATCTCGACTCGAGATTGCATTCCCTATTTTTATACGTGTAAGTATCAGTACAGACTCTAAATCTTCAAATACTTACATTTATTATATTAATTAAATTTGTTTGCATAGTTCTCTTACTTTCCAAGATGCGATAAAAATTTAGCATTAGATCGAAATCAGTTCCCGATCGTGCTTTACCTATAAAATTCTAATAATACCTGAGATGAGTGAGACGCATGATGACCTTTCCACGCACTAGAAAAGGATGGATACCCCTACGCGTAGCGGGTTGCATAAAATCGACAGGCGTCACTTTTACAACGTGCAGCCGCCATTCCAGTTTCCCTGGATCGAATTCAATGGCGCGAACACTATGTTTGAGTTTGTCTGTCGGGTTAGCGAAATGTCATTTTGAGAGCGGCGAGTTCAAAAATATCTTTTGACCACAATAATTCTCTTGTATACCTTTTTCTAAAGTTATAACCTCTTATTGCCATTATGACATTTATTGACTTTTTCTCTTTTTTAGTTTATTGCAAGATTAGCAGTTGGCAGTTGTCAAGAATCCATGGATCTTTAGTTTATTTAGTTTTTTCTGATATTTCACTTGAAGGTTTTTTCAATTGATTTTATTGTTTTTTCCTAAATGGTTTTCTTTAAGTTCAATGTTTTTTCCCTTCAAGCTACGAAGTATTCGAATTTCCTTTGTGTATTTCTTATACCTCGTAGGTAAATACTGAAATTCAGTTTTCTAGATTAGCTTATTTCATGGATATCATTATTTTAATTATTTGTATTGTTTTGTCAATTTTAAGCTTCCTTGCCGTATTTATTTACAATTTTACATTTTCTGATGATGAGATTGTTTAAAAAATCTTGAAACCGGTCAAATATTTAAATAAAACGTTGTATATTGGTAGTTCGCAGAGTAATTATTTGTTTCATCATGAACTTCTACCAAAAAGTAAAAGAAGAAAATATTAACTACATTTTTGATAAAATATAAGGGTAGGTATTACTTACTAAAAATAAAGAATAATATTCAATTATAAATTAATAAACAAAAGTAAATAATGAACTCTGATAAAATAACCTTAAGAACGAATGAAAACTAAAAAGACTAAATGTAAATAGGAATATGAACAAAAAGTTCCATTGGGTCACTTGCCCATCGCCCTTTTCTGTGTGTCGCTATCTAAGAAGCATTTTGCTTTCTGCAATAGCCAACAGATTGTTCTCTTTTTTATCGAAATTACTTTGTTGTTTGTGTCTTTGACAAAAACCTTTCTTTTATCAATTGGCGAGATCATTATGTTTCCCTGCTCTAACATTTTAACTGCTGCTAATACTAAATGACTCCAGAACTGGTTTAAACTGACAAAATTGGGGGAATAGAGGTGATTGGATTACCCAACAGAATACACGGTGAATACGCGAATGCATGGCGAATTCATGCGATAGTGGATGAATACACACGAATATGGGGACTGCAGATGAATACTCGTATGTATTCGAATACTTCCCAAGTGTACACCTGAATACGCAAATGATTAACCCTCCGTCAGATTCATATTGTACTAACTTCAAAACTTCGAGAAGAAGTTTTTTTAGCTTCGTGTCTGTGCGTGCGTCTGGGTGGGTGTGGGTGTGTGTGTTGTCCGGATTTCTTTGGTACGAAGGCGTTCGATAACTGTCGTAAAAACTAACACTGAAAGTTATTGAAAAGTTGTTTCTTATTTGAACGTCAAAAAATAATCTTTCGAATACCACACGAGAGTAAGAATAACTTGGAAAATAATTCTCCACATTCTGCTCAAACTTGTCGCCATTCGGCAATAATTCTCTTGTGATATTACTACTGATAATTAAATTAAGCGTTCATTTGTTATTAACATTTTAAATCTTTAAATACATATTGCGGCTTAACTATTAGAAATATGAAAAAAAAGTTTGGATAAAAAATGTTGCGTATTTTAAGGCCAAGAAATTTTGTTACTATCAATTTTGCCCTAACTCAATTATTTATCAAGTTATTAACGAGGTTATTAATCATTACAGTAAGTTATCCAACGAGCAACTTATAAACGTTGTCATAGAAACGTACAATACACACACATAAACGCTGTCTTGAATTTTTGGGGTAAGTAAAAATATGAATTTGACACTTCTGTGTCAGAGCAACAGAGCTTTGAAACAATAGATTGAATAACAGCGAGGGTATTTTTGCTACATTGATTGTTGCAGAGCAATGGATTATTTGCAGTTTTCTTTTTGCTGAATTACGTTGATTAGTTGTATAGCAGAAGTATAGCAGTTTTTTAAGTCTTCTTTCGTTATATACAATGAACGTGGAAGTCATGTATGGTTCTCCATACCGATTTTTTTATTTGTATACTAATTTTGTGCGCCAGACTCGTCACCAAGCGAAAGGTGACCGAACCTGGATACGGACAAGCTGGGTTACTAGGCTCCGGATAGCATATTTTGAAACACAGGACGCTAGGAGCATGGCGTTTATTTATATCCCAATGTGGAAATAATATCCAACGTTTTAGCGTGCTATTATTCTCTTGTTTTCAATAGAAATTACGATTTTCTTTAAAAAATTTCCTTTCTTGGCGGTGCACCGGACACAACACATTGAATGTAAAATTTGTAAATTACAAAAAAATGTATAAGAAAAAAGAAAAAGGATCGGCTTGAATTCGAGGAATCACTGACCTGAACTGCCCTGCCTCTCTCCCTGCGCATTTTGGCACTGAGCTACGCATGTTGCTTGCTTTGCACGAGGTTTAACAGTCTATTAAAGCGTGTGAAAATGGAATTAGATCATTCAGCTTAGTATTTAGCCCCATTATGCTCATAGCGTCATGTATTTCAAATTATGACAACGAACACTTACAGTGGGGATTGGAGTGGTAGGCTATAAAAATAATCCAGAATGAGATAAGGGCGCCACCAATTTTTTTGTTTTCCCGAATGACGAAAAGCAACCAAAGAGGCTTTACTGAAAATTGGAACAACAAAGAATACCTCTGTCTAAAAAGACGTAAGTACACAAAATAATACTAACCAGAGCGCGATAATTTCCTTTAATTTGGTTCCGATTCCAGACCAGCAAGTATAGCATAAATAAGTACTGATACTAACTTTTGCCCCACAAGCGACGCTCATGGTTATGACTCACGCTGTTTGTCTGTGCAAGCCGCTCGCAGCTGATTTATGGCGTTGACCTTGTCGCCTGTTTATGATTCCAGAAAATTCCAGTAGGTAATAGAACAATTTTCCAATACGAGAATGTTCGAAAACTACTATAAAATGGGAAGCCGGGAAGTGAGTTTAGTTGGCAGTTTAGTTTTGAAGTTAGATGTTTTGGTCCGAGATGATAAGAATGCGATATTCTGCGATAGAGTTGTGCGGGCGTTATATGCGAAGTGTTTACATGCGTTTAGTTGTTTGGTATAGGTACGTGTGTGCGAATATTGTCGCGTTTTTAAGTGTACGGCGTCTTCGTACGTAATTAACCGTTGGTTGTACACGAGTGTCTTAGAGAAGTTTGAACTATGAATTTGTGTACTGTGGATTGTTTAGCTTAGGTTATTAACTGTTTAATTGTTCGCTAGTAATTATTTAATTGCTTGTTGTTATCTATTGCTTGTATACAGGGTGTCCCAAAATTAGCCTGCCGAACTTCACCGGCAAGTTCTACGTTCAAAAATAATGCAAAAAGTTTGAATAAACTAGGGTTGAAAAATGCTTCCTGGGGGAACTGCAACCCCTTAAATGTGCGTCCCTGAAGACGATTTTTACTCAGTATCTTGGAAACTAATGAAGATAATAAAGTGAAATTTTGGAAATTTACTAATCTTTTTATGTTCAAGATGGGTTCATAACAATCGCAAAATTTTATTTAGGGGTACGCCAAATAGGGGGGTGGTGGGGTAGGAACTGCCCCCACTTTTCTGTATGTTTCTTTTTGTCAGTTCTGATGTAAAATTATGAAAATTCAGAGTTTTCTACAACAAATATGTGCTCTTGTTTATACTCCTTAGGACGAGCCGTTTTTTAGTAAAATCAATTCGAAAATTGTATTACGTGCGTCTCAAGAATTATTAACTTACTGTGGTCCGATAGCAAACAAAACAAAGAGTAGAGTGAAGTGGATAGTTCTGGATATACCCCCCACCACTCGACCTTGACCTTGGGGGTATATCCAGAACTATCCACTTACATTCCAAGGTCATTTTCAATCCAAGGTCAAATCCATTCCAAGGTCATTTTCAATTCAAGGTAAAATCCATCCCAAGGTCATTTTCAACTCAAGGTCAAATACGTTCCAAGGTCATTTCTCAACTCGAGGGCAAATTTCCAATGCAAGGCCATTCCAAGATCATTTTTTATTTGGTTAAAAGTACCCCCCACTTCTTATCATATTTCAAGGTTATTCATAAAATATATAAGCGGGGTAACTGATCTCAACATGATTGTAGTTTAAAGTGAGTTTGTGGTGAAAGGTGTACAACAACATTAACAATGCAAACACAAGTTATGGAAAAAGATCCTGCAATCTACCAAACAATCGTAAACAAGAAAACTTATTATCTGAACAAGTAGAAAACGAAATGGGTAAATATTGGATTATCTCATTCCGTGAATTTTAAACCAGTAATTCAGATTGAAGGTGTTAGTGGTTACAATTTTTAGAAAATCAAGAAATTATTGTCAATTATTTCCTGAATTAATTATTTCTTCGTGGAAGAAACTAGTTCGTGGCAACCTCTAGAAGCAGGAAACGTTTCTATAAACTTCGAACAAATCAAATTAACGAAAGTCATCGTTATACGTGAGAATTGCACGAATCGTACTGTATACTTGGGTTCAGAATCTCTATTTGAATTATTGGGCTTGTTATCTATACATCTATATCTTATCTATACATCTATACATCCAAACATAAAATTCACATGGATCTTCGCAAATGCGCAATAGACACGAACCGTTTCGATCTAGCGAGGTCAGATTTTTCGTTTCCGTCTCTTTTTAATACGTACGGGAGCCGATCGCCAAGAGTGCGTAAAATTAAAAGATAAGACAGGTATCTGTAAGAACAAATAAAAAGCTACAAGATACGTAAACAAATTTTAGGCTGAAATTGAAAGGCAAAGACAGAAAACCAAATAAATACGTAGAAGACAAGTAGTGAAAGATACGTAGGTAGACGTGTGATATTATATTGTTATTATTACTTAGTAAAACTGTCGTTTGATCTAAGGTGAATTTTGTATCATGCCTCGTAGAAAACTTAATAGAGGTCCTGATGAAGAAGAAGCATTTGTTAGATGTAAACGAGAAACAGGACGTGAATATCAACGTCGACGTCAAGAATTGGCCAGAAATAGTGGGCAGAATATTACTAGAACCGATAATGGTGAACATTACATCGCCGCCATGACTGTTCTATGTATACATTGTGGTGCGTAACATTTTGTATCTGAGAAAGTTGCAAATAAAGGTAATTCATTTAATGATTGTTGTAATCACGGCGAGGTATGTTTGAAACCATTACCTGCATTTCCTGCAGTCCTAGAGTCATCATTCAATGGTTTTCATGCAAAATCGAATAACTTTTAATCATATCCGAAATTATAACAGTACATTTTCTTTTGCTTCATTTAATGCCAATCTGGTAAATTTTAATTCAACACGTAGAGGTCCATTTTGTTTCAAAATACAAGGACAAATCTATTATCAAATAAATACAGCACTGTACCCAGCTTTCAATGAGATTCTAAGTTATTGTCAACTGTTTATTGTGGATCCTCATGAAACAGTAAAATTTCGTTCGTCCACGACTATCTTACAACATACTCTTTATACTTGTGTTTCTTCAATCATAATTAGATACATTATTCACTGCAGTGATTAATGAATATTATTCACTAAACCAATAGGAACATCGCTTTGACCCTTTTTACATTTATTTAGTAGGCCGCGATCGCGATGTGTGAGTTCAAATTGAAACGTCAAATCAGCATGGTTTGCTTTTAGTTTGAAATGCATATTCTAAAAAAGAAGATATAATGAGTAGTGAGAGTGAAAACGAGATTTCTTTAACAGCACCAGCAATAAAAGAAGCTGCAGAACTCGCCTCATTAGATTCATTGCCCAAAAAACCAAGAAAATTATACCTGAGAGCATATGTATGAATCTTTCTTACACTGGAGAAGGGAAATCCTATCTAAAAATTGACATGAAAGTGTTCGGGAAATGCGCAGTACGGACTTTCCTGTCTCCTTCTAACTCGCACCTCGCACGCCGGTCGGTCGTTGAAATTGGGTGCATAAATTCTCCGAAGCGAGAGTGCGAATCATCATTTATAAACTGTTTATATAAACAGATATTGTGTTTAATTATTTTTACAGTGCTATTATAAGGATAACTCATTACATTGTGTTGGTTCCATCAGTTTGGTTTCACTGTTTATGTGACATGTGAGAACGTAAGTACATTATTATTTATTCTCTCACAAATAAAAGAACAGTTATCATTTTAGGTTACATATATAATACAATAGATACAGCAAGTTCGTCCTACATTAATTACAGTGTTTACGTGAGAAAGTACATACGGTGTGTTTGTTTCATTTAATCGGTGCTGCGTGTCGGTTTCACTCAAAGATTAAAAAGGGTTTCAGTTTGGTTTCACTGTTTATATGACCTATGAGAGCGTAAGTACATACCTATTATTTATTCATCATCATAAGGTTCTCAGTCCGAAGACTGGTTGGACGCGTACCTCCATTCTTTTCTATCCTGAGCTAACCTACGCATTTCCCTAAAAGTAGAACATCCTACATCCCTAACTATTTGAGAGCAGTAGTCTAATCTAGGCCTACCCCTACCTCTTTTTATTCCTATCTCTGACTCTAGTATGTCATGAACTATTCCTTCGTGTCTTAGAAGGTGTCCTACCATCCTATCTCTCCTACTCTTTATTGTTTTCCATACCTTTCGCTTTTCCCCAACTCTTTCTAATACTTCCCTATTGCTAACCTTATCTATCCACGGTATCTTCATCATGCGTCTGTAGCACCACATTTCAAACGCTTCTACTCTTTTTCTATCCGCTTCTCCTATTGTCCAATGCCGTACTCCATACATACGACGTTAAGAGTCTCTTCCTAGTCTCTATATTAACCGTTCTCGAGCATAACAGTTGTTTCTTTTTGTTAAACGCACTCGGCCCTGCGCCATTCTTTGTTTTATATCTTTAGTGCTCCTACCGTCTTGAGTTATTTTACTTCCTAAGTAGCAGAAATCCGCGACCTCCTCTATCTTCTCATTTCCAATTTGTATTTCCATTTTAGTTCTGTTTTCACATCCCCTACATACCAAAATTTTAGTTTTCTTTTTATTGATTTTCATGCCGAAGCCCTGTGTCAAAACTGCTTCCATTTCATTCAAAGCCGCTCCTAATTCTTCTTTGCTAGATGCTAACACTGCTATATCATCCGCAAATCTGAGCATGTTAATAGTTTGGCCCTGTACATTGATCCCTGAGGCTGTTCTTTCCTTAACAATATTAATCGCATCTTCGATATATAAGTTGAAAACTAGAGGTGACAATGCACATCCCTGTCTCACTCCCTTCCGGATATCTACTTCCCTTTGTTCCTGCTCACATTCTATAACTGCCTTTTGCTCTTTGTAGAGATTATGTATTATTCTTCTGTCCCTGTATTTCATCCCTACCTTTCTCAGCACTTCGAACATCTTCCCCCATTTTACGTTGTCGAAGGCTTTTTCTAAATCTACAAATCCTATATAGACGCTCTTTCTCTTTTCTATCGTTTTTTCTATAATTACTCGTAAAGCTAGAATGGCCTCGCGCGTTCCTCTATTTCGTCTAAATCCGAACTGATCTTCTCCTAATATTTCTTCCGCCTTTTTCTCCATCCTTCTTTGCACAATTCTAGTTAAAATTTTTGACGCATGGGAAGTTAAACTGATAGTTCTAAAATTTTCGCATCTATCCGCGCCTTTTCTTTTTGGCAAAGCTACTATGATGTTCCGTTTGTAATCTTCTGGAATCTCGCCTGTCAGGTATATGCGACTAACTAGTTTAAATAAACGATCTATTACCTCTTGACCTGCGCACTTTAAGATTTCTGCCTGCAAGCCATCTATACCTGGTGCTTTATTATTCCTTAAACTTTTTAGTGCTATCTCAAACTCTTCTCTCATTATAGGACTCCCTAGGTTATCCCCCTCTACACTGCTTTCGCTTTCTAATATATCTTGCACTTCCTGTCCCGCATATAAGTTTCCTAAATATTCTTTCCACCTATCTGCCTTCTCCCCACTTCCGATTAGGATATCTCCTGCCTCATTTCTAATGTTTTTGGTACTAGATCCAATTTCTCTAAAATTTCTCCTAATTATTTTATATGCTTCATCAGTCTTTCCTACTTCGAATTTATCTTCCACTTCTTTGCATTTATTATCGATCCATTGCTCTTTCGCTTTCCTACATTCCCGAATAATTTTCCACTTGATCGCCTTATATCTTTGTTTCCCTGTTTCATCTAACCTATTTTTATATTTTCGCCTTTCCTCTATTAGACTCACAATATGTTTTGTTATCCAGGGTTTCCTACTTTCATTCTGTTTATGACCCAAAATATCCCTAGCTGAGGAAACTAAACTATTTTTAACGCAATTCCATTCTGCCTCTATGTCCCTAACAATATTTCCACCCGTGCCCTTTAGTGCTTCGTTTGTCTTTTTCTCGAACTTATTGCGCATATCATCATCTTTTAGTTTCTCTGGGTCAAGATACCTTCTTCCGCTTCTTTTTTTCAAAATCTTAAATTTAAGATTGGCTTTCATAACGACTATGTTGTGATCACTATCTATATCTGCTCCTGGATAACTTCTACAATCCCTAACTTGATTTCTAAATCTTTGCCTAACGAGAATGTAATCTATTTGATATCTCCCTAAGTCTCCTGGCATCTTCCACGTATAGCATCTCCTAACATGATGGTGAAATAGAGTGTTCGCGACCGTTAAGTTATGTTTATCGCAGAACTCTATCAGTCTAACTCCCCTATCGTTCCTATTGCCTAATCCAAAGGGGCCAACTATTCCGCCCTCTCGCCCTGTGCCTACGACTGCATTGAAATCTCCCGTAATTATTAAATTTTCGTGCCCTCTCACAAAATCTAGCACATATTCAATATCACTATAAACTGCCTCTACGGCCTCATCACTGTAGTTAGAAGTGGGCATATATACCTGTATTATTACTGTTTTTACAGGTTTCGAATCTAACCTAACCATAACTACCCTGTCACTTTGCTGTAAGAAATTTTCTACACTCTGTCCTACTTTTTTCCGCATAACAATTCCTACTCCCGAATTTCCTCCTACAGATCCTGTGTGTATTACTCTAAAATCTCCGCTCCAGAAGTCTCCAGTTTCTGGCCATCGCACTTCACTGATACCTACTACGTCTAATGCTAACCTATCCATCTCAATTTTCAACTTCCCTACTTGTTTCATGCTTCTAACATTCCACGCTCCGACTCGTGAGATGTTACACTTATCATTTCTGATGACTCCCCCCGAAGCAGTCCCCGCCCGGAGATCCGAATGTGGGACTATTTTACCTCCGGAATATTTTACTCCAGAAGGTGCCATCATCATAAATTAAAGTACGCTGTACTAGGGATAAAATAATGTGGTGGTTTCCCGTTGCCTTCCACATCGCAGTAGTGTGTATCACAGTGCCATACCAACCCTCACGATCTCTGCCACTATGATTACTGAAAGAGCTGCTGCCCCCTTCCAGGGACTTGATTTAGTCTGGCTTCTCAAATAAAAACCCCTCCAATATGGTTAAACCTATGGTTCGGCTCTTTATATCATTGAAGCGCGCAAGCCATCCCACCCGTCCCAGTATTACTAGAACTGCGTCAAGGTACAAGTCCTTTGGGATAGTATTATTTATTATCACAAATAAAAGAACAGTTATTATTTTAGGTTACCTATAATACAATAGATACAGCGAGTTCATCCTACATTAATTACAGTGTTTACGTGAAAACGTAAGTAGGTACCCTACATACTGTGTGTTTATGTGACAAGGTGAATATTTGCTATTTGCCAAAAGGGAAATCATAAGACAGAGTAGTAATTTGAGATTGAAAGTTAGAGACACAGATACAGATAACACGAAAAGGCTAAAGACAATTTTACAAGACAGACCCAGATATATTTCAGACCCATTGTGGAAAATTACGCAGTAGAGCAAAGGAAGGTTTAAAAGAGAAGCATAGAATCATAAGATAAAGACACAGATACAGATAAGACAAAAAGGTAAAAGAGAACTTTACGAAACGTAGGTATATTTCAGATCCATTATAGGTAGAAAGATCGTAGGACATACGTAGTGATTTACGATTAAACGATCCAGATAGATAAGATTTGATTTGATAGGTATAATTTTTTGAATTTGAAATTGATTATTAGACGTAGACGAGAAAGAAATGCCGAAAATCAACGTCGGTACCGAGAAATAGCTCGAAGTAACAGACAGAATGCTGATTCTAATGGTCAAAGTATAACTGAAAACATTTCACAATTACAGCATCTAAGAAATTATCGTTGCAGACAAAACAATTATATTGATCTCTCTGCGCTTACACTTGATAATGATATCAGTGAACATTATATCGGTGCCATGACTATTTTATGCATACACTGTGGCGCGAAACATTTTGCTTCTGAAAAAGTTTCAAATAAAGGCAATTCTTTTAATGATTGGTGTTATCACGGTGAAGTATGTTTGCAGCCTTCACCTGCCCCTCCTGCAATTCTAGAGTCATTGTTCGATGGTTCTCATCCCACAACAAATAATTTTTTTGAACACATCCGAAGTTAAAATAGTTCATTTTCATTTGCAACTTTTAACGCTAATCTGGTAAATTTTAATTCCACCCGTAGAGGTCCATTTTGTTTTAAAATCCAGGGTCAAATTTACTACCAGATAAATACAGCACTGTATCCATCCTCTAGCGAGTCTCCAAGTTACGGTCAACTCTTTATTGTTGATGCTCAAGAAGCAGTAGTGATTTAGAATCTCTAATAAATATTCTGATATCATTCCTTCTACTTCGAATGCTACAACGTATGCATTTCTGGTGAACACGGAAAATAATGAATGCATTTATGTTATGTATTTGTAAGCTGTCAGCAGAGTGGCTAATAATACGAAATCTCCAAGTGATGTAATATCTCTAATATCTCCAAGTGTTGTAATATCTATAAATGCTTTCTTCTGTGGTCGCATGGGCCAATTGTGTGTTGGTTGGTAGTAACCTGAAGATCAACAGCGTTAACATTTAAATATCTTTTTTCATATTTGCATTTTAAACAAATAGGTAGGTACCCAAACCCATTGTCCATATTTCCGTTACAAAAGCGTACTTATGTGTAAAGGAGACCTGTAGTAAAATAAAGTAGTCCGCCTTGAATTTAGAATCTGGTGTGTAATATTTATTGCGAGTTGGTATCACTGCACGAGTGTCGTTCTGTACCTAACCTAAGAGATACGGTACGTTCCTTTCGTTCAGCATCACAGGACAGAGCAGTGCCTGTTGTCGCAGCGCAAAAGTTTTCTGTAAATTATGGCAGAATCGATCTCAACATCCGAGTTAACATCTAATGAGGAGATGGATTCGTTTACATCCGGCGACAATACAGTGTGAGTAAGCAAAATACAGTTTTTACTTGGGTATGGGTAGCTTTTTATTTGATAAAACGAGTCTCAATTACAACTTGTACGTACCTTATGTTGAAAATTCTGCCACAGATTTTGTGCGTCAGTCCAATATTCCCAATGTTTATTTTCTACAGTCGCAGTCGGTGTGATTAACACACGATTTATGAATATAGCATGAGTTCATATTAAGACGCAAATATGCGTTATTGCGTGTTAAATTTGTACTCTTATTTAGTCTTTGTGATAGTAATTTTTAACAGTCGGAGGCAGGCGGCGTGCGATAGCTAAGTTAGATTTTTTTGCATTTACATCCGATTTGCGAGCTGCGTATATCTACCTAGGTATTTGACCTTCACTGTTATCTGCTGTTTTTGATTCCGTTGTCAGCAAAAACGTGAAAGGAGCATTCAATATTTATGCTTTACATGCGTAGCCAATAGCTATTAACGGAAGTTTGCGATCGTATACACAAACAATTCAAAAGCCGGCATGCATGCTATCTACAAGGGTGCTATTTCGGATCGGAAAGTAGGTATATAGACTTATGATTTCGGTTAAATGAAACTAAAGTTGCATCTTTTGGTGCTTATTTTAGCAGCCTTCAGATTTTCGAAGTTTATTTTGGTTCTCTTTAAAAAACAAAAATCGACAAAAATAAGTTCCTTTTCATTCACTGTGTGAATTTAAAAATACCAAATTGTTCATTTTTATCAAAGTTGACATTCTGCATCAAATGGCATGTCTAAAATGATATATCAAACTTAAGCATTTTCTGGTTTAATTCACCAAAAAAATTGATTCTACTCAATACCGGAATCAAAGAATTCTTTGCATATACACTCTGCCATTTTTAGTAGGTGTCTCCTGTTACGTTACTTACCGATATGTGACTTTCCAATCGTTTTTTTCTTATCAACACCCAAATGACGACGCATAGGTATTTTATAGCACCCGAGGTTGAAATCTCCATAATTTGTTCCACATACAGATTGCTTGCCAAAGGTTTTTTAAAATCATGGATCGAGACGCAAATGACGAATAATTGGAAAGTCACGAATTGAGAAGTAACCGCAACAGTTATGTAGATACGTACCTAGAAAAAAGGCAGATTGCAATTGTTTCCTCACATGCAAAGAGCTCTTTGGATTCGGAATTAGAATCGATTTTAATTTTTTACGGACAATAAATGCTAATGTGTGATATTTTTTGGTTCAGAAAAAAGGACCATTTGATTCTGCAAAAATCCAACATGGCGTCCATAAGACAAATAAAAGTTGATGGCGACAGCTTAAAATGTAGAATGCCTAGAAAATTTTTACACATTCCATTTCATGCAAAACGTTAACTTTGATATAAATAAAGAAAATGTAAGTATTTTTAAAACCACCGTAAGAAGTTATTGAAAACCAAAAAGAAACTGAAAATTTGATTTTTCTTTTTTTTTAGAAGAACTAAAAGGAATTTCGAAAATCTGAAAGATGCTATAAAATAAGCATCGAAAGACGCAACTTTTGTCTCATTTAATCGAAATCGTATGTCTTGTAAGTACTTTACAAGATAACACTATCAGCTTAAATTTGGTGCAACTGTATACGTATGTACGTAGTTGATCGGTTGAAATAAAAATATTGGATGATCCTTCTACTCTCCCGTAGTCTTCTGAAATGGCACAACTTTGCTATTGAATTGAAAAAACTGATCCGATCTTGTACTATACTTGATGGGCTTGAGTTAAACTATATTCAAAATTTTTTACAGAGAGATAATTGCATTTGTCGATGGAGTGGAGGGAACGAAGTATGTAGGAAAAGGGAACAAAGCGCTTTTTAAATTCATTGTCAATAATGGCAGCGGAAGAAGGTTGCGAGTTTTATTAAGGGAAAACAACGCTAAGATATACGAGAGCCGGATTGTTAACCGAGAAGTAAGTTAAACAAATCTTGAAGGATTTGTTTCTTTTAAATGACAGAAAAGTACCTGATATAAAACTCATTGCGTCATGTCATACGTCACTTAGGTACCAACATCAAGTTATACGTACATTGAGATTGACATAACCTTGTGATTTACAGATAATTAATTACATTTTAAATTACTTCTTTACTGCCAAGATGCCTTAGTCTTTACGCAATTGTCTGCCATGGTGGTTCAATTTTTGTATGTGTTCATTAAATAGACAGACTCTACACACGTTTTAATATCAATGTAATCTACTATTCTTTGTAGATTGTACACATAGAAAGAGGATTATACCTCCCGGTAAATCAAACGTTTTTCCGAAAGGAAGATAACGTCATTCCATTCGAATTGTCGCTTACAAAAATTTCAACAATGAAGTTTTTGGGGAAGTACGAAGAAACTGAAACTCGAGATCTTAAAATTGTTCCGACGACAATTAAAAATTGTACAAATTTTGAAGGCAAAATAAGTGAGTAAAACAAAAATATGTAATGAATAAGTATGTATCTATTGAATTTCTACTTTTTTCATAGGTCTGGATGGATTCATCAAAGTTACGTTTGCACAAGTCAGCACATCATACAGCTCCTATGGAAGTGGAGCTATAATGGATGACGTTTATAAACTTCGCGTTCATATTAGCAATTTTCATGATACTCCTGCTTTTGTTTAAGGAGCTCACATAAAATTAGTGGGTGAAATAAAAAAAGATAAATGTAAAAATTTATTTATTATTATTAATACCTAAGCATTTTTTAACTATTTAATTTTCATTGCAGATGATTCAATTTATTTGCATGTGGACAACATGCAAGATATTAAAATTGTAGATGATGCAATTTTCACTCCAGGCCAGCTCAAAAGTGGAATATACACCCCCAGAAAAAGAACACGTGAAAATATTGACGACAATCAACCAAGCCCAGCTAAACGCACTCCTGAACTAAATTTAAATGACAATGAAATCCTATCGCAGGTACAAATTTACAAAACTTTTATTAGCAAAAATTTGTGTATTTCTATTTTTAGCTATCTTTTGAAATGGATCAACTCGATCATTAAGGGGGAAAATGTTTTTTATTTTATTTCTATTTGTAGAAATCATTTTTTTGCTTTCTTGAAGGTACGTATTAGAAGAGTTTTTGTGTAGCAATCGAGTTTACTCTACAATATGCATTATGATTTCATTTCAACAGAACAATACATGATGAATAACACGATCAAACATTTGTCAGAATTGATGTAGATCGTAATGTACATATCAAAAATTTGACTGCTTAGTTTTGTTGACAGCACCAATTGATACATTTGTAATATAGTGATTTTTACATTTGCAGGAAGAAGAACAAGTTTTTGTTAATAAAATATTCAAAATTAATTTGTTTTTTTTCTACAAAGAAATTTTAGAACGATAACTGGATTAAAAAAGAGCAAGTTTTAATATTAATTTCAATTAAATATCAAAATGTAGCATACGTAGACACTTCTCAAATAACAAGTACATACGTATTTTTTCTGCGTTACAACAAAGAAAAAATGCAAGATAGTAATTTGGCGATCCGTGTTTAAGTATTAATTTAAGAACAAAAGATTTCTTTTAATGAACATCCATGGCTTTGAACCAATGTTATGTTAAGTACTCTTTCAAGCCATTAATATATGCATAATTGCATGCAATCCGGGTTCACAACTCTACAGTCTACTTCATAAAATCTTAAGATGTGCAATCGTTTGTTTAGTTTTCAATTTGGATTCAGCACCACATATAGCTGCGTAACTTTCAAATCCTAAAAAAGAACCTATCTTGCATGATGTTTTGAGAAATTTGGTTTATGATACGATACATAAATGGAATTAATGTTTAACAGGTGTTTATTATATTCAGAAAGTATTATAATCAAATATGTAAGTACATATATGGATAGTGCACACAAAAAATTAAATGAAAACTGAAGTAGTACAACGCTCATTGTTTAAGTATAGTTCGAAAATTGAAAACCACGGCTTCAGTTAAATATGTATTATACTCATTTTTAATTATTAATTTCATTGATGGGGAAAGATTTGGAAAAAATCCGTAATACATAAAAATAATTTCCTCAAGGACTCAAAATTACAATTTCCTCATGATTCTGCACATTTGTGTTCTGAACTTTTGAAACAAACCTGATAATTTGGCACTTGTAGGTAAATTCTTTCTGGGAATCTGTTTTGATAGTCGTGGACAAAGTATAGTATACAACTCGTTACAATGATGCTATTATTACCGAGGATGAAGTTTACAACACGAGCGAGCGAAGCGAGCGAGTTTTGTAATCATCCGAGGTAATAATAGCATTCATTATAAACTCGTGTATAATATACTATTACAGCAAAATTCACAGTGTGATTCAGAACGTTTGCAATGACTATTAACAAATCACAAGGCCAAACATTATTGATCAAATAGGAATTGATCTCCGAAAAGAAATATTTACTCACGGACAATTATACGTGGCTTCTTCAAGAGTTAGTTCTCGGGAAGGATTGATAATATATTTTAGGAAATCAAAGAAATAGCCGTATAGTTAAAAACTACGTTTTTAGGGAATTATATGTATAATGTAAATTATTCTGTAATCTGGCAATAATGCGTTTCTTTGAAGTCATGATTCGACTATACTCGGGCCGCCCAACAGACGCAGTGATCACCCTGCAAGAACGTGCTCTAGCGGGGCCAATATTAATTTATGACGACAGAATTGGAGTGATGCGACTTCGTTGGGTCTAAAGAAAGCGCATCACTGCGGTTCTGTCGTCCTAAATTGATAGTGGTCCCGTCTAGAGCTCATGCTTGCAGGGTGATCACTCCGTCTGTTGGGCGGCCGAAGTATAGGGCAGTGAGCGCGCGTAGAGCGCGAGATGACCTAGTATAAATAAAATTGAAATGTGTCTGTGATTTCGAAATAAATGCTTTTTTCTAAGCTCATTTGATTCTTCGCACGTTACCAAAACATAAAATCCCATTTTTCAATTTTTTGTCTGTCTGTCTGTCCGTCTGTCTGCCTGTTTGTTTGTCCGGGCTGCATATACAGTAACAGCACCTGTGCTACAAACTTCGTTCGGCATCGAAAAGTCTTTAGCGGATACATACAGTTTGCGAAAAGCATTCTGCTTATACAGTTTGTTTGATTTTATGTGTCACAGCAGATATCTCGGCTGTTGAAACAATTTCAAATAATTGTTATATACGAAAGTTGTGAGATACTTTGTTTTCAATAACTTATAAAAATCAGAAAAACAATTGAGCATCAAATAATTCAGATATAGCAAATTCATTCAAAATTTTAAATGGAACGTACCCAGTGTTTTTACGTAAGTATTCTAAAACTGTATAAAATTTCCTTTACAACGATATATCACATGTCATAGTTATCTAATCAATTAAAGGCACAAATCGATAATTAAGTAAGAACTGCATGTATGCAACATGACTTAAGAGTTTTGATCGAAAGAGTAGGCTTTGACAAGAATTGCTATCGCGTGAACTGTCAAATGACTGGAGTAAATTCCTGCGTATTCTTAATTTTCATAACGGAGGTCACTTTGAAAAAAAACTTTAATTTTATTAACTTAAATTTTAAACTTACTTAACTTGCCTACTAATTTATTGTTACTTTCTTGTGGTTGTTACTATGTCGTGTTTGTGTTGAATAATTTTATGTTGTCAAGCTAGTCTTAAGTAACATTTATCATGTAGAAACGGGCATCCGAATTTCATTACTTTCACTTCCTACTCGATAAAGCTGTAACTAGCGTAAGCGTTCAGTTGGTAGATACTTAATTATCGATTTATGTCTTTAATCGATTAGATAAATATAACATGTGATACATCGTTGTAAAGGGAATTTCATACAGATTTAGAACATGCAAGATTACTGGGTATGTTACATTTAAAATTATGAATGTATTTGCAATATCTGCATTATTTGATTTTCTGATTTTAATAAATTATTGGAAATAAAGTGTCTAACAACTTTCATATATAACATTTGTTTGAAATTCTTACAAAAGCCGAGATATCAGTCATGACACATTAAATCAAACACACTGTATAATATTTTCGTAAACGTTCTTGCCACTACACCTTCGTGGCTCAGTGGTCGATGTGTCATTCCCCCAAATCGCAACGCTGGGGGTTGGCACTTCGCCGCAGTTCTTTTTTGTTATGATGATTTAACTTTTTTCGTTTGAACAAAAAATCGGTGAGGTCAAAAAGGACAGATAGGGGATCGCCATCAAAGTTAATATTTATTAATTTTGTCCAGGGGTTTATAACTCACTAAATTCTTAGTTCAGTTGCCGTTACGGTGAATCACACCGTAGCACGGGTGATCTTGCTGTTCTCAACTTCGGCTAGCCCGATTGGTCTAGCACAAGTGCTGTTACTGTATATGCGTCCGGGCTAATCTCGGAAATGGCTGAACCGAATTTGATGAAACTTTCATTATCAGGTAAAGGACTTTTCAGAGATTAATCTAGACTACTTTTTATTTCGGAAATATTCAGATTTCCTGTATAGAAATTGAAAAATGTAGAAATTAGGCGTCGGATTGTGTAACGCGCGTACTATGAACACATGTTACGTGCCATATACATAAAACAAATAAATAAATAAATAAATAAAGAAAAATAAAAATAAAGAAAAATAAATAAAAATAAATAAATAAATAAATAAAATAAATATAAATATAAATATTTGCCATTGTGCTTCTTTCTTTGGCGCAGCAACGCGTGCCGGGTACCGCTATATAATATAAAAATCAATATTATTTGTTTGTGCGTATTGTTTGCGCCGCCATACCGTTCATCCCATTGCGATAAATCTTAGTCAACTTATTGCTCGCACTTTCGCGAAGGTTATAGGCATACAATTAAGTTACAGTAGGTGGCACAATTTAAAAATTGACAATTGACAATCGGCAATTAGGCCAGGCAAATTAGGGTAGGAAATGTAGTTAGTGATATGTAATATCTTCTGTGAAAAATCCCCAAAAATCCAAGTGTCGGAAGACCCTGAAAATTGCTGAAAATGTGTATTATTAAGGAAATTTTAGGTTTCATTTTTATAACTTTATTTTGGTACACGCTTTGTTTATTTTGGTATACAGGGTGGTCAAATGTTAATGAGCAAAACCTCAGAAATTGATAGAACTCAAGAAAATCGTAGGAATATTCTTAATAAACATGTTTTGAAAAATGCACAATAATTTCTGGGATATAGGGCATTTATCTAATAATATGGAAATGTACCTAATTTTTTAAAGAATTTTGAGGATGTCATGAGATTGAATTCTGGCCACTATCTTTTAAATCAAGCAAAATATAAAAAAGTGATAAAAGTTGAGTAAGGAATCAAATATTAATTAGTGGTACTGGACCGTTCGAACAACTACTCCTCGGGCAAATTTATAGAAATAAATCCAGATTTTTTGTACTACGAGACGTTTCAGACTGCTACCCCACCTAAGGTGGCTTTGAAACAATCCTAATTTGTCTCCATGTACGTACGTGCTTTTAAGCAGGTCTTTGTTCAAATACTGCATGTTTTGAATGTGTATGGAAAACCGCAGACCAACTGGTTTCGTCCTTCTGGGACTAGTCAGTACGGTGCTCTCCCCTACACACTCAAACCATGCAATTTAATCTTGCTATAAATGCTGCCGCGCTCTGGACATATATCAGCAAGTGATAACTACTTTGAGTAATTATCTAGTATTAATTAGTGGTACTGGACCGTTAGAACAACTACTCCTCGGGCAAATACCCCGCCAGGCATTGAATTATAGAACTAAATCCAGATTTTTTGTACTACGAGACGTTTCAGACTGCTATCCCACCTAAGGTGGCTTTGAAACAATCCTAATTTGTCTCCATGTACGTACGTGTGTAGTAGTAGAGTTCGCGCGCTTGAAAAACCCGTCTAGAAATCATGTTCGCTGTACATTGAAAGGTAAAAATGTATGGAGTACGTTTTCGGATGCTATTTGGGGTGTATAACGACCCCCTAAATTCGTCTGGCGATATCGATGTCCAACACACCCCCAGGGGGTAGAAACTGAAAAAACGAGGAATTTAGAATATTTGATTTGCTATCCGGCAGTAAAAAAGTTTTTCTGTTCCGTCATGTAATAAGGGAGTAATAACTAATCTCCGTCCAAAGTTTAACATTAGACGAACGGAAGAATATTTACTAAAATCGCTTGTAGCTCCATTATTATTCGTGTTTCGATTTCTGACAAAATTGAGAAATGCCTACACCGCGATAACTTTTTAACGACACAAGATATCGAAAAAATTCAAAAAGTAAATGTTGTAGTCTGATGCTTTTGCAAGGCAAGGGTTTTTGAAATTTTGAAATCGAACAATAAATAAGGAAGATATTGCCAATTTACTCCAGGGATGTAAAAGCCGCCGCCGCGAAGCCCGCACTCTGTCTCTACTTTCGGCCGTTTCCCATCTCATTCTGACGGACTCCTCCGTGCCCCACCATGGCCCGCAAGCCTCGTAGTATCGTACTCGCCCATACCCGGCGTTTGCATTGCTTGTATTGGGGAATGGTGATTAATTAATTATCAATTAATTTCGTGCTATTTTCATTTTCGTGAATTTGGCATCTTCAAATGTTACAACAGACGATGAACTATTACATAAATTTAAGCTAAAAACAAAACAATTAAGGCGTGATGATAACAAATGAGCAATATGCAAAAAAGGCGGAAAACTGGAGGAATCTAATCTAAAAACTATGAAAACCATTAAAAGATCGGTGAAAATGAGACTTGATGTGAAAACTTACAATAAAGACCCGAGAGTGCTTAGTGATAAAATAAATAATTCGTGTAAGTTAAGGTGCGGCACAGGAACTGTTACTCCTCGTTTACAAGCCTGAAAAACATTTCCACGGCAATGAAATTAAAAGCACAAAGTAACCAATGTATAGGAAATAAAGATGTAGGTAACCGAATCAACGACAGATAGAAAGCCAATAAATTGCGATTCCACAAGCCGAATTTTAATATTAATTTATGTGTTTCCTGTAAAAAATTGAAGAAGGGTAAATCTTTGAGCCAGGTGTCGACAACGAATTTCAGTAATAAACGTTAATTATAACCTTTTTAAAAAATTAACACATTAGATTTAATTGCTGCTGAAGTCAAATTCCATAGCAATTTTTTCGCGGTAGAGTGGAAAATATACAGGGTGTATTCGAATAAGTGCGAAAAAATTTAAGAGGCGATTCCTTGTTGAAAATTAAAGGGGGTGTTTGATATAAACAAATCCTCATATGTACCTCCCTTAGGAGTGACGCTCCTCCAAAGTGGGAGGTGGAAATTAGGTTTTTATTTATTTTCCCAAAATCTGAAAAAGTTAAGGAAATGAAATTTGGTGGAAGGCTTCTAATGTTAAAAAGGCTACATTCGAATATTTTTTGACCTATCCATATTGTTATAAGGGGATGAAACTCGCAACCCCTCTTAATTGTTTCCCTTTTAACGTTTTACATTTTTACCGTGTAAGAATTTGATTGTTTAAAAATATGCCTTAGAAAGCTTCATTCATTTAAAAACTTTCGTATCTCTTTTGCTGTTTTTGTAAAATCAATAGTTTTCAGGAAAAAAAATGATTAACTTCATCATGCATTGAAAGAATTAAATTCCAAGTAAAAGTAGTAGGCAGCACCAAGTTGCTTAGAGGGGTTGCGAGTTTCATCCACTTATAACAATATGGATCGGCCTAGAAAATCTTCGAAAGTAGGCTTTTTAACATTAGAAACCTTCCACCAAATTTCATTTCCCTATTTCAGATTTTGACAAAAAAATAAAAAACATAATTTCCACCTCCCACTTTGGAGGAGCGTAACTCCTAAGGGAGGGACATATGAGGATTTGTTTATATCAAACACCCCCTTTAATTTTCAACAAGGAATCGCCTCTTAAATTTTTTCGCATTTATTTGGATACACCCTGTATAGTAGCAAATCTGAATCTAAGGTAGCTTCAGTGGATGACTGTGCAAGTCAAAACGATAAAGGGAGTGAGACCTCGAAAAAATTGTTGGGGAAATAAAGGAAGAGGACCTACTTATATAATTCCGCTGCAGTTTACGACCGATATGCGCTAATGCGTTAGCTTGAATCCGCAGTATTTCCTGAGGAAACTGAAAATGATTACGTCGTTTTTGTCAAATCTTATAAAAGTAATGAAGCTACTGTACCAAAAATTACAAAATATGTAATATTTATAACGAAGTTGAAATGCTTAAAGAATCAGCGGAATTCTATTATATACTTTTCCTTTGGATATGCCTTGCTTTATTTCCCCAACAGTTTTTTGCCAGGTCTCACGCCCTTTATCGTTTGACTTACACAGTCATCCATAGAAGCTAATTTAGATTCAGATTTGCTACTATATTTTTCCACTCTACCGCGAAACAATTACTAGATATGGTATTTGACTTCAGCAGCGATTAAATCTAATGTGTTACTTTTTTAAAAAGGCTATAATTAACGGTAGCTATGTCGAGAAGTTTATTACTGAAATTCGTTGTCGACACCTGGCTCACAGATTTACCCTTCTTCAATTTTTGGCAGGAAACACATAAATTGATATTAAAATTCGGCTTGTGGTATCGCAATTTATTGGCTTTCTGTCTGTCATTGTTTCGGTTACCTACCTACATCTTTATTTCCTATACTCTTTGCTTTTAATTTTTCATTGCCGTGGAAATGTTTTTCACGCTTGTAAACTAGGAGTAACAGTTCCTGTGCCGCACCTTAACTTAACGAATTATTTATTTTATCACTAAGCACTCTCAGGTCTTTATTGTAAGTTTGCACATCAAGTCTCATTTTCACCGATCTTTTAATGGTTTTCATAGTTTTTAGAGTAGATTCCTCCAGTTTTCCGCCTTTTTTGCATATTGCTCATTTGTTATCATCACGCCTTATTTATGTAATAGTTCATCGTCTGTTGTAACACTTGAAGATGCCAAATTCACGAAAATGAAAATAGCCCGAAATTAATTGAGAATTAATTAATCACCATTCCCCAATACAAGCAATGCAGACGCCGGGTATGGGCGAGTACGATACTACGAGGCTTGCGGGCCATGGTGGGGCACGGAGGAGTCCGTCAGAATGAGATGGGAAACGGGCGAAAGTAGAGAGTGCGCGCTTCACGGCGGCGGCTTTTACATCCCTGGAGTAAATTGGCAATATCTTCCTTATTTATTGTTCGATTTCAAAATTTCAAAAACCCTTGCCTTGCAAAAGCATCAGACTATACTTGGGCCGCCCAACAGACGGAATGATCACACTGCAAGCATGAGCTCTAGACGGGACCACTATCAATTTAGGACGACAGAACCGCAGTGATACGCTTTCCAATTCGGTCGTCATAAATTAATATTGGCCCCGCTAGGGCACGTTCTTGCAGGGTGATCACTCCGTCTGTTGGGCGGCCCAAGTATACAACATTTACTTTTTGAATTTTTTCGATATCTTGTGTCGTTAAAAAGTTATCGCGGTGTAGGCATTTCTCAATTTTGTCAGAAATCGAAACACGAATAATAATGGAGCTACAAGCGATTTTAGTAAATATTCTTCCGTTCGTCTAATGTTAAACTTTGGACGGAAATTAGTTATTACTCCCTTATTACTTGACGGAACAGAAACACTTTTTTACTGCCGGATAGCAAATCAAATATTCTAAATTCCTCGTTTTTTCAGTTTTTACCCCCTGGGGGTGTGTTGGACATCGATATGGCCAGACGAATTTAGGGGGTCGTTATACACCCCAAATAGCATCCGAAAATGTACTCGATACATTTTTACCTTTCAATGTACAGCGAACATCAAGATAAACTTTCACGTTGCCTCTACTATAGGGGAGAGTACCATACTGATGAGTCCCAGAAGGACGAAACCAGTTGGTCTGCGGTTTTCCATACACATTCAAAACATGCAATATTTGAACAAAGACCTGCTTAAAAGCACGTACGTACATGGAGACAAATTAGGATTGTTTCAAAGCCACCTTAGGTGGGGTATCAGTCTGAACCGTCTCGTAGTACAAGAAATCTGGATTTAGTTCTATAATTCAATGCCTGGCGGGGTATTTGCCCGAGGAGTAGTTCTTCGAACGGTCCAGTACCACTAATTAATACTAGATAATTACTCAAAGTAGTTGTCACTTGCTGATATCTGTCCAGAGCACGGCAGCATATATAGCAAGATTAAATTGCATGGTTTGAGTGTGTAGGGGAGAGCACCGTACTGATGAGTCCCAGAAGGACGAAACCAGTTGGTCTGAGGTTTTCCATACACATTCAAAACATGCAATATTTGAACAAAGACCTGCTTAAAAGCACGTAGGTACGTACATGGAGACAAATTAGGATTGTTTCAAAGCCACCTTAGGTGGGGTAGCAGTCTGAAACGTCTCGTAGTACAAAAAATCTGGACTTAGTTCTATAATTCAATGCCTGGCGGGGTATTTGCCCGAGGAGTAGTTGTTCGAACGGTCCAGTACCACTAATTAATACTAGATAATTACTCAAAGTAGTTGTCACTTGCTGATTACTGTCCAGAGCGCGGCAGCATATATAGCAAGATTAAATTGCATGGTTTGAGTGTGTAGGGGAGAGCACCGTACTGATGAGTCCCAGAAGGACGAAACCAGTAGTTGGTCTGCGTTTTTCCATACACATTCAAAACATGCAATATTTGAACAAAGGAATCAAAGGTTCCAATCTATAGTCAATGGCGTGGTATGAAAAAGTGCGGGTGGGGTAAATGGTACGCGTGTACCAAATATTAAAATGATATCAATTAGAAAATTGAGGAACTAAATTGAAAAATAAAATTGTGCATAAGTTTATTAAGAAAACCCCCATTATTTTTTCGAGTTCTGTCGATTTCCGAAGCCTTGTTCTTTAAATTTCGATGACACTGTATGTGGTGATAATATTAAATCTTCATCTTCTCAAATGCGATCAGCATCCTTGCTTGTGCAAAACATCACCTCATTCCACTGACCACATTGGATGATTGGATTGAGCCGTGTACGACACGTGGCAGGAACACACGATTCCACATCCTTCCTTGCAGTTGCAAAAGAGACATTAGGGACAAATCTGGTGCTCGTACCCACAAATTTCAACACATCAACTTTATAGCTTTACTATCCAGCACAAACACTTACCTCATTATTCGTTACCTCGTTATTTTTTTTAATTCTACCATATACTTAGTTTCAATTTATGGTCGACTGCAGAGGCCAGTTATTTCCACACTGTTCTGTAGAAAAAAAATTGTTTCTTTTGAAGGTTGCATAACCAAGCAAATTTTCCGTTCTTGTTAAAGGCGGACGTGGTTTCGCATCCAGAAAGAGCATAAAATGCAAGTGCTGATTCGACAAAGTTGAGGTTTCACAATACCGGTGAATCGATGTTCATTTCCCTTTTTTCGTTCGCGAAAGAATCAAACATTCATACTTGAAGATGATGAAGAAGGGCAAGTACATCAGTGCCATCGCTTACTACAACAATTATTGTATCCTTAGGCCCGGTAATATGAATTGCAGTTTTCGCTATTACCGTACCTGTGCTTGAATTGCAGCAATGTTAACGTCCTTGAAATGGCTGATTAATTTTGCGGATAAATATTTCTTTATTTGAATTATTCAAGAAAATTCAGATTGCTCTGGATAGTTGCAGTAGTCATAGTCAATAGATCAACAACAACTGCTCTACCAAAGCCTCGTCGTATTTTTTCCTGCTATTTTGTAGTTTTTCGTCGATAGTCATCGAACACGACAATAACAATTTGTCAGTAATGAGATTTTACATACGTTTCGTACCGACATATTTTAAATTAATTTTGCCAATAATTTCATGTATTGGAGTTATAAACTTTTAAGAACTACAGGATTTTAGAATATTACAGTACAAGTGGAGAAACGGAAAATTTCGCTCACGCAATTTGCCAGATTTGCACACGAGCCGCCAGGCGAGTGTGCAAAGGCAACTAAGTGAGCGAAACGGTTTCTCCACGAGTGCTGTATAACGTTTTGTTCAATCCTGCCACTGAACTAAATATTATTTCAAAAATATTCAAAACTAGTGGGCCCGACAGACGTTGTCCTGCCCGATTGCAGGTCCAAATGTGAATGTAAACCATCCAGGGACCCACTTAAACACACAAAAAAAATTTCATCAAAATCGGTCCAGCGCAGCCGTAAGAAATTGTAGAACCCGATTGCAGCGCCACCTACCGGGTCCAATTGTGAATGTAAACCATCCAGGGACCCACTTAAACACACACAAAAAAATTCATCAAAATCGGTCCAGCCCAGCCGTAAAAAAATTCTAGAACCCGATTGCAGCGCCACCTACCCAGTCCAATTGTGAATGTAAACCATCCAGGGACCCACTTAAACACACACAAAAAATTTTATCAAAATCGGTCCAGCCGTAAAAAATTTCTAGAACCCGATTGCAGCGCCACCTACCGGATCCAACTGTGAAAGAAAACCATACAGGGACGCACTCAAACACACACAATTTTTTTTATCAAAATCGGTCCAGCCGTTAAAGAATTTTTAGAACCCGATTGCAGCGCCACCTACCGGGTCCAATTGTGAATGAAAACCATCCAGCGACCCTCTTAAACACACACAAAAAATTTAATCAAAATCGGTCCAGCCCAGCAGTAAAAAATTTCTAGAACCCGATTGCAGCGCCACCTACCGGGTCCAATTGTGAATCTAAACCATCCCTGGACCTACTCAAACACACAAAAAATTTGATCAAAATCGGTCGAGCCATTCTCGAGTTCTTGCGAGACTAACGCACGGCAATTGATTTTTATATACCGGGTGGGGATTTAGCGTGTAATCGGTTCATATCTCTAGTACTGCTTAAGATATCAAAATGAAATTTTACAAGTATGTGGGGAACGACATGGAGCATTTCGTAAAATTATTAATGTATATGTATACAGGATGTTCACATTCTGAGTACCAGACCAAAGTCCTATTTCTTTAAATGGAAACCGTAAAAGCATTTACGCGATTTCGATTCCCCATAAAATTTAATGAAAATTGATATACTACATGATGTGGTTTTGAGTAAGGACTGTTAAGATATTGACATTTTTGTGACATTACGGTCTCAAGTTTATGACGCTACTGGCGTCTACTGACCAAAGCCACCTAATTATTTTTTATTGAAAAGGGTTTACACACTGCTGTATTTGTGAAATCTATAAATACTTTCACCATACAAGGTGGTTAAGTTATGCAAAAGGGAATTTTTCTAAAAAATTTCAAATAGAATACCATGTATATTATTTGCACAACTGACAGTCAGTTAACTAAACTTTTAATTGATGTAGATATTGCCAGGTCTACTACTGATAGTTTCGGCAGATATTACGATTCAACATCAAAATTTTTGAATTTCATTATTAATTTATACTCTTTTTGACGAATTTCACCTATTCTGTTGCTCAAACGTCACAATAATGTTTATATTTTGTATTTGCAAATTGGTATCAATATAAAGACAATAAATCTTATTGTAAAATTGTTTCTTGATGGTTATATTCTTAAATGTATAATGTTCAAACAAGGAGTGCCATGGAAGAAAATATTATCTTTAAGAAATAATCTTGCAATGAGATTTTTTGTGTTAATGTAAACTTTATTTGCTAAATATTTTATAGAAACAAAATGCAGACCTTTTTTGGAGTTTTGGGTGACAAAATAGGGGAGATCGTCAAAAATAATGTAAAATACTAACGAAACTCTACATTTTTATAATTCAATTGTACATTCTGTCGAAACTTTTACTGGTAGACTTGACAATATCCACATCAATAAAAAGCTTAGTAAAATGACCATCAATTGTACAAATAATATACATGGTGTTCCATTTGAAATTTTTGAGAAAAATGCTGTTTTGCATAACTTAACCACTCTGTATTATCTCAAGTATTATGATAAAATTATTTATAGATTTCAAAAATACAGCAGTGTGTGAACCTATTTCAATAAAATAACTTTAGGTGGCTTTGGTTAGTATGCGTCAGTAGCGTCATAAATTTGGGTCCATAATGGCACAAAAATGTCAATATCTCAACATTCCTTAATCAAAACCACATTATGTAGTATATCGATTTTCATAGAATTTTACGGGAATCCATATTATGCTATGACACCCTAATTCCATTTAAAGAAATATAACTTTGGTCTGGTACTTAGAATGTGAACATCCTGTATAAACCTAAATAATTTTGGGAAATGCTTCATGTGGTTCCCCACATTCGTGCAAAATTTCATTTTGATATCTTAAATAGTTCCAGAGATATGAGCCGATTAGACACTAAATCCCCACCCGGTATAAGATTAATAATTCAAATTGGTCTGACAATTGGGCAGGTGTACAACATAATAACATCACTGTTATGGTTACCGTTAATATAAATAATAAACAAGCTAGAAGAAGTCAATTTTTATACGTTTCAGCTAAATTTCTACCTAAAATAAGATTTTACTAAGAAAATATGGAAAAAATACGATTTAATTTTACCGGAGGATATTAAAAGAAGCTGATGCCGCTGCATACAATTGCCTCAGAGGTCTAAAGGAAGGTATATGAAGGAGCTAACAAAATTATGTGATTTGATGCATACAAAGAAAGTTCATCTTAAAACGGAGGAAGTGATCTTAGCCTATTTTAATGGATTGGTAGAAAATTACGAGCCATCTTCTTTGTGGTCCACATAATCTACGTTGAAGACAATTTTATTTGCTTTTGAAAAAGTAGATATTACATAGCAAGTAAGTTTCATAGTGCTATATTTTTTAGAAGTATTGGCTTTAACTCTGTAAAAATTTTCATATTACATAATAGAAATGTTGACAGTACCTACTTAATGTTAAATAAATGTCTGATTAATTTTGAATGTATGCCCAAATTTATGAAAACGCACACAAATAAAATTTTTTGACAACAATTGAGCTACTTTATTATTTACAGAAACCATCATAAATTTCCATGTCAGTTTGAATGATTAATTTTGAATATTTTTGTAATTTTATTGAGAAATGGAGTGGGTAAAAGTAATAAGAGTGAACGAAAGTACTTTCGCTCACTGCTTTCGCCCACCCGTTGCCAAAGAAACGAAGTGAGTGAACAAAAGTAATGCTTTCTCGCATAGTATCTAAGAGTGAAACAACATGTTTCTATGGCAGGATTGAACAAATTAAGTTTTCTTAACTATTCGCCCTGAAATAGAGTCGTTGGAAAAGTTGACATCTCAAATTGGAAGCATTCTTTTAATTCCTTTTCAAAGGTACGCTATTAACACACATAATTGTCAGTAGCACTGAGCGAATCCAGCAACCGCAGATACATTGCGCGTTATTTTCAGAGCGCAGATTGTCGACAGATTTTCAAGGTCTTCCGACACTCGGATTTGTGTGGATTTTTTACAACACGTTTTACACATATCAAACAACGTTTACCTAAAAAATAAGCTTTAGGTTAATAATTAACCTCGGATGATTACAAAACTCGCTCGCTTCGCTCGCTCGTGTTGAAAACTTCATCCTCAGTAATAATAGCATTCATTATAAACTCGTGTATAATATACTATTGTCCACGACTATCTTATAATATACTCTTTATACTTGTGTTTCTTCAATAATAATTAGATACATTAATCACTGCAGTATGATTAATGAATATTATTCACTACACCAATAGGAACATCGGTTTGACCCTTTTTTACATTTATTTAGTAGGCCGCGATCGCGATGTGTCGGTTCAAATTGAAACGTCAAATCAGCATGGTTTGCTTTTCATTTGAAATGCATATTCTAAAAAAGAAGATATAATGAGTAGTGAGAGTGAAAACGAAGTTTCTTTAACAGCACCAGCAATAAAAGAAGCTGCAGAACTTGCCTCATTAGATTCATTGCCCAAAAAACAAAGAAAATTATACCTGAGAGCGTATGTATGAATCTTTCTTACACTGGAGAAGGGAAATGAAGGTAAATTCTTTCTGGGAATCTGTTTTGATAGTCGTGGACAAAGTATAGTATACAACTCGTTATAATGATGCTATTATTACCTCGGATGATTACAAAACTCGCTCGTTTCACTCGCTCGTGTTGTAAACTTCATCCTCGGTAATAATAGCATTCATTATAAACTCGTGTGTAATATACTATTATAGACACATGTTCATAATTGGATGCATTAATAATTATTTCGTAGTCAATAGAAACGCCCCATCTATAAACTTTAATACATAAAACATTCAATCATCAGAGATCATATTTTGAAAGGTTAAAACGAAAAAAACGTTCTTGGTAAATAAAATGGGCCTGTACATGTAATAGACTTGCAAAGAAATCAATTTAAAGAGTTTTATTGAGTTTGTGCCTCTAAGCAATTCTAAGAATTGAAAAGGACAAATCCACGAAAAGGCTGGCAAAAAAATTTACAGGTTAGTCGGAAATGTAAAAGAAAACTATTAAATTGTTTGGTTCTCTTGGAATTCCGTTTATAATTTTTCAAGAATAGAAACAATTTTTTCTACACCTATTTAATTATATGACAATTATTCGGATTTTCTTCGTGAAATATCGTACCCATAATTCACTGTAGTGAATTATGAAATCATAATTCACGGCATTTTGGCCAATCACAAATATAGATTCAATAATCACTGTTTCCCTGATCCAATGATATTTTATATCGTCCGCGATCAACTCTTGCTGGAGCTGACAATCGCTCGGGTGATGACAGCCAAGTGTATCTCGCCATATTACTTGTTTACGTTTTCCAACGTATGCACTTCGGTCTAGTAGGTACCCAATAATCCGTACAAACTAACAATTCAACCACTAAAACTGCCAGAATTTAACAATGGAAGGGACAACTCCAAATTTATATATTACTAACTGCACACATTTCAATATATATTCCTAGTAAGTAGTCCATTTATTGAAAAATAAAAATTAATGTATTATGATAGTGTTCCATTAAAGTTATCAAATTTGAGTCTAATTTATTTGTTTAATAGGTGTAGAAAAAGTATAGTATTATATTCGCGATTATGACCATTATTCACTCAGATGATTTGAGCCACTCGCCTTCGGCTCGTGGGTTCAAACATCATCTTCGTGAATAATGGTTGTCATAATCGCTCATATAATAATATACTATTATTATGTGAAGATGGGACGCAGGCCTGACCGAATACGACCTGATAATTTCTCGTTCTCAAGCGAGACAGTTCGATTGAATTTCTCGATCAGTGTCTTAAGAGCCAAGTCTCCCTGCTGAATTTTCCAGCGATTCAGACGTTCCCGCCTTTACAAACTGTACGGTTATTTATTAATATTTTGCTTTCTAATTTTGCAAGCATATACAGAAAACATTTCTTAAGAGTCGTCTCATCGGCGATTTCTAAAAAAAATAATAGAAGTTTGTCTTTTTCGGCTCCAAATATACCCTAATTTTGTGTACTTATAACTTACTAAAAAAATACTCTTTTAAAAATCCGAGATGAGAGGCCGATTTCCACAAGTTTCTTCTTTCAAATAAAACAAACAATTTCAAAATCGGTTCATAAATAAGGAAGTAATTTGTAAAGAGAGCTGCCCTTGCAAACGCGATTTAATGCCCTGCGTTGTAACGCCCTCTGCTTGTTCATCGCGCAACACTTGGTAAACTGCTAGTACGAACTCAGTGATTTTTGTATGGGGCCCACTTCAATAATTTTATCGCCATACATTACATATTTTAATCGTATATACGCGAACATAGAATTTTGGTCTTGCGAATTAATGTATTTGTGCTTAATTGCAGCTCTCTGCCATATCTCACATTTTTATTATAATTTTGTTCAATTTAGAGTCGATTTTATCTGAAAGTAAATTTACACAATTTGAACACGTTTGTTATTGAAAGTAATGAACATATAGCAAGATATAAAATAATTCAAATTTCACCTTAAATAATGTTCTCTTTATAACCAAATAACAACTTAAAATCTCTGAATGAAAACCCAGTAAATTTTTTCCGATACGAGGGTTGTTCTGACATGAGCGGGGATTTTATTATAATTTATTTGTAAATTGATCCAAAAGTAGACCTGAGCAAATATTTTCAAGATTGCAAGTAATTTATCTTCAATATAGTAATTCCGGGTTATAATGGAATGATCTCATAAATAACAAGTAAAAAACAAACAAACAAACTAAAAATGCTAATTTCGCCCAGAGTTCTAATAGCGTGGCTTTCAACATTCATCGTAGAGGCATATTCCTACTTTTTCTACCATCATTTAATTCTGGTAACACATTCGTATAAAAGCTATAAGTTGATTTTCCATTTTCATTTTCCAAAATTCATTGTCTGTCATAGCCGTTTCATATTTTATGCCTTTGGGTGTCCAGACTGTAAAGATACAATACCCTCTTTTTGTAATTTGCATTTTTCCCTGAATTTAGTAAAAGTAATTGTGATTCTTATTTATCTTCCCGTTTCGATACCAGAATATGATTTTCCTTTTCTCGATACCTTCTTCGGGGGTTAGATTACAAGAACTTTGGGCATAAACTTCAACAACACCTTGATCTCTTATAAGACCGTCCGGAGTTTCTGACAAATACGGAATGCTCAATTCTTGAAATATTCTTTCGCTTTATTATACATATACAGGGTGATTTATACCGGGGGGGCGAAAAATTAAAATTATGGTTCAGAGCCACAAATGAAGTAAAAAAATGTCATATGAAGGTATGTCCGGAAATACTTCGTATAAGAGTTATGCTCGTCCAAAGATGGAGGCTATTAAATTAGGTTTCTAATTTTTTCTCAACTTTTGAGAAAGACATAAAAATGAATTTTGGTACACCTATTATACTAATAGGGAAGCTTCGAAGAGATATTTTTTAATCATCCCTTATCGTTTCAACCTAATTTATGCTCGTCCAAACATGGAGTCATCATGTTTGGACGAGCATAAATTTTAAACGAATCATTTCCGGACACACCTTCATATGACATTTTTTACTTAATTTGTGGCTCTGAACCATAATTTTAATTTTTCGTCCCCTGGTATAAATCACCCTGTATATATTACGGGCATAGTGACGAATCGGGCGATGTTAGCAATGCCTGGGCAACGTGACCTGACCTTACAAGACCTGACCGGACAGCATGAACGGTCATTGTTTGCATTGCCCGGGCACCGTCAGCATTGCCCTACTTTCCCACTATGTCCGTAGCATATACAGGGTGTTACAAAAAAGAAGGTCAAGCCGTTAACCACAGGTTATCTGACCGAAAATAATGGGACTTTCCTTATGCCATTTTTCATTTAGGCTTCTTTCTTTCAAGAAACAGGGTGTTAAAGTTAAAATTTAAAAAACTATTTTTATGAATAACTCCTTTGCTTTTTAAGATATTCCGTTGAAATTTTGTACATTTTCTCATATACCGATAAAATGTTTGTGTAACTTTGATCAAAAAAATCGATGCGCACGTCTTTGGTTTCTATGGTTCATGCAAAACATCTAAGCTTAAAAAAAATGCCCTTGGATGGTATCTCTTTTATTAATAATTATTTTGGCAACTTAACACCTACCCGTCTTTCTTTCCAATGCTAATTTGGCTGTTAGACGTTATGCAGGAATATGACCGAATCAGTACCATCCGAGGGCATTTTTCTGAAGCTTAGACATTATGCAGGATCATATGCATCCAAGGACATTTTTTTCGAGCTTAGTTCGTCACCTTAGAAAAATTGGGAGACTTAAACAGCGAGTGGATTAACAACACACATAGTCAAATGAGTTGCAACATCTCGTAAACCAAGCCCTAAATCTAAATTTTACAAGAGGGAAAAAATAAAAGAAATAACCGCTTGGTATCAAATCAATACCTTTGAACCATACACGTGCGCAGAGAAAAGTTGGGGGGGTCAGTGGGTATTACAACCCCCCATTTCCTACGTTCGCGCATCTTTTTTTTAATCAAAATTACACAAACACAAAGCTGAAACCAGAATTTGGATACCGTTTTTCTCGAAAATAATGTCGATTTTTATCTCTCCAATTCTTTTTGTACTAAGCAGACTACTATAGAACTTTTTCCAAGGAATTCAGTAGCGTACGTAGTTGTTTTCTAGGGAGCGTATTTTTTGAGTTATGACATAAAGTTGAATTTTAAAAATGGAAATCATAGTAGGTACGCTTTGGTCTAGTTCGAAAGGTCTTTTTTTAAGCTATCAAAATATATACATATACTTTTATATTGTTATTTCAAAAAAACGGCAAGGTTTTTGGTACTTTTTAAGTTGTAACTTTAGAAAATATAAGATAGGTAGGTACATTTTGATAGCTTAAAAAAAGACCTTTTGAACTTGACCAAAGAATGCTGTGATTTACATTAAAAAAATTGAACTTTATGTCATAACTCAAAAAATACGCTCCCTAGAAAAAAACTACGTACGCCACTGAATTCCTTGGAAAAAGTTCTATAGGAATCAATCTTAACAGTTTTAGTCTGCTTAGCACAAAAAGAATTGGAGAGAATTTTTGAAAATCGATAAAAATCAATATTATTTTTTTTTCGAAAACTAAAAACGATATCCAAATTCTGGTTTCGGCATTATATTATACTCAAGAAAATAGCTCATGTTTGCGAAAATCCCAAGGCTCTATCTCTGCTGCTTCTATGAGAAACTCCCAAATCACAACGAAAATAAGACACCCTGTACAGACAAAAATCCAATAGCATAGTCCCTTCAAACGTCAAACCGAACCAGATTCAGACAAGCTGCAATACAAATTGAAATTAAAGCTTTGCTAAGCGAAGCCAGAGTGCGACCCTGGAAGAGCTTCCGAGCCACGCGTAGCTCCGCCTTCGGAGCAAACCTCGTCTTACGTCCCTAAAAAATCTTGATGTTGGCGATCCGATACTTGGCTCTTAAGTATCAAACAATTTGGTGCATTTCGTCGATCAAAAATTGCACGCACTCTGCGACCCGTTTCTGCTAAAAAACTTGCGTTCATTTTGAAATACCCTTTACTTTTTTGAATATTATTGGACTTGGTGATTCAGATATTATCCGAAAAACAAAGAACATATTATACGCACATTCAAATTTGGAAATGACATCACAAAAAAAGAAATGAAATTTTAACACCCAAAAAAAATTATAAAAGTTATGGTATTATTAAACGCTACCTAGTCTGACGTGCGTTTCACATCACGTTTAATAAGTCGCCTTTAATACCAGCGTGAAGATTGGGCGGTTCAGTGTTGTACCTAACACCTAAGGGCTAAGGTGTTGGCTATTTTAGTATGTAGTAATTCTGAAACTTTCAAGTATTTTCAAAATTTGAGTGGTATCGTACAATAAATTGATGGATATGTTTTAATTTATGGCGAAACAAGGTAAAATGCATTAGCAGCTTCTCGTTTGTAAGTACCATTGTCAGATAGGCAGGTGCCTAATTATGCAATATTTACAACTATCTGATTTATGCAACATCAGATTTACTATTAACTATTCTACGTGGATTTTGGAAGATGTGGGAAGACAATTTGGAGCACTACAAAATACTAGACTAGACAACCTTTTTTTGCAGATCATCGAAAAGTTAACTATGCACTATTAAGTACTAACGAAATTTTTTGGATCCCAAAAGAAAATCTACAATAATTATTGTTACCATCCCCTAATATGAATGTTGTAGCAACTTATCTAGGACAATTTATGTGCTAAAAGTTTTACTATTTAAGTTTTTATTGTACTCCCATGTACGTAAAATAAGTAATATGACGGTCAGTGTCGAATTATGAAAAATTTTAGATTTCAGATGCGACGAAAGTAACTTACCTACATGGTGTTGATGGTTTACAATTTTATCAAATTGTGTGTTTTTCATTTCCTAAACAAATTAGGGCGCGATGTACGCACATCTCCTTCGCGCCCTTGAAAATTTTCAGAACAATATTGTACTTTATTAGTGTATTATGTATCACTTTTCTTAACAAATATTTTCATTTAATATTCAAAATCAATTTTAAGAAAAAAATACAACAAAAATTGACTATCCGGCAAGAATTCTTGTTAGTTTCACAGCTTGCATTTCGTAGGTATGGAAAACTAATTCCTTTACAAAAATCAAAAGGCGGAACAAGCAATACCAACAAAAATAACGTGGAAGAAAAGGAAATTGAATTGTCTTATTTCATCTTGCTTTGAAACTTTCTTTCGCGAACAAATATTATGCATCAAGAAATTATACCATTGGCATCCACCAAAAATATTTTTTCTTATCTTATTTATCAACTTCAATATTTTAAATTATTTATCTTCAAAAATTAAGTTTTAAATAAGTTTTCTCAAACGTTTATCAGACCAACGAGGTAATCAACTTTGTAATCAACTTACCAACAAACCGAACGAGTCGTCTAAACTGTGAACTAACTAAAGCGAGAAGTACTAAGAACTGTATTAATTAATTCCACGAACACGTGCTGATTAAATCTCCGCCACGACAACAAACAAACACGGCGCACCGCATACTACCGCGATTTAAAGGAGCTTTCCTCATTCCTCCCTTCTATCAGCGTAAGGTTAGCAGTCGTCTGAAACCCTGCGCTTGCCCATCTGTCCGATTGCTGTTGATTCACATAGCGGTGTAAACCTTATAATGTGTTGTACTTTACTGTGTTCTCTGGCTGAAATGTTAGTTAAGTGTAATGCACGTATTCATTGGCCGCAAATGTCTCAAATGCATAGGTATTGTTTATTTGGGCTAGAGGAGCTCGCTAAATAAGTTTGTACTTATAAACTAAAGGCGTTTTTTATTCTGGATATACAGCATACACCGGCAAAATCGCGAGGTTGCATGTTAGTAATGCTACAGTATTTTATTTTTTGGTGTTCTTAAGTTTGTTTATAATATGCTCAGGCTGGCGGATGATATAGCAATGTTAGCATCCAGCAAAAAAGAAGGAAGGGCTCTGAACGAAATGGAAGCGGTTTTGACGGAGGGCTATGGTATGAAGATCAATAAAAAGAAAACAAAAAATTTTTTGTCTAGGGGGCGTTAAAATAGGGCTAAAACTGAAATACAAATTGGAAACGAGAAGATAGATGAAGTCTCAGATTTCTTGTAAAGCATAGAATATTAAAAAACTCACGTTTAACTTAAAACACCAACTTTAATCCAAAAAACAATACTGCATATATAAGAACAAATGTACGCATAACCAACTCTCATTTCTGAATGTCCCCTGCTTCATCTCGCCTATCCAACGGACGGCGCTTCATCACCCAAACGTGCCGAATTGGTAAACACGAGGACCGCATGATATGTTCCTTTCGGGAGGCCCTCGATTTTGTGCTTACATTCTGCTATTTAGAAAGTCAAATAACTCGCGATGGTAGGAGCTCTAGAGATATAAAACAAAGAATAGCGCAGGGCCGAGTTGCATTTAATAAAAAGAAACAACTACTATATTATGCTCGGGAATGATAAATGTAGAAACTCGGAAGAGGCTCTTAAAAACGTAGATTTGGAGTACAGCATTGTACGGGTGCGAAACTTGGACGATAGGAGAAGCGGATAGGAAAAAATTAGAAACATTTGAAATGTGGTGCTATAGACGCATGATGAAGATACCGTGGATAGATAAAGTTAGCAACAGAGAAGTATTAGAAAGAGTTGGAGCGTCAAAGCAAAACTTATAGAAGAGTGTAAAGAATAGGAAAGATAGGATGGTAGGACACCTTCTGAGGCACGAAGGCTTAGTTCGCGACATACCTACTAAAGTCAGAGATAGGAATAAAAAGAGGTAGGGGTAGGCCCAGATTAAACTACTGCTCTCAAATAGTTAGGGATGTAGGATGTTCAACTTTTGGGGAAATGCGTAGGTTAGCTCAGGATAGGAAAGGATTGAGGTACGTTTCCAACCAGTCTTCGGACTGAAAACTTTATGATTATGATGAAGTTTGTTTATAATATGTGGATATGCACGTTAGTGTTAATTGAACTGGTGTCACTCAAACGCCGTAACTCTCTGATGGGCGACAGTTTGAATGCGCGGGGTAATAATACTTATGAAAAGTAAGGGGCCGATAAGCCAAAGTATAATGTTACACGGTTGAAAGGTTTAAGTAGACCCTTTTTGATAAGCATTTGATCCTGATTGGCTCGCAAGATGTTAATTAGTAGGGGTTTGTTTGATGTGATTGGATGCATGATTGGAAATGGATTGTTTTAAGTTAGTCAGTAAGTGTAGCCGCGAAGGGAAACTTGTATTTGAAATTTACTTAATTAGGGTAAAATCGGGTGAGATGCATATTTTGTTTATTGTTGTTTGTTTTGCAAACTTAACATTGAAGATAAACAACTAAATGAATTTACTCTTCGTAGACTCAAAAAACAAATAGCAAACTTAAAAAAATCTGTGTTGAAAACTATTTTTGCAAAATAGCGCCATCTCACCCACATGTATTAGGTTGGTTGGTGCGGCTAGTATGGGTGATGAGTCGGTGTTGCAACAAAGTTCTGAATTCGACAACCCTTTTTAGTAAGTTTTAGTAAGTAAATGCCCGCAAAAGTAACACATGTTCTAGAGCTTCGTGCAGTCCTCGTGCAACTACTGAACACATCGAATCCGATGAATTGCTTGGTAGGTAGTACTGTAATCTTCCCCATGACCACTGCACTTCTCGGTTTCAATTTCAATATCTTCTGGCCTCAAGGAATGTCCTCTTCGACTTTAGGTGAAGTACTTTCTACCATCACCTCTTTTTCAACTACTTTCTTGCAGTGGCGGCTCGTGCGTCAATAACCAGGGGGGGTCGTTTTGATTTTGGAACTTACAATTAATTCTAAAAAAGTATACATAATTAGTCCTGCCTTTCTACAGTTATACCAGTATACCATAAACAAATTTAGGGTGTCATAACATAGCCATAAAATTATTGGAAATTCTCAAACAGTACAAATATACGCCTATAATACCAATAAATTTAAGTATATTTTGTTACACTGTGATTTTTCTTTAAAAACAGAAATATCTGTAATCCGGACCTGTTTTCTTTCATGTTTACATTTCAATTACAATGGTTCAGTGATTACGTATCACAAATTAAAGAATGAAATTCAAAAATATAAGAAAAGGGGTATACCGTATACGCGCAGTATCTATCCCAACATAAAATCCACATGAATCTTTGCAAATGCGTATTATGAACGTACCCGTTTCGAACTAGCGAGATCGGATTTTTCGTTTCCGTCTCTTTTTAATACGTACGGGAGGCATATTTACACATCCTCCTATACGACGGCACCAGGGTGCTGAAATCTATTAGCCTTTGTGGCCTACAATTACGCTACAAAAGCTCATTGATTTAGGCACCTACGCGAATTGTTCAACTTATTTTAACACTTCCAGGTGCAATAAATAGCCACAGCAAAATGATATAAACACATGTTGAAATAATAATTTATTTATTTAAAAAAATATATTACTGCGGTCATATGGTATATACTCGTATACACATACACATACCGAGTGACAAACTTTCATGTGTACATGGGGAAATAACATCAGTAATTACGTTTTCGGGGGTTCCTCCTCGCCTTGTATAGTTGGAATAATGGTAAAGGTAGCAATCCAAAGATTATTTTTCTGCGTTTGAGGATATCAAAAAATCTACAACTTTCCAATTTATTAAAGTATTAAAAGCAAAAATTACATTAATAATTTTCGAACTAGAACACAGAAATTTATCAGAATATCCATGACAACTTAATTTATTCTAATCAAAGACGTCTTTGATTCTTATTAACCCCGACGCAAAAAGAGGGGTGTTATACCTAAGTTTGACGTGTCGGTTTGTGCGTTTGTGTGTCTGTCTGTGGCATCGTAGGTCCTAAACGAATAGACCGATTTTGATGCGGTTTTCTTTGTTTGAAAGCTGACGTGATCGAAACGATTCTTAGCTATAATTTATAAAGATCTGTTCAGGCGTCGCGTCGTCGGGGGTTCTTTAAAATTTTCAATTTTGTTACTTGTGGATTTTCTAATTCGTCTGAACTGTCAACTTTTTAATTTATCGACAATTTAAAATTTGGGTTTCAAAATGAGCAAAAATAGTTGATGAAAAGGTTTTCATTGTGAAACCCAAATTTTAAATTTTCGATAAATTAATGTTGACAGTTCATGCGAATTAGAAAATCCATAAGAATCAAAGACGCCTTTGTTTAGAATAAATAAAGTTGTCATGGATAATCTGATATTTTTCTGTTTTAGTTTGAAAATTATTAATGTAATTTTTGCTTTTAATGCTTTAATAACTTAGAAAGTTGTAGAGTTTTTAATATCCTAATACGCAGGAAAAAATAATCTTTGGATTACTACATTTACCACCATTCTAACTATACATGGGGAGCAGGAATCTCCAAAAACGAAATTACCCATGATGAATTGAAAAATTACTATGCGTACTACCAATATAACGATTTATTATTATAACTTGACCGGTTTCAGAATTCAGAATTCTGAATTTACTATGCGTACTACCAATATAACGATTTATTATTATAACTTGACCGGTTTCAGAATTCAGAATTCTGAATTCTGAAACCGGTCAAGTTATAATAATAAATCGTTATATTGGTAGTACGCATAGTAATTTTTCAATTCATCATGAATTTCTACCAAATAGTAAAATCAGAAAATATTAACTACATGAAATTACCCATGCTATTTCCTCATGTACACAAGGAAGTTTGTCACTCGGTATATACTGCATTCACAAACACACAACAAAATACAAAATAATTTTAAAGTCCTACTAATGGCTTGCACCATGGCCTTTAGCGTTGGGCTGATTAAAGTTTATGTTTTTGGAAAGATTGCGCCGAGATCCTTTTATTCTTTTATTTTTTGTTTTCTCTTTAGAGGGTCTCCCAGACTGAATCCTGCGCGATCCACAAGTTAGTGTTATCTGGCTATTTCTTCTGCTAATGGAAGTTGGCTGTACAAGTATTTTTCTTCCACTTGAATTTTTTTGTTTTGACAACAGTGAACAAAAGTCAAAAAATGCTGTAGGGGTCACTAATTGATTCATCTTTTTATTAAATATGTTTAGCATTTTTACCATGGCTGGGATTATTTTTAACCATAATTTCACTGAAATAAATTTAGGTATTTTAGTGCCATATTTACGAACAACGCCAAATTCTTGTAGGATATGCGCGCGCGCTTACAAGAACACAAACTCAGTGATTTCAGCACTCGAAGTTCGGAGAGGCTTCATCCATAGGTGCCTAAATCGATGAGCTTTTGTAGCATAATTGTAGGCCACAAAGGCTAATATACTTGGGCCGCCCAACAGACGGAGTGATCACCCTGCAAGAACGTGCTCTAGCGGGGCCAGTATTAATTTATGACGACCGAATTGGAGTGATGCGACTTCGTTGGGTCTAAAGAAAGCGCATCACTGCGATTCTGTCGTCCTAAATTGATAGTGGTCCCGTCTAGAGCTCATGCTTGCAGGGTGATCACTCCGTCTGTTGGGCGGCCCAAGTATAGATTTCAGCACCCTGGTGCCGTCGTATAGGAGGATGTGTAAATATGCGTACGGGAGCCGATCGCCGAAAGTGCGTACATCTGAACTGTCATGTTTGCTGTCGTTGTAAAGGTAATGTTCCTAGCATAAACCAGTGGAATAGGCAACTAATTATGAACGAGTGCGTTTATGTAAAATGCTAAATCCTGCAGTCCTGCAGTCAATGGTTCTCATTCAAAATCGAATAACTTTTTTAATCATAACCGAAATTATAACAGTACATTTTATTTTGCTTCATTTAATGCTAATCTGGTAAATTTTAATTGAACACGTAGATGTTCATTTTGTTTTAAAATACATGGACAAATACCTATATTATCAAATAAATACAGCACTGTACCCAGCTTTCAATGAGATTCCAAGTTATGGTCAACTCTCAACTGTTTATTGTGGATCCTCATGAAGCAGTAGAATTTCGTTTACAGCAAAATTCGCAGTGTGATTCAGAACTTTCTCTCGGTCCTCGGGATTATATCTTCTTCTAATTTCTCACGTTCAGTATGCGAGCCGGGCAAACCTTCCCTTAGATAGGAAATAAGTTTCTTCCTCATCTCCTCCATCCTAGTACTCGGGGCTAAGTTAAATTTTCTTAACTCCTTGGCCAATTCCTCCTTATTTAATTGGTACACCCAAGCCACTTTGGCTGTACCTGCGGTAGCGGTAGGAATTGGTTCTTCCTCTTGCGGTAACGGTCCTGCGGTAGCCTCGTCTTTGTTCATCCTGAAAGCTATAACAGAATACACAACCAAAAGAATCAAACTTACTCGTTTAAATCAATTTAAATAAATTTTCTACGGTCCTGGTCCTGTATCTGGAATATGCGGGATGCAATAGCGACCATCAAGTCCCTGCTCGGGCGCCAAATTATACAACGACCTATCCCGTTGCGTCACCTTTTGTGACCATACAGGGTGTTGCTTCAGTCGGTCGGTCGGTGGACTTCTGGTCGTTAATAAATATACCCTGAACTCTAGTCAGAGACAGGGTTCTCTGGAACTATTGCAAAACAAAAATAATACTCACGATGAACTTAAACACACTCTATTAATTTAACTATTTACATAAAATTCCAAATAAAACCTAAACGAATGTACAACAAAGTTATTTACAAATTTAATCAAAATAATGACAGCCAGCGGTATCTGGCGGTCAGATTCGGTAGCACTGTATACACTCAGTGTGCGACGGATAGATAACTTATTTCGCTCTTGGCGATGTAGGTTACCGATCGGGCACCCACATTCGGAAAATCACCAGCCAAAATCAACGAAGGTATGTAAATCGTACTACCTGGTGGTTATTCACGGGGAGTAAATGTTGTTTTGGTGTGATGTAACGGGTAGAGACTCTCGCAGCCTTTCGACGCAAGCTTTCCCTAATGAATGTGCGGAGAAGAGAATTATGCCGTCTTTCGATTGGCACAGTTCGCTTCAGTGTAAATGATGATTGTGTTGCGTCATGTTATAGCAGGATATATATTAGGCCAAAGAACTCTGCCCTGTATTTATCCCCTAAGAGCGGCTAGTATTTCACCGCCTGCAACTTAGGTCTGTAATAAATTAGGCAAGCCTTGCGACTAGCTCTAATCGATTACCTGCGTTTACGGAGTATTGGAAAATGTGCCTTCACGTATGTTCAGGCCCACCTCCAAATTAGTAATCGGGTTTGTAAAACTCTAGGTATTACGACGACACACTCTCGACGGTTTCGGTTAGCAACTATTAAGTATTTAACAGTGCTATCGGCGGTACGACAATAAACATTTAATCTCATAAATGCTTACGCCTTCGGAGTGTACCTTGAACAATTTCTACTACGGGCCAACACTCGTAGAGAAGTACTGAATGTTGAATTCTCTCGAAGCCACGGTGCGTTCCGTCTATATCGGCAGGCCAATGGTAGGAGAGAATGGAAGGAGGCTTCGGCGCGCGGTGCGACCATATTTTCCCAAAATATAGTAGGGGGCATCCTCGCTTCAAACGACCGGAGAAAATGATTATTCATTTGTTTGAATAATTGTTGCATTTTCTTTTGCATCGTTACAAAGTAATTGAGAATTTGATGCGTGAACATGTTTTAACAATGAAAAAAAAATGTTTTTATTTTCGTAGTATGGAGTTCGATTTCGTGATTCATTTGCATCATTTATTCGAAACAGACCGAGCGCTAGCGGCTAAATGGGAGAGCCTGGCGGCTCTGAACTTATTAGATTTAAATGAGGCGCGACAGGGGTGATTTGTAGGGGTGGTTATAGGGGTGAGTTTGGGGGTGGTTTTGGGGGTGATTTTTAAGAGTGGTTTCGGGGATGGTTTCAGGTTTGGTTTATGGTAGTGGTTTTAGGGATAGTTTGGTGGCGATTTTAGGAGTGGTTTTTAGGAATGGTTTTGGGGTGGTTTTTAGAGGTGGATGTAGAGATGGATTATGGGGGTGGTTTTTAGGAATAGTTTTGGAGGTTTTGAGGGGTGGTTTTTGGGGCGGTTTTGAGGGGGTGATTGTCGGGGTGGTTGTTAGGGGCGGTTTTTAGAGGTTGTTTTTCGGAATGATTTTGGGGGTCGTTTTAGGAGAGGTTTTCTTTGGCGGTTTTGGGGGTAATTTTAGGGGTGGTATTTAGGGGTGTTTTTGAAGGTGGTTTATGGTGTTAGTTTTTATTTTTGGTTTTTGTGGTTTAAGAGGGTGATTTAAAGGGGTGGTTTTTAGGGATGGTTATTAGGGGTGGGTGGAGGGGTGGTTCTTGGGGGCAGTTTAGAGGTGGTTTCTAGAAATGGTTTTGGGGGTGGTTTTGGGGGGTTTTCTTTTTTCGGGTTTGGGGGTGATTTTAGGGGTGGTATTTAGGGATGCTTTTGAGGGTGTTTTGGGAGTGGGTTAGGGGTTGTTCTTGGAGGCGGTTTTTGAGGGTGGATTTTAGGGGTGCTTTTAGGGGGCGGTTTTTGGGGTGGTTTGCAAGTCGCCATTTGGGCGATTTTTCATATCAAGTGTTGCCAAACCAGGAAAACGAAGATTATGAAGAAATGTTGACAGTTGGGAGTTGGCATTCGGAAATCAAATCCGAGCGTTGCTAAGCTCAGTGAGTATTTTAATTTTAAGTGATTAAGAAATGAATGCAGCTTTTTACACCCCAAGAAAGAGACTGCATGAGGACGATGCAGCAGGCGCAGTGGCAAGGAAACGTTCTTCCGATCACAGAACAGTTTCAGATATAAGCAAAGCTGTTACAAAGGTTAATAAGGTATATTATTTTGCAGTTAAATTTCGAAGATAATTAAACAACAAAACCTATTTTTTTGCATGTGAAGTACACATTATTGCTACATATAATTATATATTTTACAAAATATTTAATCCGGGCCTTTTTTAGGCATTTTCAATTTTTTAATCAAAAATATGCGTCTTTGAATGCATTTATGCATTTACAAATTATATTTACATCGTTACATGCAATAATGCCACTTATATACATATACCTATACCTATTCCTATTTCCTATAATTCTTATTTATTCGTTTTCAGGAATCAGTTTATTTTTATCTCCAATCAAGTGTTACTTCATTTATATTTTTATAATAATATGTATTTGCAATAAACGATAAATGTTGAAAGTTTGTAACTGAATTTTTGTTGTTAATGCCATGTGGAAATTCATATCCTAAATAATCATCATCATAAGGTTCTCAGTCTGAAGACTGGTTGGACGCGTACCTCCATTCTTTTCTATCCTGAGCTAACCTACGCATTTCCCTAAAAGTAGAACATCCTACATCCCTAACTATTTGAGAGCAGTAGTCTAATCTAGGCCTACCCCTACCTCTTTTTATTCCTATCTCTGACTCTAGTATGTCACGAACTATTCCTTCGTGTCTTAGAAGGTGTCCCACCATCCTATCTCTCCTACTCTTTATTGTTTTCCATACCTTTCGCTTTTCCCCAACTCTTTCTAATACTTCCCTATTGCTAACCTTATCTATCCACGGTATCTTCATCATGCGTCTGTAGCACCACATTTCAAACGCTTCTACTCTTTTTCTATCCGCTTCTCCTATTGTCCAAGTTTCGCACCCGTATAATGCCGTACTCCATACATACGACGTTAAGAGTCTCTTCCTAGTCTCTATATTAACCGTTCTCGAGCATAACAGTTGTTTCTTTTTGTTAAACGCAACTCGGCCCTGCGCCATTCTTTGTTTTATATCTTTAGTGCTCCTACCGTCTTGAGTTATTTTACTTCCTAAGTAGCAGAAATCCGCGACCTCCTGTATCTTCTCATTTCCAATTTGTATTTCCATTTTAGTTCTATTTTCACATCCCCTACATACCAAAATTTTAGTTTTCTTTTTATTGATTTTCATGCCGAAGCCCTGTGTCAAAACTGCTTCCATTTCATTCAAAGCCGCTCCTAATTCTTCTTTGCTAGATGCTAACACTGCTATATCATCCGCAAATCTGAGCATGTTAATAGTTTGGCCCTGTACATTGATCCCTGAGGCTGCTCTTTCCTTAACAATATTAATCGCATCTTCGATATATAAGTTGAAAACTAGAGGTGACAATGCACATCCCTGTCTCACTCCCTTCCGGATATCTACTTCCCTTTGTTCCTGCTCACATTCTATAACTGCCTTTTGCTCTTTGTAGAGATTATGTATTATTCTTCTGTCCCTGTATTTCATCCCTACCTTTCTCAGCACTTCGAACATCTTCCCCCATTTTACGTTGTCGAAGGCTTTTTCTAAATCTACAAATCCTATATAGACGCTCTTTCTCTTTTCTATCGTTTTTTCTATAATTACTCGTAAAGCTAGAATGGCCTCGCGCATTCCTCTATTTCGTCTAAATCCGAACTGATCTTCTCCTAATATTTCTTCCGCCTTTTTCTCCATCCTTCTTTGCACAATTCTAGTTAAAATTTTTGACGCATGGGAAGTTAAACTGATAGTTCTAAAATTTTCGCATCTATCCGCGCCTTTTCTCTTTGGCAAAGCTACTATGATGTTCCGTTTGTAATCTTCTGGAATCTCGCCTGTCAGGTATATGCGACTAACTAGTTTAAATAAACGATCTATTACCTCTTGACCTGCGCACTTTAAGATTTCTGCCTGCAAGCCATCTATACCTGGTGCTTTATTATTCCTTAAACTTTTTAGTGCTATCTCAAACTCTTCTCTCATTTTAGGACTCCCTAGGTTATCCCCCTCTACACTGCTTTCGCTTTCTAATATATCTTGCACTTCCTGTCCCGCATATAAGTTTCCTAAATATTCTTTCCACCTATCTGCCTTCTCCCCACTTCCGATTAGGATATCTCCTGCCTCATTTCTAATGTTTTTGGTACTAGATCCAATTTCTCTAAAATTTCTCCTAATTATTTTATATGCTCCATCAGTCTTTCCTACTTCGAATTTATCTTCCACTTCTTTGCATTTATTATCGATCCATTGCTCTTTCGCTTTCCTACATTCCCGAATAATTTCCCACTTGATCGCCTTATATCTTTGTTTCCCTGTTTCATCTAACCTATTTTTATATTTTCGCCTTTCCTCAATTAGACTCACAATATGTTTTGTTATCCAGGGTTTCCTACTTTCATCCTAAATAAATAGATAAAGAAATGCAGATGGAAACGATTATAATTATAATTTTGGTAATTGCCAATATACAAAAACGAATCTATTTTGGAGGGCCCCGGTTTTTTTCGTCTGTAGTTAAAATTATTGGTAAAACCATATGAAAAAGTAATTTTCATTTGATTCCACTAGGTCAATGAGCGCGCGAAGCGCACGTGCTGACCTAGTATTGTTAAAATAAAGCATACCTTAAACATGCTTATATTTCAAGTGAATTCCCCACTCCTTCAGTTCTACAAAATGGTCTATGAGTAACGGAAGAAACATGCTTTTTAATTTTGTCTTTTAAATGCGGCTATAAACACTGAAACACTCCACTCTACAGTCTGAGAAGAACTGATTAGGTAATTCGATACTGTGCAATTGTCCCAAAACATTCATCCGGACATTCGGCCGTCGACCACGTTATCGGAGGTCCGTGAAGTTAGCCTCGTTATTTTCGATTTTCTAATAGATTTTGGTCTGAATAGTTAGTAACTAATTTGTAATAATTTGTAACCCACAAACTACAATTTGTAACTCTCCCGTTAAGGAGTTATTTAAAAAACTACTTTTAGGGGCCAACTTCTCGGGAGCCCCGCAAGTTTGGAGTTTCCGATTTTTTTCTTTGCCAAAATTTAGTAACTAATTTGTAATAATTTGTAACCCATAAACTAGAATTTGTAACTCTTTCGTTGAAGAGTTATTTAAAAAACTACTTTTAGGGGCCAACTTCTCGGGAGCCCCGCAAGTTTGGAGTTTCCGATTTGTTTCTTTGCTAATATTTAGTAACTAATTTGTAATAATTTGTAACCCATAAACTAGAATTTGTAACTCTATCGCTGAAGAGTTATTTAAAAAAATATTTTTGGCGGCCAACTTCTCGGGAGCCCCGCAAGTTTGGAGTTCCCGATTTCTTTCTTTGCCAATATTTAGTAACTAATTTGTAATAATTTGTAACCCATAAATTAGAATTTGTAACTCTATCGTCGAAGAGTTATTAAAAAAAATATTTTTGGCGGCCAACTTCTCGGGAGCCCCGCAAGTTTGGAGTTTCCGATTTGTTTCTTTGCCAATATTTAGTAACTAATTTGTAATAATTTGTAACCCATAAACTAGAATTTGTAACTATACCGTTGAAGAGTTATTTAAAAAACTACTTTTAGGGGCCATTTTCTGGGGGACCCTCAATAAACGGAATTTTCCTCCCATATATCATCGATGGATTTAACTGAACAATTAGGTATAAAATGTCTTTTTATGTCGCTATCAAATAGTAATGCACACGCAAAGATGCGTTGATGTAACTATCTATTTGTAAATCATTAGCTGGCGGACAAGTAAGATAGGAAGTACATAGAACTTTATTATATCTTAACGTATTTAAATGCACTGCAGATACAATCACAAAAATGTACATAAGTGTGTAAACCATAGAAAAAAGAAACAGGTATGTATTACATTCAGAAAACTTGCAATATCAAACTTAAATTGCTTCTTGTCTTTACATTTTTCGTCATTCACTAATGTAACGATTTTCCAAAGTGATAAAACCTCAAGTAATCCAGGAAACGAAAGCAACAAAGCATAAAATGAAAGGAAAAATAAATTAAACTGTATATATAATTGCATGTATGTGGGTAACGGTCTTGCTGTTTATATTTATAACGTTTAAGGGGGAATTAGACCTTTGGGATATTTGAAAAAAGAGTTTTCTTTATAATACTCCCAAAGGTCCAATTCCCCCTTAAACGTTATAAATATAATTGCATGTACAGTTCAATTTTTAAAAGAAGCATCTTTCGTCATCGACTATATTCGTATGAATTAAGATCGAGGCGTATGTCGTAGTTGTTTCTTCTCTCAATGACGGCATTCTGAGACGGGACCGTCGCGTCGACGCAAATACTTGTCAAACAAACGTCAGAAACGTAAATATCAGCAAAATGTTAGAAGTTTAAAATTACACCCTAAAGTGATGAATAATTTAAATTGAGGTACTAATTACTTACTAAAATCAAGAAAAATTGAGTAATAGGGAAAATCAAGAGAAAAATTCACTTAGAAGGTAAGGTATTGAGTTAGGAACTCAACGGTCTTGACCGATTAAGTTATATATTTTAGCATATGATGCACAATATGAAAAAGTAATGAAGTTAAACAATAAGTAAAAGTACAAATAGCAGTAAGGATGAGGCTCACGCGTCGATGGGGTCCTGTAGAACGAAAACCAGGTTCTTCGGTCTTCGGGAATACAGTAAAGAGCAAAGAAAAGAATGTTATATTGTTAGCTATTATGTAGAAGCAATGATTTTAATATTATGCAGTATTACAAAATTACATACGATGGGTCTATGGATTTGCAATATTTAACCATAATAATATATCAAACACAAAAATAATAATATAAAACTATACAAAAAAATGGTTAAGTGGGAATCAATTCCCGCATGAAGGGTTCTGCACATACCTACATTAAAAAAGATTTTGTCTAATCTACAACATTATAATCCCTAAATGTATGGTGTTCAGTCAATAAATTATTATTACTTTTCACTGTCATTCACTTCATTTGAAAATACAGCTGTCAGTGGCAATAAAAGGGCACTGTTTCCTTTTTCAGCTTTAAAATAATCGACCAGGGATAGCACTATTTCCTGGCACTTCGAATTCAACATACAACCTCTCATGCTTAAGGAAAATTCTGTAAAATGTATAAATTTTTAAAATTTTTACTATTGAACTTAACCTACAAACTTACCGATTAAGTTTTCTTTGTAACCAATATGGAATTGATAGATTTCTAAACAGCAAACGGAACAACAAAACAAATCAAAACGGCAGTTATATTAGAACAACTCGAATAAACTAAAAACCCCCAAATATAACACAGACGAGGAACAAACTAAATTCACACACTGACAGTTGGAGTTGCCACGGACCATATGCGCTACGACGGTATTTAAGCAGTTGTCTTTGTCATCATTACTCTCTTACCATTAAAGGGTGGGAAAGACATGATTATCCATACTGTTTCTTTTCAATATGTGATGCACGACAATAACGTTGGTCGTAAATCGACAATAAATTCGTTACGAAAGTTGCTTCTTTTAAAAATTGAACTGTATATTATATTTCGACTGGCGATTAACTACGACCATCTTTTTCATCAGGTCATTGTAAAGTTCCCATGCTCCATCATTTCGTTTACAAACCGAATAATAATGGCCTATACCTGCAATTGAAGATGTAGGTGGTGGGTAATAGGCAATCACCGCTCGAAGTACGTAATTTTTATTCAAATTTAAAATAAACGGAATTGAATCGAGAGCTATGTTTGCTCCTTCACACGTGTCAACGAAAATTAGGTCTCTGTAAACGAATTTCATTTTGACGGAATTTGCGCAAGCGTTGCATTCAAAATCTATTTGTTCTTTTATAGTAGGAGAGCCCGCTGCAAAATTATGCACCCATCTGTTAACGAAATGAAATGTGCGGCAAAGGCATGTAAAAACATCGTACTCAACGGAACGGCACCCGTGCCGGTCACCATTTGGTGCAAAAAGGTCAAAACAATGGCACTTCCGGTACGGAAATTTGAGGAAAATTGCGCGATTTGTTAACGAGATGAAAGTTGTGCCATCTTGTAGCTTGCGATTAATTGAATTGAAATCGGTACCCGTGCCATCTTTTACCCTAGTACAAGTCCCCGGCACGCCGACATTCTTGCAGCCCGTAACTCGGACAAATTCCCGTCATGTGTTAACGAGTTGAAATAAAGTTCAATGGAAAGGACATTATGTCCTCTTTACGAATATCCAAGCGTGCCGCGAATCAAAGAGGTCTAAGTAGGTGGCACGGCCCGATTTATAACGCGGTACGCGGCGTCGAAATGTCACTTTTAAATCAATTTCAATGGTCGCGCAACATGTCGTCGAATATCAAATGTTTTTTGTGTGGTATTGCGGGGCAAAATGTGCTTTCATTTGACGACGAATCATTCGTGAAGGTGTCGAATATGCGGCATTTTCGGGAAAGGAAAAATTTCAAATACAAGGATATACAGTCACTCAATGGAAAAGCGGATGGTGTTGGTTATCACTCAGAGTGCAGAACCAAATTTATGGTTTTGAAAAATAAGAACAAGGATGAATTCCAGAATATGTTCAAAATGGATGTAAGTACTACTTATATTTCTGAGGAATGAAAATACTGAAATAGGTTATACATTTGGAGCAACCTATACTTTGTTGTACTTGAAATAGTTTTTCTTAGTACGAAAAATTTTGTTCTTCGGTTCCAAATACCCAGTTTCGTGGTCAACTTCAGTATTTACACCAACGTAATTTTTTTTTAATTGTGAAAATTACGTAACTTAAAAACTCTTAAAATGTTTCCGAATTTTAAGCAATGTTCATTATTTATTAGATTCAGTCGAGCACATCTGAGGACACTTCCAAAAGAAATGAGCAGATCCAGGATATGAGCGAAGCTCATGAAAAAGCATCAACCTCACAAGATGTTACTGCACAAGGTTTTGCGTACGAAAGTTGTACGCACGTTTTCGTTGGAAAAGCAATTCCAGAGTTTGAGGAATCTTCTGTAAATAATACGAACTGTTCCGGTTATTTAATGCAATTCACTGCTTCTACCCCAAAACCTGCTCATGACACTACAGTTTCATCCTTGAACATTTCACCAATCAGTAATGAAATGGATGGGCGAGCCAAGGAGACAAAGGCAACACCACTCCCGAATGATGTTTCTGGTACATGTTCTGAATGCGTTTTTTGTGGCGTTGAAAGAAAAAAATGCGGTGCTCGCAAAGTTACGGCTAGGTCTTGTAATTCGAAAAGTACAATCGATAATGTCAGGAAAATTGCTGCAGTTTTTGATGATACCGAAGTGCTTCATCGACTAGGGAATTCACATTTGATTTTCTACCACACTGTTTGTTATGCTTCGTATACAGTAAAGTACAAGAGACAATTACAATCTGAGAATCATGAATCTACAAGCGTTTGGCGTGATATTAGAAATGTTCATAAAGCGGCATTTGAAGCACTTTCTGCATTCATACAAGTTGAAATAATTGAAAACGATGGAGTTTTGTTTTTTTCTGATTTATTCACAAGATATCATGCTTTGTTATTAGAAATGTCGAACGGAAAATGTTGTAAAAATGACCTCCAAAACTATAGAATGGAACATTTACAAGACAAACTTCTACGAGAGTATGGTGACGTTCTCACGGTGCAAACGTCATCAGCATATGCAAAGAAAAAATTAGTTTTTAAGCAAGATATCGACGTTAGTAAGTTAGTACATTCAAAAGTTAATACACAAACTGCGGAAGAAACAAAATTGCAAGATGTAGCTTACTCCGTTCGAAATTCTGTGAAAGCATTCAGTAAAAGCAAACTTCCTAGAAAGTTGCGCGTTTCTGACATCACTGATGGGGAGTGCGATATTCCTGAAAATCTGTTCAATCTCATTTCCAATCTGATTCGAGGCCCTGACATGCGTCGACAAAATTCTGATGAAGATCTCATCCGAATAAATTCTATTTGCAGCGATATCATTTATGCTGTAACAAAGGGAAGAATCAAACCTTCGAAACACCTCGCTCTTGGATTGGCGATAAAGTCGTTGACTAGCAGCAGGAAAGTGTTGACAATTCTGAACAAGTACGGTCATACCATACCGCATTCTTCGGCAGAAGAACTGGAGACTGAATTGGCTTTTACGGCTCACGAGGAAAACCAATTAATACCACCTGGTATGCATGTAACTGATGAGTTGTCAACGCATGTAGCATTTGATAACTTTGATAGATTTGTTGACACTTTTACGGGTAAGGATACACTCCACGACACCGTGGGCATAATATATCAATTTCATCCGAAAAGTGATGATACCATGCAACTTGCTGCAGCATCTCAAACTACAATTCAAATACCTAACGATGACAATGATGGCGCAAGAAGTATGCCTCGTAAAAGACGCAAATTCGAAGAAATTCCGCTTTTAATGGAACCCTATATCAAGCGTCGAGCGACGTTGTCACTGTTACCTTCTGACATTATACTGAAGAATATACACAACTGCAAAATATCGAGAGAGAGTGCCATAACGAGAGATATTTTGTGGGTTTTTTCTCTTTCACAACTCGAAAAGGTACCGATGTGGACAGGGTACAATTCTTCTGTAATCGCGGACTGCAGTGAGGTGCAGAACATTGATTACCTGCCTACCTTAAATTCGTCTCCCACGGCATATAATGTTGTTCATGAAACTATGAAAATGGCGAAGGAAGTAGCTCATCAATGTCAGCAAGAACAGATCATAGTCACTTACGATCTAGGAATCGCGAGAATAGCAATGCAAATTCAAAGCCAAGAGAGTCCCGAGTTCGATAAATTATTCATTAACTTAGGAGGCTTTCATATGCAAATGGCATTTTTTAAAGCTGTTGGTAAATTCATTGACGGTTGTGGAATCATAGATATTTTGATAGAATCCGAAGTTCTAGCAGCAGGTTCTGTAAACGGTTTCGTTGGAGCTAAGCATTTCAACCGGTGTAAAAGGATTCATCCCTTTCTCTCAGGTGCTCTTCAGCTGTTGCATTTTGATTTATTCATGTCAGAAAGTGGTACATCTTTAGACAGTTTGGTTTCAGATTTGAAAGATGTTTTCGATCTGCCCGTAGAATCTCATGAACCTTTGATCTTGTCTCAGGCTCTCGAAGAAGTGATTGAAAAATACAAACAGTTCTGTTCACTAACTCTGACAGGATACCACGGAAGAACCGCACAATTTTATTTGCAGTATGTTCAATTGATCAACCTTCTTTTTCGATTCTCGAGAAGTATCAGAACAAGTGACTTTGACCTCTACATTGACTCCATTTTTGAAATCAGTAACATGTTCTTCGCATTCAATCAGCCCAACTATGCGCGTTGGTCATTGAAATACTTGAGTAATTTGATAGCTCTGAAAGTAGATAATTCACCTCTGATAGATGAATTCAAACGTGGCGCTTTCGGGGTGAAACGAACTGCAAAATCTTTAGCCAGATCTCCAGTGGACCTCACTCTAGAGCAAACCGTAAATGCTGACGCGGCCAACTCTCTGACTGGGATATCCCATTTCACGAATTCGATTTCTGCTAGACAGCGCTGGGCCGCCAGTCACACTCTCAGAACAAAAATAATTTCTTATGTGCTCGGAAGTGTTGGGATGTCTCAGAAAGATGACGTTTCTCACCATTTAGAAAAAAACAGAATTGATAAAGACACGAGAGCGCTTAATGCCATCCGAGCAACTTTGGAAGAAAATATGAATCCATTTGATCAAACTGTTGCCAAAGATTGTTTGTTCAATATTGCAACAGGTAAAGCAGTTTCCCCTAAAGTTTCCGATTTTTTAATCAACTCAAGCGTGATGGGCCACCAACAAAAGTTGCAGTTCCTGGGGGAATGTGCTAATTCGCCTGATCGTTTTGAAAAACCAATCAAAAGAAACACTATTCTGAATTTCTCTTCGGACTGCATGAAAAAAGCTCAAAAGAGTTCGAATGGCAGTAAGGAAGTGTTACTTAAAATGGAAAGAAACGTCTTTGGCCGACTTCTAGCTATTGCGTTGGATAAAAAAGTTGACATGGAAGTCTGTTTTTCATATCCATTGGCCCCTTCGCCTCCAGCACTTGTACATTACAATGGTGATATGTACAAAACCAAAAAATCTGAATTGGCGACGCTTCTTACGGCCAACGTAAAGTCCACAAAACCTCCAAAACCGGACGTAGAAATCGTTGACGGTTTTTACCTTCTCCATCTGTTGAGTAAATCGGTCCCACAAACTTTTGGCAAAATAGCCGAATATGTGTTGCGAAAGGTTTGTGGTACCGATGCGTCAGAAGTGCATCTCGTTTTCGACAGGTATCTGTCTCCGTCCATCAAGGACGTTGAGAGACACAACAGACAGGAGATTGACATACCTTTCTCGATTGTAGGACCATTCCAAAAGAGACAAAATGACTTTAACAAAAGTCTCAAAAATTTCCGATTCAAAGAGGCCCTTGTTCAGTTTTTTGCACAGTACTGGGAGAACGATGCGATGATTCCATTCATTGCAAATAAAAAAGTTTTCATCACTGTCCAAGAAAAATGTTTTTCTTTTCATTCTGTTGATGGAAGGATTTCTAAACAAAAGGAGCAACATTTTGAATGTCAGCACGAAGAAGCTGGCACGCGTATACTGTTTCACATGAGTAAAGCGAATCCTCAATCGACAGTCTTAGTTAGAGCCTCTGACACCGACGTTCTCGTGATCTTGTTGGGTAACATACACAAATTCCCTCATTTGAATATTTACCTCGCGAGTTCCTTCTCACAAAAAGAAGATTTGAAATGCTACAGCATGAATGACGTCGCTGCTTCCAATGGTCTGAATGTCTGTTGCGCCCTGCCTGCCTTTCACGCATTTACAGGATGCGACTACACTGCAGCGTTTTTTAGGAAAGGAAAGAAACGACCCTTTAAGCTTTTGCAGAAAAATAACGAATTCGTGTCTACATTTGCATCTTTAAATGACGTAACTGACATTTTTAATGATGAGAAAATTGATGTCATTCAACGTTTTACTTCGGAGATGTACAGTGTGTACAATTGTACAAGTGTTAACAGCGCGAGATTTCAACTATTTGAAAATAAATTTTCCATCAAAAGTCAGAAAAAGTTTTTCATGCAAAAGGCTTCAGGGTTCGATTCGACACTTATTCCTCCATGTTGGAGGACCTTAAAACAAAAGATCTTGCGTACAGTGTACGTCGCTTCCATGTGGCAGAACGCTACAGAAGCCATTTGTAATATATTCAATGTTGAAGAATGCGGCTGGGCAATGATCGATGAACGATTGCAACCAGTATGGTTCCAGGGAGACTCAACACCATTAAACGTCATTGATGTATTAAGCTGCGATGAAAGCAGTGACGTTGAGGATGATGTTAATGAATTTCGTAATGTATCTTCAGATTCTGATGATGACTGATATTAAATTAACAACCAACACATACTGTGTATTATTTCCTGATATGTTAAAAAATTCCTGCATTTTATATAAAATGTAAGAATGTAATTGACATCTGTTAATGGTATTAAGTAACTACAGTCCTTTTTTAACTCGATCCGTACGTCATCAACGTAATGTGTAAGTTACTCCGCACGGGCAGCTGTAATAGAGCATGTTGGAAAGAGACACTTTCGAAAAGAATGTCTGGAATGCCGGTATGGCGATTTGCATTGTGCAAAAAAGGACGGTAAATGAAAGCAGCGGCTGAATTGCATGTCGGTTTACGTTCTTTGCAGCGTTCGGACGTGGGGTTCAAGTTAAAAAAGGACTGTAGGTAGTAACTAGGTAAACTTTCGCTATTAAATCATGCTGCAAATGCAATGCGTAACACTTTTGCTGGATTTCGGACCTATACTACGAAAATAAAAACATTTGCAATGTTAAAAAATCGTGCACGCCGCGCGCCGGCTGCCGAATTCCCTGAAAATGACGCCGCGTACCGCGTTATAAATCGTGCCGTGCCACCTACTTAGACCGCTTTGAATCGCGGCACGCTTGGATATTCGTAAAGAGGACATAATGCCCTTTCCATTGAACTTTATTTCAACTCGTTAACACATGACGGGAATTTGTCCGAGTTACGGGCTGCAAGAATGTCGCCGTGCCGGGGACTTGTACTAGGGTAAAAGATGGCACGGGTACCGATTTCAATTCAATTAATTGCAAGCTACAAGATGGCACAACTTTCATCTCGTTAACAAATCGCGCAATTTTCCGCAATTTTCCGTACCGGAAGTGCCATTGTTTTGACCTTTTTGCACCAAATGGTGACCGGCACGGGTGCCGTTCCGTTGAGTACGATGTTTTTACATGCCTTTGCCGCACATTTCATTTCGTTAACAGATGGGTGCAAAATTTTGCAGCGGGCTCTCGGACTATTAGGATCGTTTCTAAATTTTTAATCAACTTATAATTTATTAGGAAGGTGGATTTCAAAAATTTTCGTGATAATGTACATTTTTCGCAGGTATAAATTGCCATTCCGCTTTCCAGTCCTTTACATATGTTTGTAAATAAGCCAACAATATTCAATTGACAATCTAAGTGTTTTACCACATTTATAAGCTTCCCCTCTTTTCCTCACCGAGAAAAATTTATAATACTCAGTAAAAGAAATATTATGCCCATTATTATATTTGACGTTAGCTATAGGGATAAATGAAGCTGTTAATAACCGTTACTATATTAATATTATAAAAGAATATTATATCATTTAATATATCAGTATATAACTTTCGTATGCAAATAAGTATGTAGAAGTAATTTTATTTGTTTATAGCGACTATGATATTGCAATAATTAATTTAAATAAACTTTTCAATATCCCCTATGACATTTCTAATATAACCCTTTATGTTATATTATACATTCTATACATTCTAATTTGTGAGTTAAAAATTGTTACGAAATGGTAACTAAATATTGGTAGAGAAAATGCTCGAAAATTTCGAGGCTCTCCAGAAGCAAGTTCAACAAGTTCATTTCTGAAATAAATCTTCAACAATAGAGTTACAAATTCTAGTTTATGGGTTACAAATTATTACAAGTTAGTTACTAAATATTGGCAAAGAAACAAATCGGAAACTCCAAACTTGCGGGGCTCCCGAGAAGTTGGCCGCCAAAAATATTTTTTTAAATAACTCTTCAACGATAGAGTTACAAATTCTAGTTTATGGGTTACAAATTATTACAAATTAGTTACTAAATATTGGCAAAGAAACAAATCGGGAACTCCAAACTTGCGGGGCTCCCGAGAAGTTGGCCGCCAAAAATATTTTTTTAAATAACTCTTCAACGATAGAGTTACAAGTTCTAGTTTATGGGTTACAAATTATTACAAATTAGTTACTAAATATTGGCAAAGAAACAAATCGGGAACTCCAAACTTGCGAGGCTCCCGAGAAGTTGGCCGCCAAAAATATTTTTTTAAATAACTCTTCAACGATAGAGTTACAAATTCTAGTTTATGGGTTACAAATTATTACAAATTAGTTACTAAATATTAGCAAAGAAACAAATCGGAAAATCCAAACTTGCGGGGCTCCCGAGAAGTTGGCCCCTAAAAGTAGTTTTTTAAATAATTCTTCAACGGTAGAGTTACAAATTCTAGTTTATGGGTTACAAATTATTACAAATTAGTTACTAAATTTTGGCAAAGAAAAAAATCGGAAACTCCAAACTTGCGGGGCTCCCGAGAAGTTGGCCCCTAAAAGTAGTTTTTTAAATAACTCCTTAACGGGAGAGTTACAAATTGTAGTTTCTGGGTTACAAATTATTACAAATTAGTTACTAATTATTCAGACCAAAATCTATTAGAAAATCGAAAATAACGCGGCTAACTTCACGGATCCCGTTATCGGTATAGGAGTAGAAGGTGATGAGGCCCGGGGCGAGCGCGCAGCGCAGCCTAACTGTTTCTAATATTGCTGTGATGGGGATGCAAACCGCGCAGGATTTTAAATTTGAGACTGTTGGACAAAAAATATTTTTATTTTTATTTAAAATATGATTTCGATTGGAATATTTTAGGAGGATCATTGACCAATTGACCTTAAGGAGAAGCCGCCACTTCTTTCTTGTTATAATTTTCGTAGTCTTGGACATTACACAATCTCTCCCTATTCTGTATGGAGAGATGGTGAAGTTTGCAAATTTTGAAGCAACTGACAAATCAACTTATTTTTAGCTTGAGTATATCGTTAATATATCACACTACTTGAAGGAAAATAACGTTTTCATGCATCACTTGCTTTACCACGCATTACATATATCAAATGGTGATAAAAAATATTCCCTTACTTCAAACACAATAATTTTTCCATAAAACCTAGGCACTTTTACAAACCGTGTGCACTGCCCTCGACGACCACAGATCACTACTGGCTTCATAAAATTATTCCAACGACATCTATTGCCTAGCAGTGGCGGCTCGTGACTTGGGGAATGGGTGAAGCAGCTTCGCCGCTCCACACCCACCCCTTGCGACCATCAACAAAAGAAGTGTTTCAATCCTCGCGACACATAAAAGTTGCGTTTACACTGCCTTGCCCAAAACAAAATTAGATTTTTAGTAATAATACTTTTTTACCCACAATCGGTCTGTAATCAGAGACTAACATAGAGCACCGTGAAAAGAGGATCTAAATCTAAATAGTATTTTACCGCCCCACTGCGCTAAAAATACTTTATTGCCCTAAAGACGTTTCTTTGCAAAATTGAATGAGTCAACAAAAACTGCTTGTGGCCCAGTTTCTTTTATTTTCGCTTGAAGACCATGACGTCATGCTTGCACCATGAAAACATTGTCCAATAAGTTTCATTTTATAGCCAAATTTTTTGAGGCACCTTGATACAAGGTTAAGCAATGTTTCGGCAATCCTGCTGGAACCGACATCATAAAATCCTAAAAAATCTTTCCACCAACTGTCCGTCGGGATTAACCGAGGGATTAACACACCTAATTACAATGCTACACTAAGATTTTTGGACAATATCTGTGGAATCATCCACATGAACAGAAAAAAAATATATTATTTTATTTCCCTTTCGATATGCTCGTCGATAGGTACCTATATTGCGAAATGCAGTCAATTATGTATTTCATTTTGAATAGTCTTAGAATTGGCAGTAAACACGGGCGTGATTTTTTATAGTGCTCTTGAATGTCTTATGCGGCTTATCGATACATAGAATTCTAACAGTTCTTTACAGTTTCCGCGATTAATTCAAAACACATCTTGGAAACTTCCGCGAAATGATAGATCTTGTTTACCTAAGTAATAAACTACAATAATTCAATAACCTGCAGCTGCATAAAACTCATTTTCATTGAAATGTTTAATATACGCCTATAATTTTCTTTTAAGGAAGCATCCTCAATAATACTTACATTCTTCTTCAACTTTGTGAAACCAAATGCACGTATATGTGCTCAGAAGATCCTTCATGTTTATCATTAAAACCGCTCTTATTCGACACACCTGACTTAACACTAATAATAAATTAAACACGGCATACAAAAAAATTTATTCAAGTAGTAACTGACACACAACTACTTGAATTCAGAGTACCACGGTACCACCCCTTTTTAATATTTCGATTGTACACTTTGTTTTTATTTTTGTTACCACCTAAAACTGGCACATGTTTTTCACAACTTAAAATATCTTTCTTCCACCGTGAATAAACACATACGAGATCACAAAACGCATCGCAGTGCGCAGCGCATGATTTCCAAGATACAAGTTTCCAACAACGAAACGTATACCACGTGACATGCAGAAACTGAGGGTATCGCGTCACATATGCTAGAATACCAATGTCTCCTAGCCTTGTTTATATACATAAGATAGACAAGGCTCCTAGCTGGGTTACCATGGTAACCACGATTACACGCGATTATTAGGAAGCAAACAATACTCTATATGTTGAACGCGTGCACGGTGCCGTCAACGCGTAGAACTTGGGAGTTGCTGTTTCACATGAGCGCAGAGCGGCGCGGCGGAGAGAAATTATAGGACGTCGGATGAACAATGAACATAAGCTAAAAAGACTAATTCTAAAGGTGATATTTTATAATTCTAATAATATAAAAGGAATTAATTTTGAGATCAAAATAATATTTGACGAAAAAAATTAAAAATAATATTAGAGAAAAGAAAAGTTATTCCGGAAATTTTAGGTGAAGCAACGCTTCACCTGCGTCATGGGACGAGCCGCCACTGTTGCCTAGTAACAAAAATATAAGGCTCCGCCGTCTCACCTGCTGCACCAACTATCCCAATTTTACCCTATATTACTTTAACTTAACATCAAATATTACTTGTTTAGTATTTATTGCAATCTTGACACAAGCACAAAATAAACACTAAAACAGTAAACACAAAATTATGTCTATTACTAACTTAATAATGCTGATGGTCATTTTATTTAATAATTTATTATTGAAAGACTAAAGGGTAAGGGAATATTTGAATATTGCAAGTACTAAATCGACGAAGCACCTTTTATCTATCTGTTAATGATTTTTTTTTAATTAACGACTGTCTTCTCGATGCGTTTCTATGTCAATTTACTGTAGTTCTAACATTTCAGTTTGTTGAGAAACAATAATTTATTTGTAAATCGTAAATTCAGCATTAGGGTAATTTCGTTCGCTGAATTTGACCAACAACTAGGATGAATGGCACAGCTTCCGAGTGAGGCTTTTGTCTGTGCGTAGGAAGAAGTAAATAAAACTGATAATACAGGATGAATAAAAATTAAAACATAAATTCATTATGAAATAGAAAATTACTATGCGTACTACCAATAAGTATAAAAATTATTTTATTGACCGGTTTCAAGATTCACAAACGATCTCATCATGATGAGATCGTTTGTGAATCTTGAAACCGGTCAATAAAATAATTTTTATACTTATTGGTAGTACGCATAGTAATTTTCTATTTCATCATGGATTTCTACCAAATAGTCAAGACAGAAAATATTAACTACATAAATTCATTATTTCTGCAAATAAGTATTTTCAACGATTCCGTCGAACACGTCAATTTTCTTTACCTTTACAGACTACTTTTATATTTTTTGCATCAATGGTTATGGGCGAAGCAGCTTCCCCCCCTCGACTTGCGACCATCAAAAATAGTGACCTATTCATGGTGTTAAAACATAATGTCGAAAATTTCTGCAGAATGTAACTCTTATCAAAATAATTTTTAAAAAATTGTACATATAAACATTCGGCCTAAAATAGAAAAGGTGTAGAGTGACATCCTCACATCCCTTGCCTTCTCGTAAAAGTGGTGCCAATGATTTTAATGGCCATGAATAAACCGGGAAAAATTAATTAAATGCCCCATTGGCGAAGTTAGGGGTGGTCTTGGGGGAGCTAAGCCCTCTCCAAAACCGAATTAGCCCCCCCCTCCCAAAAATAATCCTAACATTATCGCACACACACGCACACCCACCCACACACACACACACACACACCCAGACGCAAATGCGCCCCTTGCCAAAAAGGCTTAGAATGACCTGAAACGTCCAGATTTGATGAAATATCACCATGCTCAAAAAACGACTATCACAATAGCTACCTAGCCTTAGCCTCGGCTGGAAAGCTAATAATCTTTCGATTGCTACCTTTACCCCCATTGTAACTATACACATGGCGAGCAGGAATCTCCAAAAACGTAATTACCTATGTTATTTCCCCATGTAGGTACACATGAAAGTTTGTTAAAAAACCATCCTGTACAATTCATATAATATTCACAAATTCATGGGAAGCCATATTACATACCGCACTCGAATAGAATGGCCTGAAATATTTTCTCGATTAAAATGTCGGATTATGTATCATCCTTATCCTTATACCGTGTGGGGATTTAGTCTGTAATCGGTTCATATCTCTGGTACTGCTTAAGATATAAAATTGAAATTTTACACGTATGTGGGGAACGACATGGAGCATTTCGTAAAATTATTTGGGAACAAATTAGGTGCTCGATATTATAATCATACTGCAGAGTACACTTTCCCGTTAATTTATACAAATGCATGATTAAGAAATAAAAATTCGATGTATATAACAGACACTCGATAATTATAATGAATGCTCGATATACAGGGTGAGTCGTAAGTCACGCCCCACCCGTAAAATATGAGTTTATAACGATAAAATAAGTTGAAATTAAAGAATAAAAAAATGTCGATTTTGCCTTCGTTAACAAGTTATTGACAAATATGCTGAAACTACCTAATCGGTTTTTCTGGGTCAAATTAAAGTCAGATAATAATACTTGGAACATTAGTTTATTTAATTAATTAATACTGATAAGTACAATTAGAGATGTTCAAACAATCCACCATTGACTTCAATCCACAAGGCAGCACGCCGTAAAAGATAATATCTAACTCTCTGCAGCATTTCTCCATCTATTAAAGCTATTGCTTGTAGTATTCTGGGAAGTATGTCTTCCTGATTTTCAACAGGTACATGGTAATTTTTTTCCTTGAGGTAACCCCAATAAAATAAGTCAACCGGTGTCAGGTCAGGTGACCGAGGGGGCCAACGAATTGGTCCGCCCCTTCCAATCCACCGTCGTGGAAAACGTTGATTTTAAAAATTTCTCACTTCAATTCCAAAATGTGCAGGCGCCCCATCATGCTGGTACCACATACAAATTTCAAAAGTTATAACTCGTTAACGAAGGCGAAATCAATTTTTTTTATTCCTTCATTTCAACTTACTTTACCATTATAAACTCATATTTTGCAGATGGGGCGTGACTTCACATGCTCGCTAACATAATAAATACTCGATAAATATGATAGACGCTCGATAAATGTAATGAAAGTTTGATTCAAAATGCAAATGCCTCCCATAATAAATATTCGAATAAAGAAATATAAACTCTCAATTATTATAATGAATGCTCGGTATATAAAACGTACTGCTTTGTTTTATACTTGCCCGTCACTGAATACAGCCAAAAAAGTGATTCCACGGCCCACTATTTCCGGTCTTTGGGCAAGCGGAGCGAGCGAAGCGTTTAAGTCCCCCCCCCCAAACCAAAACATTACCGAGCGTTTATTTAGTATCCCATCGGGATAATTCAATTATACCAAGCAAAATTTGATTTAATAGTGAACCCGACTTATCGAGAATTTACATTTTTTTAGAGCGCTTATTTGATTAAAGTAGCGAGCAGAACTTATAGTGCAATTGAGATACTTTATCGGGTGAATTTCTTTAAAATACAAAGCATATTGTATTAGTTTATTCGGCATTTTTGTATTTTATGAGCATTTATCATTTTACATATATCGAGCATTTATTATTTTTTAGTATGCAAAATTCATTAAATTATCGGGTGTAAATTACGAACCAAATTATTTATGTATATACAGGATGTTTACATTCTGAGTACCAGACCAAAGTTCTATTTTTTTAAATGGAAACCCCACAAGTATTTGCGTGATTTCGATTCCCCATAAAATTTCATGAAAATTGATATACTACATGATGTGGTTTTGAGTAAGGACTGTTAAGATATTGACATTTTTGTGTCATTATGGTCCCAAATCTATGACGCTACTGGCGTTTACTAACCAAATCCACCTAATTATTTTTTATTGAAAGGGGTTTACACACTGCTGTATTTGTGAAATCTATAAATACTTTCACCATAATACTTAGGATTATACAAGGTGGTTAAGTTATGCGAAAGGGAACTTTTCTCAAAAATTTCAAATAGAACACCATGTATATTATTTGCACAACTGACAGACAGTTAACTAAGCTTTTAATTCATGTAGATATTGCCAGGTCTACTACTGATAGTTTCGGCAGATATTACGATTGAACATCAAAATTTTTGAATTTCATTATTAGTTTATACTCTTTTTGGCGAATTCCTCCTATTCTGTTGCTCAAAACTCACAATAATGTTTATATTTTGTATTTGCAAATTGGTATCAATATAAAGACAATAATAATAATAATAATAATAATAATAATAATAATAATAATAATAATAATAATAATAATAATAATAATAATAATAATAATAATAATAAATGGTCTTTATTGCCACAATCAAAGTACAAAATAAACAAAAAAGAAAAAAAACTAATTGTGGCTGGGCGAAGTTAGTCTAAGCGACTATTCTACCACTTAACCCAATTACCTAGACAAAATTATCATTTGAGGCACCCGCATGACCGAAAACACAAAAAAAAGAGGAAAAGCAAAGGACAAACTGCAAAACTCACACAACTGCCCTAAGTTACAAAAACTAATCATAATCAAACAAAATAAAGAAAGAAACAAAAATATATATACTTATATCTATCTGTGTATGGGCATCATGATGTAGGATGTGTAACAAATTCTATATCGCTGCTGACTGACGCTTGAAAAAATATTGCTTAGATTTCAACTTAAATTGCCCTGGCGATAAAATCCTCATGTCAGATGGCAAACTATTAAAAAGCTTCACAGAACTGTAAATAAATGACCTCCGGAATAGTGATGTCCGATGTCGAGGCAAATGCAAAGAACAAACATGTCTCAAATTTACACCATGGAGAGATTTGCGAAATGTCAAGCATTCAGCCAGATAAACAGGCGTACCCGTAATTAACAATTACGAATACAGCCAAATTATGCTTTCTTCTATTAGACATATTCAACCAGAACAACTGAGCAAACTTAGCAGATATGTGATCAAATTTCCTTAAACCAAAAATGAAGCGACAGCAAGCGTTCTGAAGACACTGAATACGCCTGGAATCCAGCGAATCAAGGCAAGGCCCATAAACAAAATCTCCATAATTGAAGTGCGATAGAACTAAAGACTCGCAGAGATGTTTTTTCAATTTTGTGTTAATAATGTCTTTATTGGCATATAGTAATTTCAACGATATAAATGCTTTCTGAATTAACTTATTAATATGAGGTGTAAACCTAAGATTCTCATCAATGATGAAACCCAAATCCTTAGCACAATCAACACGAGGCAATACTCCCGAGTTCAATGAGACTGTAAAATTTTGTTTAAGTGAATCAATTTTATTTCTATTACCAAAGAGGATAACTTGAGATTTATCAGAATTCAACTTTAAATTATGAACCTTGGACAGTTGGTGCAATTTTTTTAAATCATAATTTATTGTACTTAACATATACTGATGATCGGAAGGATGAAATGTATATAACAACTGTGTGTCATCCGCATACGCCTGTACATGGCAGTTTCTTCCAAGAGAATTTATGATGTCGGCAGTATATATAATAAACAGCAGAGGGCCCAAAATAGAACCCTGAGGAACTCCTGAATTTAACGTTACAGAGCTAGACAAAACATTATTGAATTTAACTATTTGTTGACGGTTACTCGAATAAGAAGAAATTAGATCAAGGGCAGGTGATTCAAAGCCGTAATATTTAAGTTTGGCCAGAAGTACATCATGATTGATGGTATCAAAGGCCTTTGAATAATCCAGTAGTATTAAGGCAGAAATCATACCATCATCACGCGCACATATAATTTTATTCAGAATATCCGCAATCGCAGCACTAGTACTAAAACCTTTTCTAAAGCCGGACTGGTAAACCGGAAGTATATCATTTCTTGAGACATAATTGTTAATTTGCTTAAAAATTATCTTTTCAAAAATTTTTGACATCGTAGGCAGAATACTTATCGGTCTAAGATCAGCCAGCGAAGTGGGACTCGATTTTTTAGCCAAAGGATTCACAACAGCCTGTTTCCAAGATTCTGGGAAATAGTTCTTCATTATACAGCAGTTGATGATATGCGCGATGTACTTACTAATAAAAGGACTACAGTATTTAAGCATTATGCCCGAAATATTGTCTATACCAGCAGATGTTAATTTTAAATTATTAATGAGCTCTGTCACCTCCTCAAGAGTTGTGAGTTGAAAAGAAAAACTCAGATCCGCACCAAACATTTTGTCATCATAAAAAGCAATTGCCTCTAGACTGTTAAAAACACCATCCCGCACAGCGGCTGCAAAGAAATTATTCATTTCTTCGGAGTCAGCAGGTATAGTATTTACTTTTTGACTCCTTACGTTCAGTGATTTCAACGCAGCCCACAATCTACGATTGTCACTCGCCCGATGAGATAAATGATTAATATAGGCTCGTTTTTCGTTTTTTATGGCTTGGACCGTAAAGTTTCTAAGTTGTTTATAACAATTCCAATCATTTATATTGTTTGTTCGCTTATATTTTAACAAAGCCTTGTTTCTCTCGCGCTACAAAAGTCGAATACTATCAGTATACCAGGGCGATCTGGGTTTCGTTACTCTGACATTTCGCAAAGGTGCATGGCAATCAAACAAACTTATTAACAAAGAATTGAACATATTAATTTTATTATCAATATTCGTTTCTCTTATTATGGAAAACCAATCAGAAGTCTCCAGGTCTGTGACGAACGAATTATAATCAAAATATTTATATTCCCTATATGTAATAAATTTTGGTGCAAGTTTTGTAGAATTTATTTTAAGTTCACAGAAAACAAGTTGATGATCTGATATTAAATCGGCATTAACAACGCCCGAGGTACTAACAATACTCGACTGGTTAACAAAAATTGGATCCAACAAAGTCACAGTGCCAGGTGAAATTCTAGTGGGCTCCACAATAAGCTGTTCAAAACCATAAGCAGTAAAACATTTCTCAAGAGGATTGTTAGGATTAAATAGATTAATATTAAAATCACCTAAACATAAGAAAAGATCTGTAGAAGGAAGAATATATGTGATAATCTGATCAAGCGTCTCGATAAAAGCAGGACAACTAGAATTAGGGGGACGATAAAAGATTCCAATAGTAATTATCGTTCTACTTATAGTGAATTTCATAACCAGATATTCAAATGATGATTCTATTGGGAAATCAAACGATAGTATCTGAGTATTGTAACTGCTCCTCACATAAGCCCCAACACCCCCACCCCTACCTTGGCGATCACTTCTGAAAAAAGTATAGTCAGGAATGCTTATAACATCAGTCGACATATTTAATGAAAGCCAAGTTTCAGTCACAGCAGCGATATCAAAAGAGAAAGACTCAATTAAATCAGAAAAATCCTTAAAATTAGACATCAGCGATCTAACATTTAAATGAGATATCGTAAACGGTTTCATGACACAAACAACAGACCTCCACCAGAACACAAACCGAAATTCAAAAAAGGGATAATAATACTTAAAAAACAAGAGATATTAGTTAAGTTCTTCAAATAAACTGTAACAAAAATTCCTGGAACACTAGTGCACATCCTTCAAGTCATCAGTAGATCTTATCACAAACACGTTAGATCCCTCCGCTCTCCTCATCAAAATCTTGCCATCTCTAATCCATAAAAATTTCACTCCCTCCCTCTTCTGAAATTCCCTACACTTGTTAAATAATGCCCTGTTCGCCGCAGTTAACGAATCATTTATGTACACACTCCTTTCTCCATCAACCACATCCATTTTCCAGCTCAACTCCACATCCTTAACACGAAAGTCTCTTCTCACCTTTCGGGCCCTGACAAACTCCTGCTTCTTCACCCTCGAGACAAACCTGACAATCAAACCCCTCGTTTCAGCAGTGGCACGATACGCCCTAAGCCTATGACATGCGTCAATATCATCAGTATCCATCTTCACATTGAGGGCCCTTCCGAGATGAAGAACCGTGGAGATTACGTTCTCATCCTTGACCTCTGGCAAACCAAACACCCCCACAGTATTCAGCCGAGAATACTGTTCCTGCCGATCTAAACAGTCCCTCAGTGACACATTTTCTTTTTCCAGTCGAATGCACCTAGCAGTAACCTCGTCAATTCTCTCAAAGCACTGAGTCAACTTTGCATCTAGGTTTTTAATGATGAGATTAGACTCATTCAAACGCTCATGACACACATCAAGAGATCTTGATAGTTCTCGGTTGACGTCACATAGTTCGCTGATCTTTTTCATAACATCCACAAGGGACGGAGAGCAGGTACTGCATCTCCAGTCTGTAGTATCTGCATCAATGCACTTATTATGCGCAATATTAGTACAGTTCTTTGCAGAACATTCGGCAGTCTTCCTGATGTTTATTATTTTATTGTCACAGATGAAACAATTCGGAGACATATCAGCAGGTTTTATATTTACAATTTTATACTCTTCTTTTAAGTCGACAAAAACAGTTGCCAGAAATAGTACTTTTTCCAACGAATAAATGTTCGGAGCCACACACCGCTCAACAAGAATACAAGTTACTACTATTGCCCTGCTATTAATTACTTACGTCCCAAAAAGAGTCCAACAGGGGACGAGGATTATCACTACTATACAGCCCGTATCAAAATTCACGTTAAGAGTGAGTTATACCTCGCAAAAACAGCAATACACGGAGAAACGAATCACGCACGCACCTCTGTCTGTACATCGGAATAAATCTTGTTATAAAATTGTTTCTTGATGGTTATATTCTTAAATGTATAATGTCTTTTGTCCACGACTATCTTACAACATACTCTTTATACTTGTGTTTCTTCAATCAAAATTAGATACATTATTCACTGCAGTGATTAATGAATATTATTCACTAAACCAATAGGAACATCGCTTTGACCCTTTTTTACATTTATTTAGTAGGCCGCGATCGCGATGTGTTAGTTCAAATTGAAACGTCAAATCAGCATGGTTTGCTTTTAATTTGAAATGCATATTCTAAAAAAGAAGATATAATGAGTAGTGAGGGTGAAAACGAGATTTCTTTAACAGCACCAGCAATAAAAGAAGCTGCAGAACTTGCCTCATTAGATTCATTGCCCAAAAAACCAAGAAAATTATACCTGAGAGCATATGTATGAATCTTTCTTACAACGGAGAAGGGAAATGAAGGTAAATTCTTTCTGGGAATCTGTTTTGATAGTCGTGGACAAAGTATAGTATACAACTCGTTATAATGATGCTATTATAAACTCGTGTATAATATACTATTTAAAGTCGGGTATAATGTTCAAACAAGGAGTGCCATGGAAGAAAATAGTATCTTTAAGAAATAATCTTGCAATGGGATTTTTTGTGTTAATGTAAACATCATTTGCTAAATATTTTATAGAAACAAAATGCAGACCTTTTTTTGGAGTTTTGGGTGATAAAATAGGGGAGATTGTCAAAAATAATGTAAAATACTAACGAAACTCTACATTTTTATAATTCAATTGTACATTCTGTCGAAAATTTTACTTGTAGACTTGACAATATCCACATCAATAAAAAGCTTAGTAAAATGACCATCAATTGTACAAATAATATACATGGTGTTCCATTTGAAATTTTTGAGAAAAATTTTGTTTTGCATAACTTAACCATCCTGTATTATCTCAAGCATTATGATAAAATTATTTATATATTCCAAAAATACAGCAGTGTGTGAACCTATTTCAATAAAGAAATTTTAGGTGGCTTTGGTTAGTATGCGTCAGTAGCGTCATAAATTTGAGTCCATAATGGCACAAAAATATCAATATCTCAACATTCCTTAGTCAAAACCACATCATGTAGTATATCAATTTTCATGGAATTTTATGGGGAATCCATATTATGCAAGGACACGTAGGGTTTCCATTTAAAGAAATAGAACTTTGGTCTGGTACTTAGAATGTGAACATCCTGTATATACCTAAATAATTTTGGGAAATGCTCCATGTGGTTCCCCACATTCGTGCAAAATTTCATTTTGATACCTTAAATAGTTCCAGAGATATGAGCCGATTACACACTAAATCCCCACCCAGTATATTAATAGCGAAAGTGATTTTACATTGAAACTTTGTTCGCCAGATCTCATCGAGGGCTCTATCGATTTCAACAATTGGGTATCTGCTTTTATATTCTATAAACTAAAATTACATTTGGCGGCAACATCCTCCCCGCGTACTTGCATAAATTTAAACTGGCACTTTTTTATCATATTTTGCAAATATGTGTTAAGTTTATCGTGACCGTATAAAATGAGACTATTATGTGTAGTAATAAGAATACAATTTCATTTTTAGTTTCAAATCGCGGAGCACGCGCTAGTGGGTCATTTGGCCTTGAGCAGTCTTATTGACGTCACATAATCTAGCTGTCGTCACAGCCTGACGTGCTACTTTTGCTTATTGCCAACATTTCGCGTCTGTTGTCCCTACTCGCCTAACAGTATCACTTATTATCAGCGCTTCAATTGGATGTTATTACTTTACTGAGCAGTATCAATATTTTATTAATGCACAGTCAAACACTGGAAATAAGTTAAGAAGAAGAATAAACTAATTATTAGTGTAGGTATTTCAGGATGATCAGCACATTTCCATTTTTCACCGTGGCTGCCCTGAGCTCTGTCATACAGTGACAGTTATAGGTTAGCCAAGCACAGAATTTTCGTTTCACTCATTTGTGTCCACGTTGTTGTTATTTCACAACTAGTACGAATATCACATCTGTAAAATATCCGCAGAAGTTTTTTGCAAGCAGAATCCCTTAATCAATCTTAAAATAGCCGCGTTCACGATAAGTAGTAGAGTTTAGAGGTTAGAAGTGGTTTTGTTGTACCTATTCACAGTTGAGAATTATAAAATATAATGGATTTTTAACAACAAATTGCTACTGAGCTCCACCATAGTTCCATTCTCCCAGCAAACACCATTAACGTACACACCAAACAATTTAAAGACTTACTAGACAGCTGTCAACTAAACCGGAAGCGGCCATTTCGATTTAGGAATGCATAGGTGCGTCATACTGACGTCACCGTATAGTTTCAATAATTCACACATGGCGCCATAAGCATATTTAGCGGGAAATATTTTTTCCCAAATAATTTGAATTCTACAAGGCTCAGAGAAAAATTGCTTTGGGAATGTATTTCTGACCTCCCGAAGATTATAATTTCGCAAAATCCCAAATTCATGCAAGTACCCAATTGTGGGCTCTACAGAAAGCTCTAATGCTGTAGATGTGCCTTTTCGGGGGTTTCGGAGTTTAAAAAGCTGTAAATAGTGTCTTTTTGCAATTTAAAGTTCATTACTTCGTCGGAGTATGAGGCAGAAAATTTACAGTTTTTTGTTTGGTGTAACTTAGCAACAAACAAATTGGTGGAGACATTTTCCATGAGTCATCAGTAAATAATATAATTTAGTAAAATTGTGACAGCGCTGAATGATTAAAGGGTTTGCAATACGTAGTGGTCCTTATATTGTTACCGCGCCACAGCAAGAGTCTCCACCAATGGCAGCTCGCCATTACGTCAGAAAGATGCATAAAAACCGTTGCTTTTCGAGATCTGCGACTCAGTCAGACACCAGCCACCGCGCTGGTCAGAAGACCAACTCCAAGCCAACTTCTACATCCAAGCCATCTCCAAGCCAATCCAAGGGATCCAGTACATTCTGGGATAAACCCAGGTCAACCGCACTGAAGTGGTGTTCACATCGCCGGTTCTTATCAGAACCCAGAAGAAGGAAGGCAGCCTGCTCCTCCAGGTCAAGAAACCGCTACCAAACACTCCCCTACGTGGCTTCTGCGATCATTGTGTTTCCTTTCAACAGCATCAACGTCACCACCACCCCTGAGAGAGTTTTGTCACGCAGCGCACCGGCCATTTTCACGACCCCAAAGAGGCTGCTTTTAACAATTGGCGCCCAGCAACGTGGGGCATTTCCTTGCTGGAGCAAGGACGAACTGTTTGACAAATTGAAAGGTACACACCGCTGTTTGACATTTTCGAAAGGTACACAATGGCGACAAGAAGCGGTACCCTCTACGCCGCCGAAGACAAGGCCGTCATGGAGCCCCCAAACACCAGTTCTCGGACTGTAACAACCGAGTGGCACCCAACTACTAACGAAAGGTTCCAGAAGGTGGAAGACACCCTGGTCCAGGTCGCACAACAACAACAGCAATTTCAATTGCTTCTTCAGCAACAATTTCAGCAGCTGAACCAGCTGTTTCTGGCCAGCCAGTCACGCCCTTTTCAGGGTACGTCCTCCACGTTCGGCACAGCCGGAGAAGACTCCGTCAACGGCTGTCCAGGTCCCGTGCAGCACCAAGAAGCGGTCCCAGGTGCCCTGCACGCAGAAGCAAGGGGTCCACGTCCGTCCTGTCGCTCGCCTGACAGTTACGGCCCTCCACCTGAGTTCTCCGGCCACCTTTACGAGGATCCCCAGATGTTTGTCCGTGAAGCGGACAAATACTTCATGGACGAGGGGATACCCGAGCGCCAGTGGTCTCGGCGCGCGATGCGGCTTTTCAGAGGGGAGGCTCTGCGAGCCTTCGAGCCTCTAATTCACGACCGCATTCCGTGGCCGGAGCTCCGCCGAGAAGTTCTTGCCAGGTTTGACAGTGACCGGGCAAGAAGGAAGGTCAGCGTAGCGTACCATGGGGAAGCTCAACCAGCCCGCCAGTCAGTGGAAGCTTTCATCAGAACCAAGGTGCAACTGGCGCGCCGCCTCCAAGTCCACGAGCCCATGGAACAAATGCTACAGACAATCATGGACTTGACGAGACCAGACATACGACAATACCTACGATCTTTTGCTTTAAGATCTGTTGCAGAATTCATCGAGGTCGCACGCACCATCGAGGAAGACTGCGAGGCCCAAGTTAAGTCCAGGTCTCCTCCAGCTCCACGTCCGTACTGCCGCCCGTCCAGCAGTTACGATTTGCAGCCGCCTCGTCGAAGCCTATCGCCCTCGCACAAAGAAGCTCAGAGGTACCGAGAAGCTCCGTGGCCAAGCAGGCAATCAAGCCCTCCGTCAGTGAGGCCCGTTTTCACATCAAACCAGGCGAGCCCGTCTCCCAGGGCAAGCGCCTCCACGCATACCGTGCAACACCGAGAAGAGACTCCAGGTGTCTCGCACGCTCCACAAACACATTCACGCCCGTCAAGCAGTCACGGCGCACCATCGCCTTGGCGAAGCCTATCGCCCTCGCGCCAAGAAACTCCGAGGCACCGAGAAGCTCCGAGGCCAAGCATCAAGCCAGATACTCCGTCCATAAGCGTCATCGTCGCGTCAGACCAGGCGAGCCCGTCTCCCAGGGTAAACGCCTTCATGCAACAAGAACCAGCCGTTGCATGCATTGACGCTACGCACAACTTCACACATCTGAAGTCTGTGTCCCATACACAACCAAAGCAATTTTCTTCCCAACTGGCCACGCAAATCGCCAGCACCCAATCAAACCTTCCAGCGGTTAATTCCTTCATCACATCGGACCAGGCGAGCCCGTCTCCCAGGGTAAACGCCGCCATGCAGGAAGAAGAAGCTGCTTTAATCACCCACGACTTCACGCTTCTGAAGTCCGTGTCTCACACGCAACCAAATCAATCTTCTCTCAAACCGGCTACGCAAATCGCCGGTACCCAGCCAAATCCTCCGTCAGCAATTCCTTTTGCCACCCCAGACCAGGCGAGCCCGTCTCCCAGGGTAAACGCCTCCAAGCCACCAGAGGAAGCAGCGGCTGACGCAAGTCTTTCCAGCCGCCAGGAAGAAGAGAAGAGCTACCAAGAGCCACTCTCTGGTCCTGCCGATGCACGACTGTCACACCTGGCGCAGAGACAAAAGACACAAGGGTCAGGCCGAAAGACTCCTCGGCGTTACGCAGAGGCGGACGCACCACCAAGAAAGAGCGCGAGAAGCGACGCACAAGCGCAACGAAGATCAAGTCCAGCCCCAGGCCCCAGTCCACCCGACGGGCGCACGCGCCCACACTCAGGCGTCAACGGAAGACGCCGGCCCAGCAACCGATGCCCATGGGAACCAGGCGGTTTCCCCACGTCAACCACGAACAAGCTTACGCACTACCTTAAGTGAAGTACTTAAGCAGGGTCGTAGCTCTAAGTGACATGTACATAGTTAGATTTAAGTTCTTTTTTTTAAGTTTGACATGTATATACTTCACTTCGTTCAATTCAATCTTTTTTTTTTCGCGCTTGCCAATTTTTGTTAATCCTTTTTTTTCAGCTTTGCATTGTTAATTTTCTCACCTTGTACATTTTTGTAAATGTTTGCTTGTGTTTAAGAAAATAAAGCCAATGCCCAATTGGCTCGCTGCCACGTTGAAGCCTTCAAGCGGGGGGAGTGTTACCGTGCCACAGCAAGAGTCTCCACCAATGGCAGCTCGCCATTACGTCAGGAAGATGCATAAAAACCGTTGCTTTTCGAGATCTGCGACTCAGTCAGACACCAGCCACCGCGCTGGTCAGAAGACCAACTCCAAGCCAACTTCTACATCCAAGCCATCTCCAAGCCAATCCAAATGATCCAGCACATTCTAGGACAAATCCAGGTCAACCTCACTGAAGTGGTGTTCACATCGCCGGTTCTTATCAGAATCCAGAAGAAGGAATTCAGCCTGCTCCTCCAGGTCAAGAAACCGCTACCAAACACTCCCCTACGTGGCTTCTGCGAGCTATTGGGAATTTTCATTTCAATCATTGTGTTTCCTTTCAACAGCATCAACGTCACCACCACCCCTGAGAGAGTTTTGTCAACGCAGCACACGGCCATTTTCACGGCCCCAAAGAGGCTGCTTGTAACAATATATTAATAGCGAAAGTGATTTTACATTGAAACTTTGTTCGCCAGATATCTCATCGAGGACTCTATCGATTTCAACAATTGTGGGCTCTACGGAAAGCTCTAGTGCTGTAAATGTGCCTTCTCTGGGGTTTAAATAGTGTCTTTTTGCAGTTTAAAGTTCATTACTTCGTCGGAGTATGAGGCAGAAAATTTACAGTTTTTTGTTTGGTGTAACTTAGCAACAAACACATTGGTGGAGACATTTTCCATCATCAGTAAATAATATAATTTAGTAAAATTGTGACAGCGCTGAATGATTAAAGGGTTTGCAATACGTAGTGGCACGAGTGCGTTGGAGTGTTTCACTCCAAACAAACTTTCGTGAGCATATTAGTCGCCAACACGCAGCTGAGCGTATGCGTAAGAGAAGAAAACGAGGTAGGTAAATACCGAGGTAAATACATTATGTTATGTGAAAGTGCACGATTGTTTTTTGATATTGTAGTACACTTGCGAACAGGAGGAATACTGTGCATTCCCATGCTATCCAACATAATCGATCCATCAACATATCCACTGTTATTTTCAAATGGCGACAGGGGTTGGGACACGAATATGGAGCATTCTGAGAAGACGTGTGGCGTAGTCCACGGATTCCACTTGTTCTTAGCAAAAATATAGAATAAAATATGTGAATAATAGCTTTAGCATTTTTCGCCTCCCCTCTGATGCCCAAGGCGTCACAGGCGCCGCCAACCGACGCATACAGAAGTCCCGATGTGGAACTGAACGAGTTGCCTTTTATTAGTTGAACCTGCACGAATAAAGTGTAAATGAACTTTAATTACTTCCATCCGCCAAACATTAAAATGTGGGAATTAGTTGTTAATAATGTACTTTCACATTTTCATTCAGTACTGCAGAATCCCAACAAATTTATGCAGTTCAACTTAATTTTTATATTTTTAACAAATTAAAACGTTTGGTAAGTAAAGTGAACAAGAGCCAACTCTTTGAGTTGGCGGTCGCTTACTGATGTGTCCCACTCGCCTTTAAAGACTAGATGTTATTTTGGTTTATTCGCACACAGCTGCACTGTACTGATGAGCTCCAATAGAGTGAAATCATGATATGCAGTTGCTGTGTGCGAATGAACCAAACACTTCTCTTCTTCTTTATAATTTAGCTACAGCAGGGCTCTATACTGCTTTGTGTGTGCGCGCTAGGGGAACGTTGGAGTCTTTATCCACGCATTAGTAGAGAGCAGGTGAGATTTACTTTTGTTTTGTCGCCGTCTAGTACACATCGTCGATCAGGGCTAGCTCTATAATTAAATGCCTGTCGGGGTATTTGCCCGGGGAGTAGTTGTTTGAACAAGTCCAGATCGTTTTGTTATTATTATTTATATTCAAATTAAATCAGGTACTTATACAGGGCTGAAATTTAGTGGCCGAAATAGGTAGGTATTTAGAATGGTACTGGACCGTTCGAACAACTACTCCTCGGGAAAATACCCCGTCAGGTATTGAATTATAGAACTGAATCCAGATTTTGCGTATTACGAGATCTTATACGGGATGCTACCCCAAACATATCGTTGAGCTTGGAACATCCTTACATCTCTACGTACTTTCCTGCTCTACCAGCAGTAGTCTTATGTATGTTAGAAGTGTTTCAAGATTGCATGTTTCGAATGTGTATGGAAAACCGTAGATCACTGGTTTCGTCCTCATCAGTACGGTGCTTTGCCCTATTCGGCTAATAATTAGCTCTTGCTAATACTTGCACCAAGCGTGTAAGTATACAGTATGAGTAAAAAGTCTGGAACTAATTCCATAAAAAATTCAGGAATCATTTCTGAAAAAAACGCTCGGACACGTCAACCTAATTTTTTTAAAGTGCATCTTTTTTGATAATTGTCGTTTTTCTATAGTCTTTTGATTTCGTTCTGTGACGTCATCGTTAATTTTTTTAAATGGGTACCCATACTTTTGAAGTCGATGTTGGATAGCGGCTGAAATTACGAATTCAGTGATATGCCACAGTATGACATTGACGTTGATATTTTTCGAAATAATCATGTTTAAAATAAAAACAAAAACTCTGAAAGAAAATGAGTTAGCATAGAAAATTGACAGTTTAATTGATTAAAAACCAAAACAATTAAGTTTCCAATTAAATTCTACCAGTTCAACATTGTTTTGTGGGTTTTCGTTTGTATTTTTATAATTTTGATAATTATTTTGTAATATTAATAGTTGATAATAGATTGAACACCAACTTTAACTGTGATTTTAAATTAATTAATGTTATTTTATCAAATTTACATCGTCTCCGGCATTAAAGCGACGACCAAACGCATATCACGACGCTATGTCTGGTCCGCCATCCGAGCCGACTGCGGAAAATGGACCTAAGCACGCATACAATGTCAGAAATCGAAGATACATCGACGCATCTCCAGCCCACTCGCAACACTAGCAGCCCAACGAGATGGTCAAGATTTCAAGTTATCCAACAACCCCACCGAGTACATCAAGGACCTCAGACGCTATTTCGATGCCCTACGTCCTACTCCGGGGACTCGACATAATAATTCACAAATTTTCATTTTTAGAGACCTTGCAACAGCAGACTACGTGTTCCTCCGCCACAACGCCGTACGAACACCGCTGCAACGACCTGCATATGTCCTAAACGACCCTGACAACGCCAGCACACCCCCTGAGGATCAAGAACCGTCCTACGTTCACGATCCACCGACGCCTTCAACAACCGTCCCACTGACGACCCGATCAGACCGGCGAGTACGATTTCCAGACCGTTATCGTTAATCACTCCAAGGGGGCTCCTGTGGCATCAGTTACTATTATTATTAGTCTTACATTTATATTTTTTTCAGATTTTTTTTTTTGTAATGGTTGTAAATACTTTAAAATTTGCCCATATAAACATTAGATCTCTCGTGCCTAAAATAAATAACTTGGCAGACGTCTTATTGCGGACGGAGTACGGATTTTTTGCTGTAAGTGAAACGTGGTTGAATGAGGATATACCTGACGATGTTATAAGTGTTGATGGTTATAAATTAATACGTTCAGATCGTGATGGTAGAGGTGGTGGCGTGTGTATTTTTATTAAGAATAACTTATCATTTTCCATTATTCAAACGGATAAGACCATTGAACAACTCTGGATCAAACTAAAATTTAGAAAATTCTCTCTTGCAATTGGAGTAGTATATAAACCCCCCAATTTAAACTATAAAGTTTTCTGTGACGAATTAGAGCAATCTTGTGTGTTAGCTTTGTCTTTATGTGACAAACTTTGTGTTGGAGACTTCAATATTAATATGCTTCTTAATAATAATCCCAATTGCCGTTATCTTATATGTATGATGGAATCATTGAACTTCTTTCAATTAATTAAACAACCTACACGTACTACTACAACTGGGAAATCATTACTTGATCTAGTTTTGACAAATGACGCCACTCTGGTCTCTCAAGTGGGAATTGGTTGCTTGAGTTTGGCAGACCACGATTTAATACATGGCGAGATTCATGTAAAACATAATGTTTCGCCCGTTTTTGTTACTTGCAGATCTTTCAAGAATTTTCATCAAACTGTTTTTGAAGGCGATCTCGCGTTGGTACCGTGGCAGCGAATTTTTCACATAGATGATTTAGATGAGAAAGTCTCGTTTTTGAGTTCTAATATTATAGATGTTATAAATCGACATGCACCCACTAAACAAATAAAAATTATAAGAAATAGTCTTCCTTGGATAACAGATAATATTAAATTACTTATGAAATTGCGTGATAATGCTTACTTGAAATTCAAACGGACGGAAAATCCTTTGCACGGTGTATACTACAGATTCTTGCGTAACTATACAACTCAGGCTATCTAAAGGGAAAAGATTGCATATTTTCAATACTTAACGACAGTGGCGGCTCGTGGGTTAATAACCAGGGGGGTCATTTTGGTTTTGGAACTTATAATTGAGTTGTTCATTTCCAAAACTCGTTTTGTCACTTTTATCAAATTTTAAGCAAATCGAAAAAACCGCCTGATAAGTTTATTTTTGTTTAAAAACATTTCAAATTCTCGGGAGTTATTTCTTAGGTAACTAATTTTGGTTGTTGATAAGAATTTTGGTTAAAATTCGTGTGGTTTTTGAGAAAATTCGGAGAAAAGAAACGATAAGATGAGTTTTGGAACTGTACCAGAAATAAGATAAGTTTTGGAAATGTACGTTCAATATTAAATTAGTTTTGAAACCGTTTTTCTGGGAAATACAGAATATCTGCAATAAAGACAAAGCACTGCCAAAAAATAAGTTAGAAAAGCAAACAAGAAAATAACTTTAGTTAATATTGCAAAATAAAATGAAGCGAAAATTCCTTCCAAGAAAGCTCATTTCTTAACTTTTTTCTTCCCTTGCCTAATCCTACTTCCACTGCCCCAATGGTCTCATCTGCTCTTTCACTATCTTCTAAATTCATTTTTCTACACCAATGGAACTAATTGTTAAACTACAGAAGTCACTAATTTAATAAGAATTAAAATTTACTCAAAGATAAAAACAACACACACAATCTTTTTAGGTTATTAACAATGTTTTTAACTTTACTCCCCTTCTATTTTTAAAACAGTAATACCAATATTTTGTGCTTTGTGTATATCTCACGATAAAATTAGAACATTTTTGGAACTGTATGATAACGTTACTTACTATACATTATGATAAGATGAGTTTTGGAACTATACGAAAATAAATAAGTTTTGGGCCTGTAAAGCTAAAACATAAGACGAGTTTTGGAACTGTACCTTACTTTAGCACGTTATTTTAAATAGCAAAACATCAGTTTTGGACTTGGTTCTTATGATATATCGATAGATTTCAGCGTATACTACCGTTTGGTACTGCCAACTCAAAAATGACAAAATAGTGAGAAGACGAGTTTTGGAAATGGACAACTCAATTAATACTAAAAGTACCTATATGCATATGCATATGTACAAAACTAAAATATAAGAAAGGGGTACATATTGTTAAAATAAAACATACCTTAAACGTGCTTATATTTCAGGTCAATTCTGTTCTGCAAAAGGGTCTTTTTCGTTGAAGTTTGGAATGCTCTTGACAAGCATCTTCTCGATGCTCGCCATAGACAAAGCACCAAGGCTAGACTGTCCCATTGTATTGCGTAAAAAGGTTTTTTTTAATTTTTACCCCTTTCAAAGTTGAAAAACATCTCTCACTTTCCAAGGTTGTCATCGGTAGTGTACACAAAATATTTAATAAGTTCACTGCTTCAGAAAATGTTTCAGACAAATTCATGTTAATAAAAAGTTAAAGTATTATGGCGACTACACCGGCATTATTGTGAAAAGCCTAACGATATATTACAACTTACGCGAACCGCAACGCTTCAACCGCTGTCTACGACGAACTGATGTGATGACCAGAGAAAATTTAACTCCATCCTAAAGAACTATTAACTCGATTCTGCGCAGTTGTCATCGGGACATTGACCACGTTGGAGATATACGAGTAAAAGGTGACTCTCACTTCCACTCAAGAATTCGCCATCTGCTGTCACTGTTCTTCTTTACATGCATTTCTCCATAAGCCATAAGAGCTGTGCAGGGTCAATTTGAATAATGTCCCGGCTTGCTAGCGAGCGCGCAGCGCGGCTTGACGCTTGGTTATTTCTAGTATTGCTGCGAATGCAGACCGCTGAGGATTTTAAATTTGATACTATCAGACAAAATATATTTTTATTAAAATTATGGTTTTGATTAGAATATTTTAGGAGGGTCATTGACCAATTGACCTTAAGGAGAAACCGCCACTGCTTAACGAACACAAAGGATTGTAAATACATATGGAAGCAACTCGAACGCTTGAGAGTGAGACGTCCTGTAAATAGGTCTGTCCCTGCTGATTTGCAGGATCCCGATGCAATAAATAGTTTCTTCTTAGATGGCATCCCTAAATCAAATATCAGTAATTTGGATATCTTGAAGTTCTATGAAGCAAATATGTTGAGAAATGATATCGTGAAGTTTAGTTTTGTTCCTGTTGAAATGTCTGTTATAACCAAAATTATTAACAGTATTAAGAGCAAAGCATGTGGTCTGGATCAAATTAGTATTGATATACTTAGATTATGCTGCCCTTGTATTTTACTATATATCACACATGTTATTAATTTTTCTATTGTTAACAATATTTTTTTTCTATCCCAAAGGACTTGTACCTTGACGCAGTTCTAGTAATACTGGGACGGGTGGGATGGCTTGCACGCTTCAATGATATAAAGAGCCGAACCATAGGTTTAACCATATTGGAGGGGTTTTTATTTGAGAAGCCAGACTAAATCAAGTCCCTGGAAGGGGGCAGCAGCTCTTTCAGTAATCATAGTGGCAGAGATCGTGAGGGTTGGTATGGCACTGTGATACACACTACTGCGATGTGGAAGGCAACGGGAAACCACCACATTATTTTATCCCTAGTACAGCGTACTTTAATTTATGATGATGGCACCTTCTGGAGTAAAATATTCCGGAGGTAAAATAGTCCCACATTCGGATCTCCGGGCGGGGACTGCTTCGGGGGAGTCATCAGAAATGATAAGTGTAACATCTCACGAGTCGGAGCGTGGAATGTTAGAAGCATGAAACAAGTAGGGAAGTTAGAGAATTTGAAAATTGAGATGGATAGGTTAGCATTAGACGTAGTAGGTATCAGTGAAGTGCGATGGCCAGAAGCTGGAGACTTCTGGAGCGGAGATTTTAGAGTAAAATCGAAAGGTATGGAAAACAATAAAGAGTAGGAGAGATAGGATGGTAGGACACCTTCTAAGACACGAAGGAATAGTTCGTGACATACTAGAGTCAGAGATAGGAATAAAAAGAGGTAGGGGTAGGCCTAGATTAGACTACTGCTCTCAAATAGTTAGGGATGTAGGATGTTCTACTTTTAGGGAAATGCGTAGGTTAGCTCAGGATAGAAAAGAATGGAGGTACGCGTCCAACCAGTCTTCGGACTGAGAACCTTATGATGATGAACAATATTTTTCCCTTTCACTGGAAAGCTGGTATTATAGTACCTCTACCTAAAGTAACCAATCCTGTAGGATTTAAAGACTTACGCCCTATTTGTATTTTGCCGGTTTTCTCGAAAATTTTAGAAAGAATCATGGACGTTCAATTAAGATGGCATCTAGATAAGTATTCTGTCATTCCTGATCATCAGTTTGGTTTTAGGAGCGGTTACAGTTGTAGTGGTGCATTGCTGAGTGTTACTGATGATCTGATGGCAGCTTGTGATCAAGGAAAAATCTTTATATTGATTTTACTAGATTATACTAAAGCATTTGATACCATTGACCATAGGCTCCTCCTTTCCATATTACAATTCATAGGACTTTCAATTTCAGCTATTACATTTATTCAAGATTATTTATTCAATCGTTTCCAGTGTGTTAGAATCAATGACCGTTATTCCACCTTGAAACGTGTGTTACAAGGTTCAATATTAGGTCCTTTACTTTTTATTATATACACGTTCAATATAAATAAAGTCCTCAGCAGTGCGCAAATTATAACTTATGCAGACGATACGCAGCTATATTTTTCATTTTGTCCTGAAAATTGTAATGCCGCTTTATCTAGTATAAATCAAGATCTCCATTTGCTGTCCGATATTTCTGTTAAACATTCTTTATTCATTAATCCCTCTAAATCAGTTGCTATAGTTTTTGGAAATAAAAATAAAGTATCAGCCATCAAAAATAGTATGAATCTACACATTAATAATGTGAACATTCCAGTTCAGAGCGAAGCCAGGAATTTGGGTCTTATGTTGGATGATAAATTTCAGTTTAAAACCCATATTAACAACTGTGTGAATAAAGCATATCTTTCATTAAAACTTATATATCCACATAGACAATCTCTATCTCAGGAAGTAAAGATGTTATTATGTGAATCTCTTGTACTCTCTAATTTTACTTACTGCTCTGGGCTATACGGCCCGGCTTTAACAAGAGATTCTATCAATAAGATACAACGTGTGCAAAATTCTTGTTTGAGAATGGTGTTTCGTGTTACGAAGTATGATCATATATCACACAAACTAACTGAAATCGGCTGGTTGAACAGGCGACATCTTAGAATTTCTTGTTTGTTTCATGAAATCGTATTGAAGATGCGCCCGTATAATTTATATAAAAGAATTAAATTTAGAACTGATGTTCATACTTTAAATTTACGATTTAGTGGTCGAATTACACCACCCATCCATCATTCTGCTCTGTTCAAAAAGTCTTTTTCTTACCAGATTTCTACAATATACAATTCCATGCCTGATAATTTAAAACTTTGTACGTGTCGTAAGTTTAAATCCGTGCTCCGTTTGAGACTTCTAAAGAGGCAAATAGAGTTACAGAGGAGTGGCATAAGAATGGCGGCGATTGGTGCGAGTTGGGTTTCCTCATGCTTTGGATGTTGTGTAATTGTCGAGTAGTAATGCTTCTTAATTTTGTTGTGCACACGCAGAATTTAGACTTAAGTTTAGAAGTAAATAATTTAGAATAGGCATTTGTTTTAGGTTTTGACTTGATTTTGTGTAAGTAAGGTGTTCGTGGAAGACCATAAGTATAATATGAACTGTTATTTATAATCTGCAATGAATTCATATGTTACTATGTTACTCGCATTCATATTCATGTTTGATTGTTTTGGTTGCCTTGACGAGAATGTGACAAAAAAAATGTAAAAAAATAATATTTGTCAATAGATCCACAAAAAAAGAAAAGCATTTTTTTGTATAAATAAAACTCGTCGGTGTACGACTTCAATTAGAAGAAGACACTGAAAAATATACATGGTCATTCGAGAGCCGGATACTTCGTATTTTTAAAGAAAAAACGCACGCATTATTGAGGAAATTTGTGGAAGGGTTCCAGGTCAGTTCCCTCGTCCATTTATTTCATTAGTTTTGACACAATATCCACTTGTGTAAATTATCAAATGTATATTTTTTGCTTAGCGGTATTCTATCCACATTTCCCAATCTCGTTACTTTCTAGCACATTTTCACGTATTCTCGTTAAGATATTTTCACGTTATTAATTAAAATCGTTCACTAAAGAATGCCATCCGACAATGTTAAAAAACTCAATACTAGACGCGGACAAATTCGCCGAGAATTAACTCGATTCGTAAAATTTGTTGATAATTTTGACATAGAACAAACCACGTTCGCACAATTACAAACGCGTTTGGAAACCATTACAAATATTTTATTTGAATTCAAAAATGTCCAATCCGAGTTGGAAGAAACTTTAATGATAGAAAACGCTCTCGACGAAGACATAGCTGAGGGTGATCGCGACGAATTCGAAAATAAATACTTCGAAGCAATTACTCGGGCAAAAGAAATTTTATTAAAAAATCAGACAACTACACAAGTGTCAAATTCTGCTACACCTTCCTCGCGCCGGTCTGTCTCGAGCTCTGACCATAGCTCCAACGCAAAGCTACCTTCTCTTCGGCTACCTGAATTTGCAGGTACCTACAGTGAGTGGCAGTGCTTTCACGATTCGTTTCAAGGTCTTGTTCACAATAACCAGTCCTTGACAAATATCGAAAAATTTTACTATTTACAAGCATCTCTAAGGGGAGATGCAGCTCACGTGATTGCCTCTCTACCCCTTTCAGATGCAAATTATGACACTGCATGGGAACTGCTGAGGGCAAGGTATGAAAATAAAAAAGCTATTATCGAAGATCACATGAAAGAAATACTCCAATTAGAAACTATCAGAAGAGGGTCCCATACATCTTTGCGACAATTTTTGGACTCATTCATGAAAAATTATCGCGCATTAAAATCACTAGGAAAATAAATTGAGTCATGGGATACCATTTTAATTTATTTGTTAGTTTCCAAATTAGATTTTAATTCTAAACGAGAATGGGAAATTTTCAGCAACGAAATTGAGAAGCCCAAAATTAGCAATTTCACGAAATATTTGATAGAACGTTGCAAAATGCTAGAGGCTTTGGATCGCAAATCTCATAGCGCAGACAATCACGTTAAAAAAGTTACCCAATCGAAAGCATTTCATGCGATTACAAACGGCAAAAGGCCACCCCCTGTGTGCCCATATTGTAGTGATACACATTTCATTTATTTTTGCGAGAAATTCAAGGGTTTGACAGTTCCTGCTAGACAAACTGAAATCAAACGGATGAAATTATGTTCGAACTGTTTGCGCCCTGGACATAGAATAGCAGAGTGTCGTTCCAGCGGTTGCAAAATTTGTCAAAAACGCCATAGCTCCTTTTTACATGAGAATAACCCCGAAAATTCTCAAAGCTTTAGCCAAAATATTAAACCCGCTCCTCCGTTACACATTTCAAACGATGTGTCCTCGAATATCTCTATTCCTCAGCCAAATTTTCCCCAAAATTCTGAAAATACGATACATTCCGGAACATCAAGTCAAACAAATCATAACATGTTACATTCATACTGTGTCTGGAAACCAACAGATTCGTTTGTATTGCTGTCCACGGCAGTTGTGTATGTTCACGACGCGAATAATAAACCGATCAAATGTCGCGCACTCCTGGACAGTGCCTCGCAATCAAATTTTATTTCAGAAAGTTTATTACAAAAATTAAACCTTCATGCTCAAAAGGTTGATCTCACGGTATTAGGATTGAACGAAATGAGAAATAATATCAGCAAACGCGTAGAAATTCAGATTGAGTCCACGCATAACAATTACCAAAGGAATTTGACTTTTTTCACCATAGAAAAAATAACGAACTCGGCACCCCAGCAGTTTTGTAATGTACATCACTTGTCAATACCAGAACATATTCGACTTGCTGATCCCGAATTTTTTAAACCGTCTAGCATCGACTTATTGCTAGGCGCGGGCGTCTTTTACGATTTGTTGTGTATAGGCCAAATTAAGCTCGCTAATGGTATGGTCACGTTGCAAAAAACGAAATTAGGTTGGATCGTAACCGGCACTATTCCCAGTTACCAAAGTCAACGCCAAGGCTTCGTCACAACTTGCTTTTTCACAGACTTAAATAAACAGTTAGAAAAATTTTGGGAATTAGAGCAGCCATCCGTAGCTGTTAAAGCGTTCTCAAATGAAGAAGCAGAGTGTGAACAACATTTCCTGCAAAATATGGTTCGAGACAACACCGGGCGATTTGTAGTAAAATTACCTGTAAAAGAAAATTTTGTTAGCCTGGGTGACTCCTTAAATATAGCCATGAGATGATTATATTCTGTTGAACGAAAAATGGCAAAAAATCATAATTTTAAACGTGACTACAAAAATTTTATGTTGGAATACGAAACACTCGGGCACATGACTCAGATTGAACCTAACCACGACGCCAATACAACAATTTACTATTTACCACATCACGCGGTAGAAAAACAAGTGTTCGATGCATCCGCGAAAACAACAACCAACATTTCTTTAAATGATGTTTTAAAGGTTGGTCCTACTATTCAAAACGATCTGTTTACAATTTTATTGCGTTTCCGAAGACATCAAGTAGTACTCGTTGGCGACATAGCTAAAATGTATCGTCAGGTTATAGTGCATCCCGCAAACAGAAATTTTCAACGTATAGTATGGCGCGACGATCCTCAAAACGAAGTCAAACATTTCTGCTTGAATACTGTTACATATGGTACAGCATCTGCAGCTTTTTTAGCAATTCGTTGCTTGAAACAAATCGCTATTGAAAATCAGGATACTTTACCGATAGAAAGCAGTATAATTTCCAACGATTTTTACGTTGATGACCTTTTAACCGGTGCAAGTGATACGAGAACACTAAACGAAATTAAGCAAAATCTCTTAAAATTGCTTGCTAATTATGGATTTGAATTGCGAAAACTTCGGTCTAATTGTTCCGTGGTCGTAAACAAAGACACAGCCGAATCGAATTCTCGTTTTGCCATCACGGATAATGCTTGCATGAAAACATTAGGTATTTCCTGGATCTCGACATTAGATAAATTTGAGTACAAAATTAAAATTCCACAGGAAATTCACGAAAAAATAACAAAACGTAGCATCCTCTCGTTCGTAGCAAAAATCTTCGATCCATTAGGACTATTAGGGCCTATAACAATTAGGGCCAAGCTTATGATTCAAAAGCTTTGGCAGTTGCAATTAGGTTGGGATGAATCTCTGCCGTTGGAATTCCACACGCAGTGGTTAGAATTTAGGAAACAGTTTTTCCAAGCAGACACAATCTTAATTCCTCGTCCAGTGTTGGTAAAAAATGTCAAAACAATCGAGCTCCACGGTTTTTGTGATGCAAGCGAAAGAGCTTATGGTTGTGCCGTATATTTGCGGTCAATTAATGACACTCACAAAATTGAGTGTCATTTACTATGCGCCAAATCACGAGTCGCCCCTCTGAAATGTATCTCTCTTCCTCGGTTAGAGTTAAGTGGAAGCTGTCTTAAACTCTCGACCATTAGTACCTTTATCCTCTGACCCTAATGACCTGGAAGTCCTCACTCCCGCACACTTCCTCATCGGTCAACAATTAAGCGCCATTCCTGAAAGAAATCTAATCGACACTCCTGTACAATATGGTCGACGATATCAGCATGTTCAACAAATGTCTCAACATTTTTGGAAGCGTTGGACTCAAGATTATCTGCATCATTTGCAACAGCGCACAAAATGGAAATTGAAAAAGGATCCAAAGATTCAACTAGGTTCCTTGGTGCTTCTTAAAGACAACAATTTGCCTTCATTCCACTGGCCCAAGGGACGAATTGTTGAGCTGCATCCAGGATCAGACGGGATAGTGCGCGTTGTAAGTGTAAAAACTCGAAATGGTGTGATGAAAAGATCAGTACTTAAGTTATGTTTATTACCAGTTGTTTAAATTTTATTGTATTGTCTTCACCATTTAATTTTGAAAGGTCAGCCTTTCAAGGGCGGCGGTATGTTATTTATAATCTGCAATGAATTCATATGTTACTATGTTACTCGCATTCATATTCATGTTTGATTGTTTTGGTTGCCTTGACGAGAATGTGACAAAAAAAATGTAAAAAAATAATATTTGTCAATAGATCCACAAAAAAAGAAAAGCATTTTTTTGTATAAATAAAACTCGTCGGTGTACGACTTCAATTAGAAGAAGACACTGAAAAATATACATGAACGAAGACCTTATGATTTCCAATCATTGCAGGTACCTATGTTATACTGAAACTTATTGGATGATAATGGAAATAAAATTTATTATTATTATTATTATTATTATATTATATATTATTATGATAAATTAATTCATAAATTATGCATAAAATCTCGTAAGCCACGATGTTTTTGACAGAGAGAAAAGTTAGCCCTATTACAGCGATAATTATTTTATTTACCTTTTGCTGCCATGACGACGTTGCAAATTTCGTATTTTTGATTGTAAAATATTTAAAAATCGATTCTCCCGTATGCGTATTCTCATATTCATTAAATTATCTAGTCGAATTAGACTCGAACTTTTTATTTTGCCTGGATAAATAAAAAGTACTCGCCAAATTACGTATGAAAATTGAAACTGTACAAAAGATATTCAAAACTGACATTCTCAATTTTGAGAAACTTCATTAGATATTTGTTTTCATGGCATACTAAATTTTTGTTCAATTTTTGATGGATGGTTCTTAATCAATGAATGCGGAAACTTGACTACTTTTCAATTTATTTACTTACAATTTTGTTGAATTCTTTCGACATTATCTGCATTACGTTTGTGAGAAAATATATTTTTCTGTCATTTGGTAAAATACTTGTTAATTTATATCTAGCCACTCAAGTGTTAATGCGATTTCTTGAAAACATGTTTTCGTCTTTAAATTTTGAAAATTTTGAAAACTAAAAAACATAGGTTGGTAGAATTTTTAATAAAAGTTATCACAAATATGTTATAGAATCTGTAATAAGTAGTTTTTTTCAGTTATATCTCCTTAATTCTTTATTTTTAATTAATCTTTAATTGTTTTATTACTTATTTTTATTGTTGTAGCTATCACTATGAATTGTAATAAATGTTGTAACGTCAATATAGGTTTTTATTCCAAATAGTGGTTCCACATAATATTTGAGAGAAATTTACCTGCTTACAGTAAAAGAATCACTTTCAGGCGAAGTCAGAGCTAAAGAACTGGATCTCGCCCTTTTCAGAGAAACAGACCATGTGTTTTGGCGATATACATGTGTGGTTATGCAAGTCGAGTTGAATGTGGAACGCATTGCTTTTGTGTATGTTCTGTCGTGTTGATGTGCAGTGACTGGTGAGATACTGTACAAGACAATATATAAAAGGGTGGTGAAGTTGATAAACTATTAATTTGTGATTACCAGAGAATTGAAAATAAGGTGAGTCCCTCACCGAGTATCTGCGTTTGTTTTAAACATTTTATTATGTGCATGATTCATAATTTAATTAGCAAGGCCTTCTTAGAAATGCTGTGTATGATTCACCCTGTATCTACCGTACTAATTATTGGCCATTATGATTCTGAAAGAAGAATTATCTATAGTTCATGATTACAAAATTACAACCGTAGGGGCGGATAGGCGCAGAATGCCAACGCTATTGTGTGTACAACTGAAAGGGCGGCCAGGCGGTAAACGCCAACGCTATGATGTGCGGAATCCATACAACCTTAAGGGTGGGATACGCAACGAAAGGAAAGGAGATCGGCAGTACATGTTACAACGACCTATCCCGTTGCGTCACCTTTTGTGGCCATACAGGGTGTTGCTTCAGTCGGTCGGTCGGTGGACTTCTGGTCGTTAATAAATATACCCTGAACTCTAGTCAGAGACAGGGTTCTCTGGAACTATTGCAAAACAAAAATAATACTCACGATGAACTTAAACACACTCTATTAATTTAACTATTTACATAAAATTCCAAATAAAACCTAAACGAATGTACAACAAAGTTATTTACAAATTTAATCAAAATAATGACAGCCAGCGGTATCTGGCGGTCAGATTCGGTAGCACTGTATACACTCAGTGTGCGACGGATAGATAACTTATTTCGCTCTTGGCGATGTAGGTTACCGATCGGGCACCCACATTCGGAAAATCACCAGCCAAAATCAACCAAGGTATGTAAATCGTACTACCTGGTGGTTATTCACGGGGAGTAAATGTTGTTTTGGTGTGATGTAACGGGTAGAGACTCTCGCAGCCTTTCGACGCAAGCTTTCCCTAATGAATGTGCGGAGAAGAGAATTATGCCGTCTTTCGATTGGCACAGTTCGCTTCAGTGTAAATGATGATTGTGTTGGGTCATGTTATAGCAGGATATATATTAGGCCAAAGAACTCTGCCCTGTATTTATCCCCTAAGAGCGGCTAGTATTTCACCGCCTGCAACTTAGGTCTGTAATAAATTAGGCAAGCCTTGCGACTAGCTCTAATCGATTACCTGCGTTTACGGAGTATTGGAAAATGTGCCTTCACGTATGTTCAGGCCCACCTCCAAATTAGTAATCGGGTTTGTAAAACTCTAGGTATTACGACGACACACTCTCGACGGTTTCGGTTAGCAACTATTAAGTATTTAACAGTGCTATCGGCGGTACGACAATAAACATTTAATCTCATAAATGCTTACGCCTTCGGAGTGTACCTTGAACAATTTCTACTACGGGCCAACACTCGTAGAGAAGTACTGAATGTTGAATTCTCTCGAAGCCACGGTGCGTTCCGTCTATATCGGCAGGCCAATGGTAGGAGAGAATGGAAGGAGGCTTCGGCGCGCGGTGCGACCATATTTTCCCAAAATATAGTAGGGGGCATCCTCGCTTCAAACGACCGGAGAAAATGATTATTCATTTGTTTGAATAATTGTTGCATTTTCTTTTGCATCGTTACACATCATCCCCTCTTCGGAAAAGATGGGTGCATTCCTGGATAGCTTCTTCGATTAAAATTCCTCGGGTTCGGCCGGAACGGTCGATTTACACGAGACCCATGTTTCTGGCGGCTGTGATTTTCATTCGCACGAAGGTACCGTCCCACAAGAATATCCGCACCCTCTTATTCTTGCCTCGGTGCGTTTTCTTCCGAATAACTGGAGCGTGGATCGGCACCGGGTCTATATGCAGGCTCTCATTGGAGAGATTTGGGATTGGAGTTAGATCTGCGGCGGGCGTGCTACTCACCGAGGTTGCCGGGGTTGGTCTCATCTCGTCCGGTACTTGGCATACATAGAGCCTTCTCACAGGAGCCGTCGGGGTAGGTGGTAGACGGCTTATGTCCGGGGTTTTGATCACCCGGACTGGCGAGAAGTCCATGGGCCTCGGCGTTGATGGCGAGGCTACCTGAGCCCACATCTCCTCGAACATCCTCTCGTCGGACTCCCTCAGCGGACTCACGGGGGAACCAGGGGGCCCAAACAGTTCCCTGAACTTTTCCTCCAGGGCCACCATCCCTGGGCTAGGTGCATGCGGTTTCGGCGGTAACTTCTTCTTCACTGCTTTTACTTTCCTCGTCGATTATTTCGATGGAACTGAATTTAATACGGTTTCGGTTTCCCTTTTATACTAAAACAGAAATACCTGCGCTGGGATTAGAAAATAGTACTTACTTACATATTGGTATCGGTCTCCGGTTTAACGTCTTTAACGTGTACTCGGCCCACGTCTCTTCCAGCTGGATCTCGTAACTCTACTATAACAGGAGAAATTACTCGGCTTATTCCGAACGGTCCAGCATATTTAGGTGCTAGCTTGGCCATGAATCCTCGGGCTGCATCCGAGAGCACGTGGGTACGCTTGTAAACCACGTCTCCAACTCTTGGATGATACGGTCGCCTCCTAAGATTGTAATGATGACTTTGGTGAGTGAACGCCTTCGCTAGGTTCACCCGCACCATCTTGTAGATGTCATGTAACTTCTGGAGGTGTCTTCGGTATCTGCCTACCTTGATGTCCTCCAGGTTCACCGGTACATCTTGATTTCGGAGGATTCCCGGCGCGGTCATCTCCCTCCCGAAGTTTAAGTACGCCGGCGTAAATCCAGTTGATTCGTGCTTCGAACTATTCATTGCAAACATGAATTCGGATAAATGCACATCCCATTTCTTCTGGTCGTCCGGAGTGTATTGAGCGAGCATTTTCCCAATTACTTTATTCGCTCTCTCTACCGGGTTGGCCTGGGGTGTGTACGGCGGTGTCAGTTGATGCCGAATCTGAAAGGCGGCAGCCATTTCTTCAAAAATTCGGTTTATATATTGCTTTCCATTATCCGATACTAAAATTGCGGGCGTTCCGAAACGGTAGACTATGCGCTCTTTGAAAGCCTGGATTACGGTTCGGGCGGTGGCCTTCCTGAGCGCCTGGATCTCTATCCATTTCGAAAATCTGTCCTGGAAAACAACTAAAAACATATTCCCCTTCCTAGAGCGGGGTAACGGTCCAATGAGGTCGGTACTCACTATATCCCAGGGGACGGTCGGCCTAGAAAAATTCATTTTTCCTAGGGGCTGCTGCTGAGGCACCTTATAGCACTGGCAGTTTTGGCATTTTCGGACGTGTTTCTTTATATCACGGTACATCCCGGGCCAGTGATAATTTTTAGATACTCGGTAGAATGTCTTTGCGACACCCAAATGTCCAGCAGCTGGTTCATCATGGCATTCCCTAAGGACTGCCTTACGGTGATGCTCTGGCACACACCATACCCAACGGTCGGTACGTCCTTCGGCGGCGTGTTCTGTAAACACATCTGGAAAACATTTAAAGATTTTTCCCCTGTGGAGTCGGTACTCCGGAAATTTGTCCGGAGATTCAGTGATTTTCCTCCGGAGTTTACGAAGCCAGGTACAATCTTCTTCACGGGCTATCACTGCCACCTCTTCCGGGATCCCTGGAGATCTCGAAAGAGCATCCGCAACTTGGTTCAGGGCGCCTTTCCGGTATATTACATCGAAGGAATATTGTTGCAGTTCCAGGGCCCAGCGGGCCAATTTTCCCGTGGGGTTCTTCATCCTATTCAGCCATTCCAAACAGTGATGATCGGATACGACAGTGAAATGGTACCCTTCGAGGTACGGCTTCCATTTTGTTACTGCCCAAATGATAGCCAGCAGTTCCTTCTGCGTAGTTGACCCTTTTCTTTCTGCCTCGGTCAGGGACCGAGATATGTAGGCGATTGGCTTGTCGTGGCCGTCCTGCTTCTGCACTAGGACTGCCCCTAGTCCTACGTCGCTCGCATCGGTCTGTAAAATAAATGGAACCTTAAAATCAGGGCAGGTCAAGACTGGTGCACTTATGAGAGCACTTTTTAACTTCCGAAAGGCTTCGTCCTGTTCCGCGGCCCATCTAAACTTGATGTTCTTTTTCAGAAGCCCGTTTAATGGCGCAGCAGTGTCTGAAAATCGGGGAATAAATTTTCTGTACCACGACATCATTCCCAGGAATCTTCGGATTGCTTTCCCGGACTTGGGCGGTTCCATTTTCACGATTCCTTCAACTTTGTCGGGGTCGGTCAGAATCCCCTCCTGGTTGACCACATGCCCCAGGTATTTCAGCTCAGGCTGACAGAAGACGCACTTTTCCGGTTGCAGTTGGAGTCCGGCTGCACGTAGTCTTTCGAACACCTCCTGTAGGCTTTGTAGGTGATCGTCAAACGTGGGACTTACTATTATTATATCATCTAAGTAAGCAAACGCTCTGGGTTCCAACGCTGCACCTATAATTTTATCTAACAGGCGCTGAAATGTTGCAGGGGCGGAATGGAGACCATAGGGCATTACCTTAAATTGATACAGGCCCATTCCCGGCACAGTAAAGGCGGTGATCGGTCGGCTTTCCCGGGACAACGGTACCTGCCAGTAGGCATGCTTCAAGTCCAGCGTCGAGATGTATCTCGCCCCTCGCAGCTTGTCTAGAATAGCTTGAATGTATGGTGTTGGATATGCGTCAGGAATGGACTTTTTATTCACCACTCTCAGGTCCACACAAAATCGATGTTTCCCCGTCGGCTTCTTCACCAATACAACTGGAGAACTCCAGGGGCTACCGGATTGTTCGATGATACCGTCCTGCAGCATCTTCTCCACCTCCCGGTTAATAATCGTTTGCATAGCGGGGTTCCGGGGGTAGTACCTCTGCTTCTGGGGTTCTTCTCCCTCTTTCAGGCGTATCTTATCTTCTACAAGCGAAGTCGGGGTGATAATGTCGGAAAATTTATTCATTTCCTCCTTTAGGAATTTCTCCAGCTGTTTTTGCTGATCGGCGGTGACGGGAGTGATTCCTGCCAGTTCGCAATCGCCTCCTTGGGGACTGCTACGGATTTCTTGGGCTCCTAGCCACATCCTTCCTGTTCCCAGCTCAATTTTAGCCTTTAGGGCTGTCAGCTGGTCCATTCCCATAACTATGTCGGTTGTGAGGCCTTCTAGGTAACTCCACATGCAGCTTACGGGTTTTCCATTATTAGCAAAAAAAATTCGTATTGGTTTACGATTGGTACCCTCTGATTGGTTGCCAAGCGAACAAATTGGTTTCCACTTGGGTTCGGCTGTACACCATTTTTTTCCAAATGCCTCCGAACCTTGTCTCCAATATAGGAGCAGCTAGCGCCAGTGTCCACTAATTCCTGAAAGCAAACCCCAAAAATTCTCAAATTAATAAATATTCTTGCCTCCTTCCTAGCTAGGGTAGCTGGTGATAAGGTAAGTTCCGGTGGCGGTCGTTTGGTATTTATTTCCAAGGTTTTCCTGTTATGGCTCCGGGATTCAGGTCGGTTTAGTCGCCGGTAGGATTCCCTTACCTCCGACGACGCATGTCGTTTCCCTGATTGCTTTTCCCACAGCAATCTCGGGTCAGAACATTTTCCTTTCCACATCCGGAACAAAATAATTTCGGCTTTCCCCGACAATTATTTCTCCAGTGGCCGGTCTGTCCGCAACGCCAGCAGGATGCTCTGGAATATTTTCTATCATTTTCCGGGCTATTCCTACGCCTTTCCGTCGCGGATTCCTTCTCGGTGACAACCTGTAAATATTCTTTATCATTTTTCACTTGTTTAGTGCTTGTAGTGCATGCTGTTTCGGTTACGTATGCTTGAGAGGGATTCGGGGGTGGCTTGTACGAAGCACACTCATCTAATACGCCCTCGTATTCTTCCGCGAGACGCAGCAAGCTCGAGATGTTGTTGAATTCCCGTCGCTTGATATAAATTTTGTACTCCGGTTTTAAATTCAAATAAATTCGCTCCAGCTGACTGTCCGGCGATAATTTTCCGTACCGTCGCATCAATGTCAGAAGAGAGATAGTATACTCTCTCGCTTTCTCTCTGACGCCTTGCGTTCTAGAACGAATTTCTTCCTCTAATCTAAACATATATCTAGCTGGGTAATAATTCAGTTTAAAATCCTCCAGGAAATCTTCCCATGTTTCCCAAAATATTTTGTTATTACGGTACCACAATAAACACTTGCCTTTTAACAGCTCTGGTAAAGATTTTAATAAATCTTCTTGTGCGGTTTCGTAACATTCTTGTAACTCTTCCAGTCTTTCCAGGAATGTTACCGGGTCAGTTGTGCCGTCGAATTTCAGGTTCCACTTCCTGACCACGTCACAGGGTGTTTTTCTCTCGGTCCTCGGGATTATATCTTCTTCTAATTTCTCACGTTCAGTATGCGTGCCGGGCAAACCTTCCCTTAGATAGGAAATAAGTTTCTTCCTCATCTCCTCCATCCTAGTACTCGGGGCTAAGTTAAATTTTCTTAACTCCTTGGCCAATTCCTCCTTATTTAATTGGTACACCCAAGCCACTTTGGCTGTACCTGCGGTAGCGGTAGGAATTGGTTCTTCCTCTTGCGGTAACGGTCCTGCGGTAGCCTCGTCTTTGTTCATCCTGAAAGCTATAACAGAATACACAACCAAAAGAATCAAACTTACTCGTTTAAATCAATTTAAATAAATTTTCTACGGTCCTGGTCCTGTATCTGGAATATGCGGGATGCAATAGCGACCATCAAGTCCCTGCTCGGGCGCCAAATTATACAACGACCTATCCCGTTGCGTCACCTTTTGTGACCATACAGGGTGTTGCTTCAGTCGGTCGGTCGGTGGACTTCTGGTCGTTAATAAATATACCCTGAACTCTAGTCAGAGACAGGGTTCTCTGGAACTATTGCAAAACAAAAATAATACTCACGATGAACTTAAACACACTCTATTAATTTAACTATTTACATAAAATTCCAAATAAAACCTAAACGAATGTACAACAAAGTTATTTACAAATTTAATCAAAATAATGACAGCCAGCGGTATCTGGCGGTCAGATTCGGTAGCACTGTATACACTCAGTGTGCGACGGATAGATAACTTATTTCGCTCTTGGCGATGTAGGTTACCGATCGGGCACCCACATTCGGAAAATCACCAGCCAAAATCAACCAAGGTATGTAAATCGTACTACCTGGTGGTTATTCACGGGGAGTAAATGTTGTTTTGGTGTGATGTAACGGGTAGAGACTCTCGCAGCCTTTCGACGCAAGCTTTCCCTAATGAATGTGCGGAGAAGAGAATTATGCCGTCTTTCGATTGGCACAGTTCGCTTCAGTGTAAATGATGATTGTGTTGCGTCATGTTATAGCAGGATATATATTAGGCCAAAGAACTCTGCCCTGTATTTATCCCCTAAGAGCGGCTAGTATTTCACCGCCTGCAACTTAGGTCTGTAATAAATTAGGCAAGCCTTGCGACTAGCTCTAATCGATTACCTGCGTTTACGGAGTATTGGAAAATGTGCCTTCACGTATGTTCAGGCCCACCTCCAAATTAGTAATCGGGTTTGTAAAACTCTAGGTATTACGACGACACACTCTCGACGGTTTCGGTTAGCAACTATTAAGTATTTAACAGTGCTATCGGCGGTACGACAATAAACATTTAATCTCATAAATGCTTACGCCTTCGGAGTGTACCTTGAACAATTTCTACTACGGGCCAACACTCGTAGAGAAGTGCTGAATGTTGAATTCTCTCGAAGCCACGGTGCGTTCCGTCTATATCGGCAGGCCAATGGTAGGAGAGAATGGAAGGAGGCTTCGGCGCGCGGTGCGACCATATTTTCCCAAAATATAGTAGGGGGCATCCTCGCTTCAAACGACCGGAGAAAATGATTATTCATTTGTTTGAATAATTGTTGCATTTTCTTTTGCATCGTTACAATGTGTAAGACAGAAATAGACATAACTTTAGCAACCGCTTGGTACAGTCAGTCCAGCAGAAAATTGAAACAACGTAATTAGGCAAATATAGTCTTAAAATAAAGCTAAAAGATCGGTGAATATGCTCATATCGTCGCCCTTCTCACGTACTGGCGTAACTGACAATTGGTAAATTTTTCAGGAGCACAAAAAAACGTAATTCGCTTGCACTTGTAGGACTGCATTAAACACAGTAACATAACCTACGGGTTGTCTTTTTTATGTAGATTGGTGCTGCAGTTACGCCACTTCGTGAGGTGGTGCAGACACTAGAGATATGCATATTATACAACGTAACTCAATTTTCACAAAATTGTCAGTTACGCCAGTACGTGAGGAGGGCGACGATATATTTTATTTGGCTGTTAACTACAATCGGAATGTACAATTTGTGTGTGAATAATGCTAAGTTTTCCGTTAAAATTTGCCAGTTTTCAACTTCGTTTATTTTAACAGCAGTGTAAATATGGCAAATAAAATAGTTGTAAGCGTATTCTACCAACCCTCATATTTCTTTTAAACCATAATTCATGTCTATAAGTAATACAGTTTTTGAGCTGGACTGTCTGTATTAACACCGTCTCAGGAGCGAGGAGAACGCTTCTCGGGCATTCGAGTATCCCAGCCTTAAGGCGGCGACTGACTAGCAGAAAAGCGCCGTAATGTAACGTAATGTAACGCGTGCATTCGCTAGTCAGTGCGGACGACGAGCGCCGAGCCGAGCCGCTCAAAGCGAGCACGAGTGCTCCACTTGACTGTCGGTTTTTTAGCGAATTCCTTTGATTGTTACATTACAAATTAGTGCCGGTCACTTGCAACTTCTATATCCGACATCTCTGAACCAAGGAGAAGTGGAGCAATGTTGAGCCAAGCATTCAGAATGAGCATTCGTGGCGCTAAATAAACGAGCCGTGTAACGTAATGCTCGTGCTGAACATTACAATACAAGGCTCCGCTCCAATCAGTCGCTACCTTTACAGGCGGTCAGACGCAGAACGTCAACGCTATCATGTACCACAGCCCTCGGGCGGACAGGCAGTGAACGCCAACGCTATCATGTAATACTACCTTTAGTGTGACCCGGGCTTTAACTAACAATATTATTGTAATATGTTCCCCTGACTGAGGTTTAGTAAAACATTTTCACAATTTTAAAATCTTCACCCGTTTCCGAGATATTGCACTGTCCCATTCCTCGCTGAACACACTGTATACAGCAAGCAATATTGCATGGTTCGGGTGTGTAGGGCAAAGCACCGTACTGATGAGTCCCAAAAGGACGAAACCAGTGGTCTACGGTTTTCCATACACATTCGAAACTTGCGATCTTGAAACAATTCTAACGTAGGTATTTAGTGTTTCAAAATTTGTGTGGTTAGGGGTCTGGTCTAATTGATTTTTGAATTAGAATATGCTGGAGATGGCAGAAAACGAAAATGTACGTACCCATTGTAATTGGAGCATTGGGAAACGTTCTAAGTTATCAGGCACGTAATCTAGACAGCATATCAGTTTGAATATGTTATGAAGGACTGGAGTTCGCAAGTTTCTGTCTACAGAAATGTAAATCTTTAAATATCTAGAAAGCTTATATGGAACTTCATTAGATTTGCATTTAAAGGTAAAATAAAACGTTGATATCCATCTGGACATTTCTGAATTTGGGTTGCGTAGACTCTCACTGAACTTATTTTGTTTCAGCGAAAAATATCACGAAAAAGTATCTCCTATAATCCTAGCTTAAAGAATCTTATTCCAGGCAGGTATTAGAAGTTGTTGTATAAAAGATCATCCGGGAATTTCTGCTTGACGAATTTAATTACAGGTATACCTGTGGCGCTTTATTTACAAATTGCATCCAGCAGATTCTACACAGCGCCAGCGGTGCAAGTTACGCTTTATTGAAACCCTGTTCATAATGGCAATATTATCTTTGTCCTGAAGAATTCATCGAATTCATATAAACTTTTTATGTTTCGTTCAATAATTACGCCTTCCTCCTGCACAATGAATTTAGGCAAGTTTACTTTAAGAGCTGACGCTTGTACCTTATTTCCATCCAATAAAAGAGAACAATTCGTAGGAGATGCAAATTATAATGAGCTCCCCTTTTGTACTATCCTGCTCCTGAAACGTCAGTTTCCACGAAACTTGAAAAAATTCCTTAATATTTAGATCGACATCGGTAGTAACTTTAAGAAGCTACAGACGATATTGCTTAAAATATTAATACGTTGTCTTTGAACATCATCACAAAGTTCTCGTTGCTCTAGGGTCAAAATTTCTGGCAATTACTTTGAAGTGTTGTTAATCACCAAGTACTGAATGAAGGCGATATTGAGGTATAACGTTCAAATTTCTTATTTGAAGTTTAGTAGTAGGAATTTGACAATCAGCCAATCGGAATTGTTGTGGGTGGGATTGTTGAGGAGTGGTAAGCTATAACTAGTGTTAGGTGCTGCCACCTGTTGGGTATTTGGTCGTGGTTTACGTCCATGCGCCGGGGCCCTGGTACGTGCTAAAGTATACGTGTTGCTCATTGTTCGCAAGAGAAGAAACTTCTCGAAATGCAAATGCAATAGTACCCAGAAGTTTCAGAGTTCAACATAATGCTTTTCTTGCGATTGCGGTTATTTTTAACTAAATGAATATTTGTTCAAATATTGCATGTTTTGAATGTGAACCGCAGACCAACTGGTTTCGTCCTCCTGGGACTCATCAGTACGGTGCTTTCCCCTACACACTCAAACCTTGCAATTTAACTTGCTATATATGCTGCCGCGCTCTTGGCAGATATCAGCGAGTGACAACTACTTTGAGTAATTATCTGGCATTAATTAGTGGCCCTGGACCGTTCGAACAACTACTCCACGGGCAAATACCCCGCCAGGCATTGAATTATAGAACTAAATCCAGATTTTTTGTACTACGAGACGTTTCAGACTGCTACCCCACCTAAGGTGGCTTTGAAACAATCTTAATTTGTCTCCATGTACGTACGTGCTTTTTAGCAGGTCTTTGTTCAAATATTGCATGTTTTGAATGTGTATGTAAAACCGCAGAGCAACTGGTTTTGTCCTTCTGGGACTCATCAGTACGGTGCTTTCCCCTACACACTCAAACCATGCAATATATACATATAGCATATATAGCAAGCTAAATTGGTTTGAGTGCTCACACCCAAACCATGCAATATATATAGCAAGCTAAATTGCATGGTTTGAGTGTGTAGGGGAGAGCACCGTACTGATGAGTCCCAGAAGGACGAAACCAGTTGGTCTGCGGTTTTCCATACACATTCAAAACATGCACTAGTTTAGCAAAGACCTGCTTAAAAACACGTACGTACATAGAGACATATTAGGATTGTTTCAAAGCCACCTTAGGTGGGGTAGCAATCTGAAACGTCACGTTGTACAAAAAATCTGGATTTAGTTCTATAATTCAATGCCTGGCGGGGTATTTGCCCGAGGAGTAGTTGTTCGAACGGTCCAGTACCACTAATTAATACCAGATAATTACTCAAAGTAGTTGTCACTACTTGCTGATATCTGTCCAGAGCGCCGCAGCATATACAGCAAGTTAAATTGCATGGTTTGAGTGTGTAGGGGAGAGCACCACCGTACTGATGAGTCCCAGAAGGACGAAACCAGATGGTCTGCGGTTTTCCATACACATTCAAATTTCAAAACATGCAATATTTGAACAAAAACCTGCTTAAAAACACGTACGTACATGGAGACAAATTAGGATTTTAGTGTTATTCTTAATTAATTATTTTTTCAATTTTCACTTTCTTTGCATATCAGTGAAGCCATTATTGGATTATGGAAAATTTCAGTGCATGTGCACAATTTCACAAAAGGCTATTTCATTCAAAAACTAAGCATTTTACGGAAAATTTTGAAGATACCAATTTCTTCCCAAATTGGAGGTAGATTTCAAATACATTAATATCACCTGCATTCGCCAGTGGCGTAACATTGGATTGGGAAAATAAATAAACGGCCTACCCCGTAGCAACGCTACTGATGGGACTAGCAGAGCAATTTTTTTTTGAAAATTAGAAATTGGCAAATGTAAACGACACCTTAAATTTCAACTCAATAACTTTCCTAGTTTCTAAGATAATAAAAAAATATTTAAAAAATATTAAAACTTTTACACCCTGTATCTTTGTTAGTAGTCACTTTAGAACATATGTTCATATAAACTTTTCGTCTTATTTGGAGTTTCTCTAGCACCCATTTTAATTTGGCACGCCCGTTCTGAATCACCCTGTATATTCAAATTCACTCTGACATATGATTCGGCCTTTTGATCATTCTCAAAGAGTTTTACAAATTTTGGAATAAAATTTATAATTTCTTTTCTATCAATATTTGAATAAAATGCTGGGACACGTCAATTTTTATTTTCAGTTTAAAATTTTGTAAGGAATATGTAAAATATACAAGTTTTTCAATTTTCATGCACAGCTGTCAATGTCAATTTTCTTAAATGGAACACCCTATATACTTTCATGTTTCTAAGTAGGCCATTGAAAGACAATTTCATAAATGTGGCATTTGTTTCCTTTTACTTCCATGGCTATCGAGATATTAACACTTGATTTTAGAGTATTCGTCAAAATTAGAAGAAAAAAAAGCAAAGTATACATCACACAACCATGTGACAACGAAGTTTTAAGAACGAAAATACGAAATGGGATTCGGAGAATCACACCTGGAGTTATTAGAAGTGGTCTTGATGAATTCGAGTACCGTTTAGCTATTATAGCTCAGCAAGTTTTTTGGAACTTACATTGAACATTTAATTTAGATTATTTTTGATGTTAAAATTACTTGCTTACGTTTTCATTCAACATTGTTTGTTAGTTCATGGTATTTTTGTAAATAACTGGATAAATCTCGCCGCTCTAGCTTTTGTAGAAGTTCAGATATCCTAATTCTAAGTTTGACGAATATCTAAATTCAAGTGTTATTAATATCTCAATAGCCATGGGAGTAAAAGGTAACAAATGCCACATTTATGAAATTGTTTTTCAATGGCCTACTTAGAAATACGAAGTTTTATAGGGTGTTTCGTTTAAGAAAATTGGCATGAAAATTGCATGAAAATGGAACAACTTGTATATTTTACATATTCCCTACAAAATTTTTAATTGAAAATAAAAATTGGCATGTCCGAGCATTTCATTCAAATATTGACAGAAAAGAAATTATGAATTTTATTCCAAACTTTAGGACCTCACTGTATATAGTGAAACAAAAAAGCTTTGTGTTTTATTCTTTAATAATTACCTTGCCACTAATTGTTACGTTTAACTATTAATTTTTAGTTCATTTAAATTCGACTTTAGTGTCTTTTCTTCGTTAGTTTTATAACTTTTTTAAATAATGTCTTCCTCTGTTGATGCAGCATTTAATATGCTCGCAGTGTTTTTTCAATATGAAGAAAATGCCGTTATTGCCTCGCTTTAAGGTATCCGGAAACAAGACATTTTTTCCGAAAAGTTGTCGCTCGTCTGGCAAGGCGTTTAAATGAAACTGAGCAAGTTAAACAATTACAAGTAAACAACCAACATAGATGAGGAAAATGTAATACTTGCATAAATGTTCTTGCTTACATTGAAGCTAATCCCCGTTTATAAGGGAAATGACAAGAGATTTGGGAATACCTCGGTCTGTTGTGTACGAGATTTTAAGAGATCAAAGACTGCACCCATATCAGGTACAACTGCACCAAACCCTAAAGCAATTAGATTTTGATCGAATGTTGAAATACTGCCACTGGATACTCAAGAAGATACAAGAACGCCCCAATATTCTTTTAAAAATTTTATTCACGGACAAAGCTTCGTTTACTAGTGCGGGTGAGGTAAATCTTCATAACATGCATTAGTAGGCAACGAACAATCCGCACTGGATAAATGAAATTGATAATCAAAACAAGTTTAATGTGAATGTATGGTGCGGCATTGTTGATGGGAAGATAATTGGTCCTCTAATATTTGATCAAAATTTAAATGGTGATAGATATTTACACTTTAAGAAACCACTTGCCGATACTTCTGGAAGATGTGTCACTGGAAACCCGTTTAAGCATGTGGTTTCAGCACGATGGCTGCCCTGCCCACTGCGCTCCTAATGTTAGAGACTATTTAGATACTCGGTTTCCCAACAGGTGGATAGGACGAGGAAGCCAATTTCCATGGCCTCCCAGATCTCCAGATCTGACTGCATTGAACTGTTATTTATGGGGAAGGTTAAAAGACCTTGTTTACTAAATTCGACCAACAACCCGGGAAAACACGATTTTTTTCTTCGCTGAACTTAAACTGCCGTTAAACGGTCGCGTACTAAAATGCCATTAATCGATACTTTGCAAAAAATAACAATAAAACTCAAACGAGTGGATGTCTGTCTGGCGTAATGGCGACCCTTATTTGTCCTTTTGGACCAGAACCCTTTTTTTTGTTCAAAAGAAAAAATCATCATAACAAAAAAGAAAGAACTGCGGTGAGGTGTGAACCCTCAGCGTGACGGCATGTAGGGAGAGATCACAACCAGTGAACCACAAACGTGTGGTGGCAAGAACGTCTACGGAACTAGTATATAAGCCGATAAAAGCAGAAAATACAACGGCATTTTAGTACGCGACCACTTAACGGCAGTTTAAGTCACCGTTTTTTCTTTTGTTAGTAACTCAGTTACGGTTTGTTCAAATCATTTGAAATTTGGAATACTTACGTAGAAGAATGTTGCGCATTGCAACGCGACATTGGAAATGGCACTGGGAATTTTCGTTCTTGCATGGCGACAGGTCAACTATTTTTTCTTTACTGCAGCCATATTCATTTCAGTCGTTGATATTTTTGTGACATTTTTGTACAAATGTTTTTTTAATTTTTGAAATCCAAGCACAAATAAAGAAGTTACAGACAAAACATTCGTGTCAGTACATTTAATCAAGGTAGCCATGAAAGGAAAGAGGTGCGAAGGTCCTTTAAATCAAAACTATGCATCGGCAACTTTCTTATTTGAAGAGATACAGAGTCGGTTAAGTTAAACGAAAAGTTTCCCAATTATGTATTAGCAATAAATGATTATCGCCGAAGGTGCCACTACATTGCTCTCAGTCAACTCACTGAGTGCGTTTCTTTTTCTGGCACCTGAAAAGTATTCAAATTGCAAGATGCGAGGTCAACACCTCTTGAGATATTCTCTAAAAAATAATTCTGAGCTCTTCTTTCTGCATTCCGTCCGCAAACAACACAGAATATGCCATACCGTTCATCAGTAGGTACTATATGTTGCCATAATGCCAGATAAAACAAATATTATTATTATTATTTCTAATGTAATTTTATCTAATGAATCCCCAGACCTATTACAAATTTTTTAATTTTGATATTAAAGAGCAGCCGACATAAGCTTTCCACTGCTAGTTCTCTAATTTATTTTAACTGACCCTATCTCTTCCTCTTCAAATAAGAAAGTTTCCAATACATAATTTCCATTTAAGTTGTTTATTGACAGCAACCTTTTTTCTCTTTACGGCTCTTTTGTTTCATGGCTACCTTGTAACTTCATTAGTTGTGATTCGATTTCAAAAATTGAATAAACATTCATAATCACGATACTTTCGCATAAATGTCAGCGACAGAAATAAATATGGCTGCCATAAATAAAAAAAAGTTGACAGTTGCTATGAAAGAACGAAACTTCTCACTGCATCGCCGGCGTTACAGTGCGAAGTGTTCCAAATATCACGCCTTTTGAACAAGCCAGAATTGAGTTAACGAAAGAAAAAAATATAATTTGAGTTTTTTCGTGATACGTAAAAAGCCATGCAGTTTTTTGAAAACTTGGAAGTACGTTTAAGATGGTCACAATATAGTGCAACTTTTCTCTCATTCAACCGACTCTGTAGTTCTTCAAATAACAAAAGTACCAATACATACATAACAGGATTAGCGATTCGCCATGTATATGCTGTAAGTCAGTGTTTCTCAAAGTATGCTCCGCGGAGCCCCAGGGCTCCGTGAAAGATCCATAGGGGCTCCGCCGCCAGTGAAGTGTGAAAATTTCCTATTTTCCCATTGCCATCAAAAATTCATTAAAACTTTAGAAAATGCTGATTTGTTATTATAATTTGGGAAGTAATTATTTGGGCGGTTGTTTTAACATCCAGGCAGTTTCATCGGGCAGTTAAAAATTCACGCGGGCGGTATTAAACGTTTTTGGCGGTAATTAACTTAATATGGCAGTAGAACGTGGCCAGCAATATAAAAAAATTTGGTCGGTTATTTAATCCTACAGCGGCAGTTCAAAACTTACTCGAGCGGCAGATTAAATAAATGTCCAGTGCAATTATTATTTGAGCTGTAAAATGATTGAATGGGCAGTATAATGTATTAATGGGCAGTTAGATAAATAGTTCGCCAGTACTCGACGTTTGGCAAAATCGAACGTCATTTTCATTGAAAAGAGCGGCACACTTCCGTTAAAAGGGGCGCAGCTTACGCACTGTGAACGGTCAATCGGAAGAGATTTGCCTATAAATATTAGGTCGTTTCGCTCATTACCTTATCACTGAGTTGCGAGTGCTTGGATCTATTACACTAGCATTGCACCTTTTAATTTATTCAACGCACCCCTCCCCGTTTTCCCATAGAAATGTTTAAAATACTGATCTCAGCCCCTCACAAGTAAAAAAAATATTAATTTTGTTTCATCCCTTTGCATCTTCTAAATTGCACCGCATTGCACCACAAAAGCATTTTTGTAATGCTGCATCGAATAATGCATCGTTTGGATGCTAACGACTGAGACTTACAACGCTCCGCTCGCTTCGCTCCGCTTGACCTTAACCTGACACACTTTTATATTAAAAAGTGTCGGTCGTTAGCGTTTATATTATTCTTTTCAAATATTATTCACATGAAAAAACGCACCTTTGAAGAGAATAACATTATAAACGCTTACAACTGATACTTTTTGTCCAAAAATCTGTCAGGTTAAGGTCAAGCGGAGCGTTGTAAGTCTCAGTCGTTAGTATACAATAATTTTAATGGTGCAATAAATTACATTTTTTTCTTAATATCTACATTCGTATCTACATTATTGTTAATTAAATTGTTATTTTTTATTTCGCTGCCTAACTTAAATAAACATTATATGTATGTATCATTTAAAAGGCCGATCATATTTTGTACTGCGTACTACTTGTCCCACGATTTCTAACAGACCCATTCTGATTTTATGACTGCACACGCGTTACTGCCCCTTTATTCATTTTACTGCCCAATTGAATTTTCACGCATTCAAATATTTATTGAGCTACTCATTTGAAGATATGTTACTCCTCGTTTCCACTTTTTTTACTGCTCATATTTTACCACTCAATCTGTTATTGAACATACAATTTGTATTTTCACACTGACCAAAACTGTAATATAGTACCGCCCCTTTAAATAATAGCCTTATAATTTTAACTTTATTTTTTTGCAACTTGATACCATACTGGGCTCCATCACATTAGATCCGACCTTAAAGGGGCTCCGTGTTTAAAAAAGTGTGAGAAACGCTGCTGTAAGTAATATTGCATGGTTCGAGAGTTCAGAAAAAGCACCGTACTAATGAATTCCACAAGGCTGCAATCAGTGGTCTACCTATGCTTATCCATGCACATTTGAAACATGCAATATAGAAACTTTAACACATCTACATGTCAAGCATCGCATCGGGTTATAAACGATCTGTATATCGAAACAGAATTTTGAAAGAACGTAAAAACTTTGTTAAAAATAATGCATCTACAGTTGCTCTCTGAAAGCCACCCTAAACGTAAAAAACTGTGAATTTCACTGAAACATGGACAGTTTTGTACGGGCATGTAGCGAATCTTACTAGCTCTGATTGGATTAGTTGCGTTGCCTCTGAGAGATCGGGAGATTATCAAATATTTGGGGATTTAGCAGCGTCATAATTTGGGACAAGTTCTATATAATAATCATCTTGAAACTGCTTCAATCTATAAAAATTATGTCTGTCACTTTCTCAGTTCTTTGATAAAAAACCGTTTAAGAGGCTTAATATAAGTTTTTCAAATTTTAAGTACCTAGGTAATAACAAACTTACAATTTTTTGAAATCGTGTAAAAATAAATTTTGCTTGAATTTATCTCGAAAACTGGCACGGAATTGTGTGTGCAGTTTTTATGTATCTACACTCCTGCACTGCCTTCAGGCGTTGATAATAAGTCAATCAACGCTTCAGGTACTTGGCCCACTTTTGATGCGGAGTTGGAAATACAGGTTACAGGGTCCAGCAAGAGGACTGAACTATTTTTGATAGCCTGCAGTAAGAAACAAACAATGTATTTGTACCAATTTCACTGAAACTAGAGAAATATATTCCCGGAAGTTTATTACAAAACTATTAGGCGTAAATACAACATCCTTAAGATGTCCACCATCAGCTTCTATACATTGCTACAATCTTCTTCTGAAATTCATTATAACGTGGAGAATTACAAATGTTCGTTACAAGGTTTACGTCTTTGCGAATCGTGTCATCCAGTTCTGGAATTGTTTGAGGGCATGTCTGCTAAACTCCTGAGCTTAAAAACCATGCAATATAGGTACAAAAGATTCAGATGAAAAGTGACAACTCTATTGTGAACTCGGAGATGGCTTTGAAACTGAAAAATGAGGGAGCAGTAGCTGTTTTCGGTAGCCATAAAATTCATAGTCACTTCTGATATTATTCCTTATTTGAAAGCTTTGCTTTCGAATTTTTGCATTCATACCCAAAAGTGTTTCAATTGTCCTCGGCTAGAAGTTCCTTGAGAAGAAATGTAGATACCCCTAATCCGTGTCTCCACCCTATTCAATCAAGCACCTACGACCTTGTTCTATTCTGGTCTTTCTTAAGTATACCGTGAACTTCACCTAACACAACATCCTAAATTTTTGTCGAACACCTTCTTTTCTAATGCCGGGTCCAGACATTGGGCCAAGTCTCGTAAACCTAGACCAACACCAATGTGTGGAGAGTAAGTTTGTATGTGTTGGCCGCACTTGGGCCAAGTTTGCCTGAGTTCGCTTCGGTGTCGGTAAAAGGAAAACAAATCAAAGGACTTCGCGCCAACCAGCAAATGCCCGTCCAGACATTGGCGCGTGTCACTACAGTACGTAGTAGTTCTATGCTCTGTGAGCTGTACTGCGCTTGCGCTTCGCCGGCGTTGGCCAAGTCCCAAGTGTGAAGATAGTCGGTTTGTGAACAAATAATTCGACGAATATTGCGGCAATTGTTTCGGCCAAAGCATTGCCCAATGTCTGGACCCGGCATAAACAAATCGCACTACGGCAAACATCTCGTCAACAATGAGCTCTTCTACTTTTATTCAAAAGTGGGAGAGTACAGTACTCTATCAATTAAATTATGCCACAAAATAACCAGAATATTTATGTCGCACTGTTGAAAAAAGTATGCCGAAATACGTATTTATCATTTCAAATTTTGTATGGTTTAGGGGTTTAATAGATTTAGTAATTGCGAGATTTGTTAAACGTTCAACAAGAGAAAACCTGATGTCTTGCAGGAAAGGAAAAAGTTTGTATGCAAATGAAATTGGCATAACTGACTTTAAATCCCAGATTTTTTTGAATGAAAATTTAACAACTAGAACACGACAATTATTTGCACTGGTATAAGAAAGAAGAAACTGGAACTGAAATGGAGGTACCTGTGGACGAGAGATGAGGAGGGATGAGGCCACACAAGTTTTTAAGATAACAACGGTGGCTTCTTTGGAAACTCTGGTGGCTTCCTGATTTTTTGGGTATAATGGCATAATCGTATACAGGGTGATTCAGAAATGGTGAATCAAACGAAAATGGTAGATTCCCCATGCGAAAATAAGACAGAGAGTCTAATATACCCCTGTCCGAAGTTGTACCCCTGAGGAGATATAGCCCTCCAGAGTATCCCCTTAAATTTCGCTAAAAATTAATTTCTCAGAAACTATATGACTTACAAGGTTCCAATTTGGTACACAATTTAAAAACTTTATAAACCATAACTGATGTGATCTTGAAGTTAATTGAAGTAATGCAAGGTGTTTGTTCGGGGTGGGTCACCCCTAAAATTTCTTAAAACTATTTAATCCATTAATTAATTTGAAAAAGTTTTGTGGCATTTCATGCAAAATTTAATTTTCAAACTTTTTTTACTCCTAGTACTTTTCAGTAAAATGAATAGTTTTTGAGAAAAACGAAAATTACTTAAGTAAGATTTGAATTTTTTACTTAAAAATTAATTGAAACGTTCACTAGTAGGCTCATGGACAACAATTTGAGCAATTACTCTAATTGATATTTATTAAAAACTCTGTAATACTCGTTATGTAAAAATATTAAGATTTATTAAAAATTGCCTCTTTATCATAGCCGTTTCGTTTAATTTTTAAGTAAAATAATTCAAATCTTACTTAAGTTATTTTCGTTTTTCTCAAAAACTATCCATTTTAGTGAAAAGTACTAGGAGTAAAAAAAGTTTGAAAATGGAATTTTGCATGAAATGCCATAAATTTGTTTCAAATTAATTAATGGAGTAAATAGTTCAATGAAATTTTAAGGGTGAGCCGCCCCGAATAAACACCTTGCATTACTTCAATTAACTTCAACTTCACATCAGTTATGGTTCATAAAGTTCACTGACGAAGTAAAATATTACAATCTACAGTGTTTTAAAGCGCTGCGTTGACGTAGAGACACAAGAGGCGGCGGCGTCGCTGTATATGTAAGGGAAAACATAAGTTTTGCATGCATTGGTAGCGATTCAATTGATGGGTGTGAAGTGGTGCAAATTGGTCTGGGTGATATGAAAACTTCTTTAATTGCAGTTTATAGAACACCAGCAGTAGATGCTAATATATTGGTCAGAATATTAGATGCTGCCCTCGATAGACAGAGTGGTGACTGCATCATTGTTGGTTATATGAATATAGATTTACTTGACGAAAGCCCGTTAGTGGATGAGTACTTGAATGTTATAGAAATGAATGCATGCAGAATTGGCAACGATCTCCACATTCCAACCCGTATTGGATTTTATAAAAACAGTTTAATCGATCATGTTATAATCACTAATAATCTGCAGTGCACTGTGCTTCTTGATGATCACGATATGTCAGATCATAGACTGATGTACATTGGTTTTCATAAGGTATTATCTCCTAGGACCATATCAATTTTGAAACGTGTCATTGATTTTCAAAAATGGAAAGAATATGTCACTACTGAAATTCTAAGTAACCAACCCGAAATTAATTCTTTTGGAGAACTTGTAAATGTGGTAAACACACAGAAAGCAAAATGTACAAAAGAGTACTCTTTTAAAATTAAAAACAACTGTCGGTGAATAAATAAAGAATTTCTTAATAAGGTTAAAGAAAGGGATAGACTTTATAGGAGAATGAAAGTAATACAAAGTTTGCACATAAGGCAGGAATTCAAAAAAATTAAGAATGAAATCAATAATTTAAGTAAGAAGTTAAAGAAGAAATGGGTGGAACGGGAATTCGCTAAGGCGGACAACAACCCTAAAAAAATTGGAACGTTATTAATTCCGTTTTGAGAAATTCTGCAAAAACGAGGGGTCATAGTGTTGATCAGTTAATAATTGCAGGTGAGGTAATTCAGGAAAAAGAACTTCTTGCAAATGAGTTCAACAAGTATTTTTCTACAGTTGGAGTTAATATTGCCTCAACCATAAATAATGTAAATACCCCAAACTTTCCAGAACAAATCGAACATACGTCAATTTTTTTAAATCCTGTGAGAAAGAGGGAACTTGATATGTTGTTGTCATCCTTAAAGAGTGGTAGTGCACCCGGTTATGACAATTTGACCAAACTTGATTTGCTTAATATCTACAGTGACGAATTTGCTACCAAGTTATTGCACCTTATAAGTAATGCTCTTATAACTGCAACATTTCCGGAAGAGTTAAAGATTGGTAAAGTTATACCACTATTTAAATCTAGTCCTTATCAGGATATAGCAAACTACAGGCCCATTTCAGTTCTAAGTGTCTTTGAAAAAATACTCGAAAAGGCCATACATGCTCGACTGATAAATTATGTAAATAATACGTTTAAATTAGACAAGTATCAATATGGGTTTCAGTCGATGAGTGGTACGCTGGGACCTGTGACGGATATGCTGCAATATATCTCAAGGGAGCTGAGTGAGAATAAATATGTTGTTGTAGTTTTTGCTGATATCAGGAAGGCATTCGATACAGTTGACATCAACCACTTGTTGCAGAAACTGCATAAAATGGGTGTCAGGGGCATTTCTTATGAGTTAATGTACTCGTATCTCACAGGCAGAAGCCAATTTGTCTCTGTTGGTGGGGCATGCAGTAGTCTTGCATCGGTTAGTATGGGAATCCCACAAGGTTTAATATTAGGCCCATTATTATACTTATTATACATCCAAAATATAAAGTTTTCTGGAATTCAGGGAAGTTTTTATATATATGCAGATGACACGGCGTTGGTTTATGCAGAGACTGAATCGGATTTGCTGCAGCAGCGGATTAATGCTGATTTAGTTACATTTGGAAAATGGTTAGCCTCAACAAGTTTAGCATTAACACAAATAAAATTTATTATATGCTTGTTACCCAGAAAAATAAACCTCGATGCCAGCTCAGGATTGTTATGAATAATGATGCAATTAATAAAGTTGGAAGTTGTAAATATTTGGGACTTATCATCGACAATGATTTGAAATGGACCACTCATACATATTCAGTTTATTATAAAAAGGTTGGTTTCAATAACGGGTGCTTTTAAGCGTTGTGCAGTGACCATGAATAACAAAACGAAAAGACTTGTCTATAATAGCTTTATAGAATCATATATATTAGGTATCTAATCCCATGTTGGGGAAGTTCTTCAGACTACTTAGTGAACCGATTACAAAGAACACAGAACAAACTAGTAAAAATACTCTACAATTTGAATTGTCATACTCCGACTGTTGAAGTGTACCGATTTACAAATATTTCCAAGATTACGCAGATTAAAAATATTAAGCTTATTTTTAATATATCGAATGGTTATTTGAAGTGCAATTCATCACTGACTACCGGAGAAGAGGTCCATGCTCATCACACCCGTTCTGCGAGCTACTTCAGGAATGAATTTAGAAGAACCAATCTATGTCAGGCTTCACCATTGTATAGTGCCATTAGTGTTTATAACTCACTGCCTCTTTATTTGAAGTGTATAAAAAGCAAAAGTAAATTCAATAAAAGAGTGAAGTGTCTTTTTTTCTGTTGCAACATTGTCTGATGATTGATTGCACTTTTTGTTGCATTATATTGTATCGCATTGTTTATTGTTTGTATATTGTTATGTTGTGTATGTTATGTAATTGCGATGTCAGCTGATGGGTTGTGTATATTATGTGAATGCGATGACAGCTAATGGGACGGAATAGAATAAGTTCAGTGGGGGGAAGGTGGATACACATCTGTGTGGCAACATTAATATTTTGTATTTTAGTTTTTAATTTTAGTTTTGAGTTTTGAGTTTTTGTTACATATATTGTTCTGTTGTAGGCCCTGTTATCAGTTCTCACAAACTGTTTTAGGGTCATGAATAAAGTTTATTTATTTATTTATTTATTTATTAGTTAAAACTTAAAACCAATAATTAAAATCATTTGATAACACATATAACTCTGATATTATCTATGCAATTTTCTTAAGTGTGCATTATTTAAAAATCATCTGTGGATAATATTATTGACTAAGACATTAGGTACTTATATCACAATTTCTGACGTAAAAATTCTTCACGAAGTAAATTAGCTTCATTTGCCATTTCATCTAAACTTCTAATAGATATTTTATCATCACGATCATGTTGTGCTAATTTAGAATAAACATCATCATTTCGTTCAAAATCATTCAGTTTTCTTGGCAGTATGTGAACATGAACATGCTAAAAAAAATTAAGATAAAATTACACAAATACAATACTAAAGCAATTTACAGTCACAGTTTGACCAGCATTCTTTCCGTCTTGAACAGCTACTGTCGATGAATCAGTGGAATAAACCTTCTCGACTACTTTTTGCACTTTAACAACTGTTTGAAACAAGTCAGCCACTTCCTCTGGTGTTAAATTTTCTAGCCGTTGTACTACTCGTATAGAAGACACAAGTACATCTGATTCATAAGATAAGGAAAACCAGTTTATTGTAAAAGAATAAAACATTTTTCTGAGCTGAGCTGAAGCAGCTTTGGACAGTCTACTTCAACTGCAATAAAAACCTTTACATTTAATGAAAACAAAATTGGTAAAGGTGCTGCAGCATCACAAACTTGGTTCTACAATTACAATAAAATGTGAAAATTTTACCATTCCTTTTTTATGCAGAATATCTACAAATTATGTCGACATATGAAGTTCCCATTTGAAAAATACAGAACCTTAGTTTGGTACTCAGCATGTGAACAACCTATATACAACAAAACAATTTTACAAAATGCTCCATAAGGTTCCCAACATGCATGTAAAATTTCATTTTGATATCTTGAATAGTACCAGAGATATGAACCCCATTACACACTAAATACCCACTCGGTGTAGTAAGAATAAATGGAAGGGATAGTGGAAAATTCTGGGCAAGAGAGGTAAAGCAGATCTGAAAGAGTAATTAAAACTGGCTAAGTCCGATGGTGTAGTGGTAGGGAAAGAATAAGGTTTGGTCATTAGCGCACTCAGAACAATATAGTGCTTATGGCAATTGATGCAGGGCAATCGAAACAAATTGGGAAAGCATTGAGATTGAAACTACTAGCATAAAAAGGTTTTGAAATACGAGTCACAGTTAAAAAAAGCATTTCAAAAACGGGAGGGCGTCGCTAAAAGATAAGAAAAAAAAATGTTTTTGTAGCAGTAACCTTGGCTGCGGCATCATCATCATAAGGTTCTCAGTTCGAAGACTGGTTGGACGCGTACCTCCACTCTTTTCTATCCTGAGCTAACCTACGCATTTCCCTAAAAGTAGAACATCCTACATCCCTAACTATTTGAGAGCAGTAGTCTAATCTAGGCCTACCCCTACCTCTTTTCATTCCTATCTCTGACTCTAGTATGTCGCGAACTATTCCTTCGTGTCTTAGAAGGTGTCCTACCATCCTATCTCTCCTACTCTTTATTGTCTTCCATACCTTTCGCTTTTCCCCAACTCTTTCTAATACTTCCCTATTGCTAACCTTATCTATCCACGGTATCTTCATCATGCGTCTGAAGCACCACATTTCAAACGCTTCTACTCTTTTTCGATCCGCTTCTCCTATTGTCCAAGTTTCGCACCCGTATAATGCCGTACTCCATACATACGACTTTAAGAGTCTCTTCCTAGTCTCTATATTAACCGTTCTCGAACATAACAGTTGTTTTTTTTTGTTAAACGCAACTCGTCCCTGCGCTATTCTTTGTTTTATATCTTTAGTGCTCCTACCGTCTTGAGTTATTTTACTTCCTAAATAGCAAAAATCCGCAACCTCCTCTATCTTCTCATTTCCTATTTGTATGTCAACTTTAGTTCTATTTTCGCATCCCCTACATACCAAAATTTTAGTTTTCTTTTTATTGATTTTCATGCCGTAGCCCTGTGTCAAAACTGCTTCCATTTCATTCAAAGCCGCTCCTAATTCTTCTTTGCTAGATGCTAACACTGCTATGTCATCCGCAAATCTGAGCATGTTAATAGTTTGACCCTGTACATTAATCCCTGAGGCGGTTCTGTCCTTAACAGTATTAATCGCATCTTCGATGTATAAGTTGAAAACTAGAGGTGACAGTGCACATCCCTGTCTCACTCCCTTCCGGATATCTACTTCCCTTCGTTCCTGCTCACATTCTATAACTGCTTTTTGCTCTTTGTAGAGATTATGTATTATTCTTCTGTCCCTATATTTCATCCCTACCTTTCTCAGCACTTCGAACATCTTCCCCCATTTTACGTTGTCGAAGGCTTTTTCTAAATCTACAAATCCTATATAGACGCTCTTTCTCTTTTCTATCGTTTTTTCTATAATTACTCGTAAAGCTAGAATAGCCTCGCGCGTTCCTCTATTTCGTCTAAATCCGAACTGATCTTCTCCTAATATTTCTTCCGCCTTTTTCTCCATCCTTCTTTGCACAATTCTAGTTAAAATTTTTGACGCATGGGAAGTTAAACTGATAGTTCTGAAATTGTTGCACCTATCCGCGCCTTTCCTTTTTGGCAAAGCTACCATGATGTTCCGTTTGTAATCCTCTGGAATCTCGCCTGTCAAGTATATGCGACTAACTAATTTAAATAAACGGTCTATTACCTCTTGACCTGCGCACTTTAAGATTTCTGCCTGCAAGCCATCTATACCTGGTGCTTTATTATTCCTTAAACTTTTTAGTGCTAGCTCAAACTCTTCTCTCATTATAGGATTCCCTAGGTTATCCCCCTCTACACTGCTTTCGCTTTCTAATATATCTTGCACTTCTGGTCCCGCATATAAGTTTCCTAAATATTCTTTCCACCTATCTGCCTTCTCACCGCTTTCGATTAGGATATCTCCTGCCTCATTCCTAATGTTTTTGGTACTAGATCCAATTTCTCTAAAATTTCTCCTAATTATTTTATATGCTTCATCAGTCTTTCCTACTTCGAACTTATCTTCCACTTCTTTGCATTTATTATCGATCCATTGCTCTTTCGCTTTCCTACATTTCCGAATAATTTCCCACTTGATCGCCTTATATCTTTGTTTCCCTATTTCATCTAACCTATTTTTATATTTTCGCCTTTCCTCTATTAGACTCACAATATGTTTTGTTATCCAGGGTTTCCTACTTTTATTCTGTTTATGGCTCAAAATATCCCTAGCTGATGAAACTAAACTATTTTTAATGCAATTCCATTCTGCCTCTATGTCCCTAACAATATTTTCACCCGCGCCCTTTAGTACTTCGTTTGTCTTTTTCTTGAACTTATCGCGCGTATCATCATCTTTTAGTTTCTCTGGGTCAAGATACCTTCTTCCGCTTCGTTTTTTCATATCTTAATTTTACTCAAATGGTAAAAATACCACACAAACAAAAAAGGCAAACATTTGGAAGTTCTTACATATCAATTATCGAAACATAATTTTGTGAGTTTGCTTACTTAATTACATTCAAATTTGTAACACGTGGTATGTGTAACGTTTAAAGAAAATTAAGAGGAATACGCTCAAGGAAAAAATAAGCTCTCGGTCGCATGATACAAACCCCCACTACACCAGCCAATGTAGGAGAAGCACGAGGAGAAACAGATCTGCCGGCCAGATACAGCCCGAACATACTCAGCTCTCACCGACTATCGGAGAGCAGTTAGTATCTACTAGTGACTCCCGCTTTTTAGAAATGGGTTTATTGCCGAAGAAAATTTAAAGTAAGTAACTTATTTACATATTTTCAGTCTAAATGCATTCAAATTTAAAACACAAGCAATTTAATCTTAAAATAAGAGTGTATTCAGATTACTTTTCCAGTATTTGCTTTCTGAACTAAGTTTCTAACTGCTAAAAACGTCTCGTTTCTATGAATATCTAGATATTTTTGCATAATTTGGTTTGTTAGAATTGTAACGCAAGTCTTACTCTTTCCGACACAGAAAAAACTTCTGTAAAATATTCATTCCAGTCCAGTGACGTAATATTTTTATTTTGGATATTTCCTCTGGCCTGGTGACATATGCAAAATTTTTAAAAGTGTCTTTGAATGCCTAGTAACGTACAAGTCCGCCTCCGATTTTGCCCATTTTGCTGCTATTTGACGTACTGATACATCACATATACAGTGTGGCATCACCGCCTGCCCACTGACGTACTGGTACGTCTCAAGCACGCATGTGCTTTTTTCAATGTGCGCGTCTACTCCTGTGCAATGCGTTCCCAGCTGACGATGCACGTGTATTTTCTATTCACGTGATTGTGGAATAATCGTTTGACAATGGCCGACACATAGCACTGTAATTATTAAAGGTCCAATAAATTTTTTTATTAATTTTATTATTTAATTACTTCAAATTGAATTCAAGTTCAACACATCTATTGTAAAATGTTATGCCCCGGTATATATGTGAGACTGTTGAGACACAGTCTCTCATAGGGTTTATGCATTAGATGAGAGTTTCTCGTATTGTGGTCGTGAATACAGGAGTTCTGCTGAAAGAGCGAGCACCTGTAGATGTACAGAGACGGCAGCGTCAAAATTCCCAACCGAATAAGAGGTCAGCACGTTGTACGGCTGTCAACCCCCATCATCACCCTCATGGTCGATATCATATACCTATTACATTAATACCAACAACTCCCCATTCCTTGCATGTGCAAAAAGCGTGACAGAGAAAAGGCGATAGACATAGTATATTCTACTTCGTCGTTTATATGTGTTAGATGCATACCAAGCATGCGCAAGCAGGTACGTTGGGTGGACAGCTGCGACTTACGCAGATTTTGTATACATCTGTCTCTTAATGGCTGGTACGCTTTCGGAGCGTAATGCAGACCCACTGGTCGATATATAGGTTTCTGTTAAAGCTATTAGATTGGAAGTTGTCTTGAAGCCTCTAAGCATGTTCCAATTTTTTGAGGAGAGCTAGTAACTATTTCTTTGATGTGATATGAAGAGACTTGTATTAGGTCTGAGATGAAAAGGCAAGGTTGTGGGAATTGCGCATTGAAATATCTGACCTTCGAAACAATATTTAAGGGTGGAAATAAATTTTTCAAAATCAACAACAAAAATTTTATGCTGCCGCAAAATCGACAGACTCAAAACAGCTAACTTTGTGATTCATATCAAGTTGTAGGCGGTATGACAAAACAGTAATTATTTTTTTCACGGTTCATGTAATTACAAGAGTAACAAGAGGAACTGATTGACAGGAAATAGTAAATAGTAAAAAAGAAAAGTTATAGGAAATGGAAAAGAAAATTGAAATTTTGAAATTGATATGTTGCAAAGGTCATAACAGATAAAGGAAAACGTTTCGGAAAATTAAATTTCCTGCCTATCTCATACTGTCCCAGCATGAGAGAGGTTTAAAATTGAACAAATACGGAACTTCTTCTTGCAGTACATATTCAATTCGTTTCATAAGGGTACTTACACAAAGACATGTTACCCGCTCACCAATAGGAGCTGTTAATAAATGCGACTACACTTAACCAAAGCAAATTTGTACTGGCCGACGCTTATTTCTGATTGAACGCAGACAGCTATTATCGGCACTGGCAATTAGCAGATAGGCAACTTGCTTCTTTTGAGTTTTTGTACCCTTAAGCTGACCGCACACAATCAATATTATTGACAATATCGAGATTTGACCAATAATATCGTGTTTTGATTGGTCAAATCAGGATATTGTCAATATTATTGTCAATAATATTGATTGTGTGCGGTAAGCTTTAGAAATACATACATAAATAAATAAATTTTTTCAAACAAAATAATAATGTTATTGAAATTAACCGTATTTTGTAATGAAAATCAAAATACCATCGCGTACTATTTCCAAGGCAATGAACTGATTATATTCTCCGAAGATGAGTTTCGAATTTGCTCAAATTAGAATGTCGCTCACGCTAGAGCAGTACCTACAAGAATGGTAGGAAATCTAATTTTTCAAAACTTTTCCCCTATAATTTTCATTATCTGTTATGACGTTCACAACATTTCCATGTCTAGATCGCAGCGCACTTTTTTCAAATCGCTTTTGTTTCTTATTTTCCATTACCCGTTCTTTTTGCAAGTTTCGTTGTTTCCCTTAATACAACCAACCATTTCCTATCAATTTTCTTAATATTGAAATGAGAAAAAATTATGTAATTACTGTTTTGTCGTACCGCCTGCAACTGACTATCAGAGTGAAAATAAATGACACTATATCCCACAAAACCGCTGCAAAGTGGGAGTTTCCCAAAGTATTGTACTAATCATTCTATAAGAGATTGAAGTGATACCTCATTAATACTAACATAGGGAATTAATTTTATAGTGGGAACTTCTAAGCAAAATTAAGACACAAACATGACACATGAAGCAAAACAGCTGGCAAAAATACAGTAGAAAGAACCGATTAAATACACTCTTGCCACCATCTCTTGCCTGTTAACGAATTGCCACAAGAATTAAGAGGTAGAGAGTGAGAGAATGTAAGAGAAAATTTAATAAGTGGGCGAATCAACATACAACGTGCAACCCACAAATCAGATTGTCTTAAAATATCATCTTTACAAAAAATTTACTGTTGTGATTAACATTTTTAAGTGTTAAGGCGAATTCAGATTGCGCTGACGTTTCGTGTAACACGCATTAATGCGCGTTATGACGTGCTAAAGAAAAAAATAATGTTTATCTTTATGGGAGTACTCACATTGTTCTGATGTGTCGTTATCTGCCGCTGTCTAAGGGCAAATGTCGACAGATGCATGTTACACGCGTCTGACAAAATTCAAAACTTCCATATTTTGGGTGACCGGCCCAGTAATTGACAGTATAAGGAGACCAATTTGTTGATTATTGTTTAGTTATACCAGGAATGTAAATTTAGAATCAACTATTGTACTTATCATTTATAGTGACCTTTCAGCTAATTCATTTAAAGAATTCTAGACATGGAATGGTGAAATTATTGAAGTAAGAAAAGAAGGCTGTCAATGTGCCCATAATTGCCATATCAATTTTTGAATTGTACCAGTAATTACCACAATTTATACCAGTAATTGTCATCTATTTTTCTTACATTACTTATTAAATTTTTAAGTATCCACATAAGTAACATAGGAGTACTAACCACTTAGTGATTTTAACTATTACAATGAAGCAGTGTGTGAATGTTATAAGAATAATATTCAATTATTTTTAAAGTTTTTATTATTTATCAAGGAAAATGCATTATTTATTTATCTTATAAGATCTATACGCAGTTCTTATTTTTCTTAAAACTGCATTATCAATTGAAAATGGTTCATTTCCAGTAAGTTTGATAGGTCCATAAAAAATAAAGTGTAATTCTACTTCATCAATATCACTTTTAAAAGGCCATGTAAAGCAATTTTCAGTTACTTCCTTTAAAAATTTCATTTTTGCTCTCTGGCTATCAATAGAAGTAATTCGCCCAATGAAAAATTGAAGATCGTAGTAAACTGCATATTTTTCAGTTTCCAAATTTATGTTAAGGACATTATTCTCCTCCTCCTCAGACTATCCAAATTCCATACCATCAGAGGAATCTTTGAGACTTACGGAGCCAGCAGATTCACTTGAAGTGTCACTATCAATATTCTTCGTTAATTTACGTTTCTTACTTTTCAGGGTATCCTTCTCTTTCCTTTCTGCTTTTTTTCTTATGGCTTCTTCAATTCTTTTTTCCTTCTTTTCTTCGCGAACAATTTTTCTTTCTGCCTTTTCATTTTCTTTATTTAATTTGGCTTCTTCCTTTTTTTGGAAATATTTCTTCCATTCCTTAGAAGTTACTACAGCTGGTACTTTTTCTGCCTTTCTTGTTGTATTGCTCTTTTCTTTCTTATCTGGCCACCACAACCCACAACGCACGCTTGAGAGGTGACCTAACACTTGAATTTGTATTTTCATCCATAACAGTTACTTCTGACGTACTCGGATTTTCATTGATTTTGGTTGATGTTGTGTGCTGAATTTCTAGACCATGGACTACTTCTGTGGCTGGATTTTCGAGTTCATCAGAGTTATGAGTTTGATTATCATTATCATCTTCGTTGTCGAGTTCGTCGCTATCTATGGGATCCTCTTCATTAGTATGACTTTTATGAATTTCTTCGGTGTTACGATTAGCTTCTGTTGCGATTTTGCACCACACTTCAAAAAGCTCCACTGATCTTTCAGACCCATTCCAGTGTCCTACGTTTAAGCACTGGCGAAATTCTGCTAAAGTTTCCTGAGCAATAAAATTCTCCAGATATTTTAGGTGCTTCATGGCGCCATTTGCCGTAGATCTAGTCTTTATTTGAACTGCTGTTTGCCCTGTTTCTGTAGGTAGCTGTAGCTGCTTACATTTTGAATAATCTAGGGCTGAAGCATTCCAAGGTACAATTCCACAGCGTCTGAATCCATTAATCACCCATTCCGGCTTTATCTCGGCAGCAATTTCCTTAAAAAGGAGCGGAAAATTGACTTTATTTAATGTTTCATGCATATTGTCCAGTTTCCACTTATGTACTGTCTTTTTCCACGCTTCTTTCATAGGCTTAAATACACGTCGCATGGTTGCATTAAATGGGTTGTATTAGGATGCAACGCTACGACAATTATTTTGTTTTTGCAAAAATTGCTCAAATGCATTGTCAGATGAGATTTGTGGCCGTCAAGAAAGAGAATAACTGGAAGCTGGACCTTTTCTTTTATTAGCCAAGGGTAAAATACGTTAGTTACATATTCGTAAAATGCTTCACCAGTCATCCAGCCGCTTTCCGTTTTCCCAACACCCCAAGAATCTGGTACATTACGAATTATTTTGCCAGGAATTCTAACATAAGGCAAAACCAGGAATGGTGGTAGCACACACCCATCAGCTCGTATATTGATTGTGACTGTTAGCGATTCTTTATCTGATCCTTTTACGATATCATATATATTTTTTTCTCCTCTGGGCCCAATTACTTTTCCTGTCTTTGGGCACAATTGAAATGGTGACTCGTCACAATTAAATACACGCTGGGGATTTTGTAGGATGTTAAAACAGCTCTGCTTAGTCAAATAAGCTTCAATTTCCAAGAACCACTGTTTGATTTTCTCTTCTGTAACGGAAGCCCTAACATTTGTTAATTGTTCTGGAACTCTTTGAGTCAGTTCTAGATGTCTCCGCATAAATGCCTCAAACCAATGACGACCCGGTTTATTATCGGTAAAGGGGTTGTTGTTTCGCTTGGTATTTAAAATTATCTTTTGCACAGTTACTAGAATGTCATCTTTAATAAGGGGAAATCCAGCTCGACCAATGTTACAGATCCAGCGACACAGAATGTCTTCTTCCTTTGCAGTCAAAACTGTTCTGGATCCCATTTTTCTAACTTCCGGTGTTTTGCCTGTCACTTTATTTCGAAGGGTGCTTCTTGGGGCATTAAATTGCTTACTGGCAGTAGAAAAGCACATTCCATTTCTCACTGCTTCTATTGCTTTTTTCATGGAATCTTCACTATACAGAAAGAATGGTTTCTTGGCACCTGTGGGGCGCCCAGCATTTTTTCTTCGTTGGTTATTCATTCTGAAAATTAACAAAAAAAGTTAAACCAGTAATTACCAGTGCCGAATCCAGTAATTGTCGCTCTCTGGCAATTACTGGGCAAAACTGATTTTATCTAACGAAGCTGTCCACGAATTCTTATGAATAGCATTCTAAACAGCATAAAGTTAAAAAATAATGATTCTATAATGAGCCCCAATAATTGTCAAGGCATGGCAATTATTAGACCTGCTTCGAAATCGAGTCCAATAATTGCCACCCCTCAAAAAATAATATTTTAGGTTAAGTACAATAAAAATATAATTTCAGCATATTTAATTAGGACCCCAACAATCATACTACATACAATTACTTGGTTAATATAATCACCTGCCTGGAAAAATACGTGATCTGCCCACCAAGACATTTATAAAAACAATGAAGGGTCGCCTTGTTGAAGCAGCCTTCTACTCAATCCAGGAATATTTTCAGAAGTCATTTAGTTGAAGCTGAACAGTATATTTGTTATACATACCTTTTGACGTTGTTATGTTTGAATTCAAATATTTAACAATAAACAATATTTGTATTTGAATTTGTAATTACTTATGATTGCAAAGAAAAACATAGATTATTGTATAACACTTACCTTATTGCATACTCCAACACTGTTACGACCAAATAACACAAAGGAAGCACGTGAGACTTTGAACGTACCACAAAAAGGAGGGAATGCTGTTTTTCGCTTAAACACATACAGTCAAAGAATACAGCAAAACACAGGTGGCGCTATTTTGCTGGTAACTTTTACAGATTTCTTATTTTGAAATATTAAAGTTGAAAATGTCAATTACTGGGTCAGTGGCAATTACTGGGCGGGTCACCCTTGGTCAATTGTGGTAAAACATCAGAAGAGTCTGTACTGTGACTGCACCCAAGATGGATGAAGAAAGATTAATTGAATATGTTCAGGAGTACGATCATTTGTACAACCCGCACAATAAAAATTATAGAAATTAGCACATCAGGGTGAAATCGAGGGGTAAAATTGGGAACACACTAGGATGTTCAGGTAAGTAAATCACTAGAATTATTTTGCATACGTTAAATTCGCATTACCTACAATATAATTATACGAAAAACTACTTTTTTGAAATTCATTTATTCCCTATTACAGTATCTAAAAACATAAATTGTGAATTTATTTTCATATTTTTCCGTTGATTTTAGAAAATCAACAAATTTATAAATCCAATAATTTGAATGTCTTCCTATGCAAATATATTCCCACTGCCACGGGCAGGTTGCGCTTCCTTCTGGAGAAATGAAAAACTTTTTGAAGCTTTCCCTTACTAAGGTTGCATCCCTTACATAATTCCGTCTGACTGGTTGGAAATTCTCCAAACCTATAATATTTCATTCTCTTCCATATAAATGCTGTTTTCAAAAAGTGTCACAGTTCTAGACACTCGAAGCATGTGAAGGCAGCCGACACAATTTTTTCCACAAATATTGGTTGAGTTTCTATAGGTTTAAGAAAAACTTCATCTTCCAGCTAATATACCGAACGTATTTTCTATAGTGCGTCGAGCTCTAGATAACCTATAATTAAAAATTTTCTTCTTCCCCCTTAATGGAATTCTTGGTGTAAGGACGTATGATGTAGGGTTTTAATAGGAAAGCTTCATCACTAACTATTACATATGGAAGTGGTTCGCCATCCGGTGTAAGCCTTGAAGCACTGGAGAAGTTCAGTTGATATTTACAGCCTTTTTGTCAAAGGTCGACCTTGCAAATATCCCACCATCGCTGTTCCTTCCATATTCTCCCACATCGATCATAGTAAATTTGTGATTTGCATCAAGTAACGCTAACAAATAACAATACAGTGGAATGTGTGTCCTTGTAGCTAAAATAGGCTGAACCGCCACCATAAGGGCACCGAATTTGCACGTATTTTCTGTCCAATGCCCCCAAGCACTGTGGAAAATCCCATTATTCCATTCATTTTGGTCTGGTGTAGGTAAGTAGAATGGGTTTAGGATTTCAGAAATAGCTTGGCAACATTCCTTGATGATTTCTCCAACCGTGCTAAAGCCCAATCAGAATGAAAATCCCAGTGAACGAAACAATAAGTTCCCTGTAGCTAAATACCTGAAACATAGCGCAGGAAAAAAATCTCTATTGTTTTTGATATTTGTGCTGCAGTCATGATAATTTTGTTATTTTATAAGTAATGTAATACCATTTTTTAAAGATGTCATAGTTAGACAATGGCCATATGTTGTATAATAATTATAATAATTTGTTTACAATAATTTTCCTTATACATTTCTGATGATGGAATCATTGTGAATTCTGAAACCGGTCAAGTTATAATAATAAATCGTTATATTGGTAGTACGCGTAGTAATTTTTCAATTCATCATGAATTTCTACCAAATAGTAAAATCAGAAAATATTAACTACATGCCATATGTATTGGAAACAGTTATAGGGAGGCAGAAAATTCTACTTTGGGATGCAGAGGTCGGATGGTGCTCTTTAAAATAAACTTGTAAATATTTCTTGGATTCTTTGAACTATAGTTGGTAAGCGGTGGCTGAGTTTAAGCTACGCTATTACCCGTCTGGTGGCGTGAGTTATAAATGACATATTTCGCTGTGCTAGACAGACTACAACAACAGAACCAGTGTTGCAAGGTCTCACGATATTTCGTGAGATATCATGATTTTGGTCAGGATCTTACAATCTCAGGATTTAGCTGGTAAATTTACCGATTTTTACTTGTGGGATGTTAAGGAAAATATTTCGTCACTATAAAACCCGCAACATGGTGCTTGGGGAAGAAGCATTTGTTTTGCTTCTGTTAACATTGCCTCATTGCAGTGCCATGGTAGAGAGGATGTTTTCACAAATCAGTCTCAATAAAACGAAAACCAGGAATAGACTGACTAACAAAACATTGACAGGCATATTGCACACTAAAAGTTTAGCATGTAAAGGTACATAATACTTAAGCATTGTTCAAATTTTGATAGAACTGCTAGTTTACTTTAGTGCAAAAATTAATACTAAAATATATCATGATTCTGATTTCGAATAGTGTTGTGTTTAAATGTTTATCAAAGAATAATATACCGGGTGACCACGAGATCAGGCTCACCCCTATAACATTTTTGATTTTCAAGATATTAATTTGAAATTTGGGATAGTTAAATGGTATGTAAATCTGTATTATTTGCAACAGTAAAAATTTTCCTAGCACTTCCGGTTTCACCGGAAATGAACCCGCGTTCGAATTTTTAAATGGAACAGCCTGTACATTTTCACAATTTTTGAACCATAGTGTCATTCTAGATACGGTAGTGCCACTTTTGGATAAAAACATTACAATAAAAAATTTTTGGACTCAAATTAAATCTTGCATCTAGACATCCATGACTGAAAGAAAAACATTAAGTCGCGGTCCTAAACTAGTGTAAAAACAAAATCATCAAATTAGGTCAAGTAGTTTTTCTGTTACAGCCATCTGAAAATCTAAGACACAGTTTTTCGGGTACAAGTCAGTGGCGGCTCCTCAATAAGTGCGCTCGTGCGCGCGCACTGCCTACAAAAACTGCTTTTAACCTTTTTTTGATAAGATTCAAACTAAAGTTTCAAACTTTTTTAATCTCCAGCGTTTAGATAATAAATAGTACGCGCGCCAAGCATCCCGCATCGTCAGTTTCAAAATACCTAGCAGAGAATGCCCGTGCAAATGTGCAAATACATCCAACCGTCTCGTCTGGCGTTCGAGTGTAGCGTCTGGTGTATTGAAACTGTGAGCTTTTGGGTGTGGTGCTCGTACATTCGATATGGGAGCGAGATCGGCAAAACTCGGCAAGACGTGGGAAAATTCGTCATATATGCTTTTAGTTTGGCTCGTATCCGAACACCTTTTCAGTACACACTTGGAAGTTGAAAGGTTTGGTTGCGCTAAGCATATGCATAATATATACGGAACACAGAAATTGGTACTTCTGCGGCGTTGTTTTTTTGTTTACCATATTTAAGTTTGAGATAGCTCCTGGCTTTGCTTATAACGTGAGTAATTAGCTGTATTATCGTGTTTATTATTTTTAAATATTGAAATTTCCAGTGGTTTAGTTTGTGGTGGTGGCGGCGGCATAAATTCCGTTGACAATATTATTAAAATTAACTTTTTATTATTGGACTTGAGCACAAAAATTGAAATAAAACGGTTAGGTAGGCCGACATCGGTTTTAAAATTAAATCAAACTTGTGCAAAGAAAAAGGAAGGTCGGTCTTTCACTAGGCATTTCACCAGCGACGTTTACAAACTAAACAAATGGATATGTGGATGTACGGTAAGGAATTATCTTTTTTGTTTTCCATGCTTGTTATTTTTTACTCCAAATATGGATAAGAATTCGGGACCTAAGTGCCTCCGTCATACGTCAGATTTTCATTCCAAACAAAACAAAAGCACGTGCCATTTGACGTTTATCGATATTATTTAGAACGTCTTAAACTAGTTTTTGCAATATAATTCTAGACGTTTTGCAGTGAAAACAGTTTATTTTCAATTTGTGTGTTGGGCTTACGCGTAAAAACTTGAAAACAACTATATGTAATTATAATTATATTTCAGAGGTTAGGTTAAAACGTCAGAAAGCACGTGGCTTTGTTTTGTTTGGAATGAAAACCTGACCTTTGTGACGCGCCACTTATCTCCCGAATTGGAGTCGCATAGGCGTTACTGACTTGAACCATTTGCATGAAAAAATAAGAAAGCACGAAGTGTCCAAAGCTCACTTGTAAGCTAGTACCTACAGAATTTGCGTTCCAGATTCAAGTGAACACTTAAATATTGTGGAGTGAACTTTAACAAAGTGGTCGCCTGATTTTTGCATTTTTCAATAGGTATTATTATTGTGTTTTAATACTTACTTCATTCAGTTAAAAGTGAATATTGTTTCTAAATATACGTATAATATAGACTTTTGACGAAAAACTTGAAATAAAACGAAATGGACGTCCTAAGCCTGAGCGAATTATCAAATACTTTTCGAAAGGTCGCGGTAAAAGTTGTGTGCGAAAGTTTAACCTTTTGGATTTGGGATCTTCGTCAAATATTGCGTTGAGTGAAATTTCTTGTTTTAAAATGTTTTAAAATGGCTTCTAAAGCACTTCATAAAAAAAATACGGGGAGAAACCGCCAGAACCCCCCCCCCAACCCCTGAGCGGTGATTTCATTCCAGAGCACTGCCAAGTTCTAAAGTCACGAGCCGCCACTGGTACAAGTCAATTTTTTTAAATGGAACCATGATGGCTCATCGCGATATTTCGATAGAGCTATTTTTTACGAACCATTTGATACCAAACACGATATCTTTCATTCAAAAATACTAGGAGATATATTTTTCTTTGTATCTGCTAAATAGTAAAACAAGTGAAAACTAACACATTTACTCGAACATTTATTATCAACAGTAAATGTGGCATTCTTCCCCTGCTTCATCTAAAATTTATTATGACTAGAACAGATTATAATAATATTTATTATTATGCATTAGTATAAAATAAAGTCGGCACCTGGGTACCCTAAGTTGGCTTAGAAATAAAGTACAGGAACAAAGGAATTAAAATTCCTTGACAGTAATTGGAATTCATTTGTTTATTTGCTTATTGTACCCAGGTACTTACTTTATTTTATACTAATGCATAATCATAATTATTATAATCTGTTGTATTCATAATAAATTTTAGATGAAGCAGGGAAGAATGCTACGTTTACTGTTGATAATAGATAATGTTCGAGTAAATTTGCTAGTTTTCACTTGTTTTACTATTTATCAGATACAAAGAAAAAGATATCTCCGAGTATTTTTGAATTAAAGATATCGTGTTTGATATCAAATGGTTCGTAAAAAATAGCTCTATCGAAATATCTCGATGAGCCATCATGGTTCCATTTAAAAAAATTGACTTATACCCCAAAAACTGTGTCTTAGATTTTCAGATGGCTGTAACAGAAAAACTGCTTGACCTAATTTGATGATTTTGTTTTTACACTAGTTTAGGACCCCGACTTAATGGTTTTCTTTCAGTCATGGATGTCTAGATGAAGATTTAATTTGCGTCTAAAAATTTTTTATGGCAATGTGTTTACCGAAAAGTGGCACTACCGTATCTAGAATGACACGATGATTCCAGAAATGTGAAAATATACAGGCTGTTCCACTTAAAAATTCGAATGTTGGTCCATTTCCGGTGAAACCGGAAGTGTCAGAAAAATTTTAACTGTTCCAAATAATACAGATTTACATGTCATTTAACTGTCCCAAATTTCAAATTAATATCTTGAAAAACAAAAATGTTATAGGGGTGAGCCTGATCTCGTGGTCACCCGGTATTAGGTTTTTGTTAATTGTTTAAATCGAAATTTTTATTTTTTGTTAATAAATAAATGTTTAACAATATATTTATATTCAATAAAAATATGATTATATTCATCGTTGTGTTTATTTTCTTCATCCAAAAAACATTTTAACCCAGCTCACGATTTTAATCCGAAATCTCACGATTTCCCATTTGCAGTTTCACACATTGTATTTTTTCGATCTGGCAACATTGAACAGAACAGTCACTGCACGCGCAGGTGTTGGGTCTTTTGTCAGCTCTATAATCAAAGACATGTTTTGCCGCTGCAGCTGGCATTCCAATTTGTTCACACTAATATTTTCAAGCAAAAATAAATTTTCCTTATCAAAAAAATGAAGGATAGCCCCTCCATATACACAACAAGGAAATTAAGATTTTTATTTCCAAATTTATAGTTGCTTTTTTGTTTAAAATTATATAACTGCTATGGTCTTATTTAGTTATTTATCTATATTTGTTTGTGAATATACAGGGCGTCCCAATAGTTCCGTGGCGGAGTTCTGTGCCTTTATTCTGCATTTTAGTGAGAAAAGTTATGTATGTAGAGGAATTCCTCCTTATTTTTAGTTCTCCATTCTTTAAAATTATTTCCATTTATACACGTCCAGTTTCTTCTGTACAGCACCTACCTTTGTTTTTTTAAATGGAACACTGTGTATTTAATAATAATAATAATACATTTATTAACACCAAAAATACAGAAAATAAAGATACACAAATTGAAAAAAAATAATTTTGGTGCTAAAAGGCCAGCATTCAGACATCTGCATCCGCAAAGAGTATGCAAAGTCTGATCTCCCATACAGGCCTAACTAAATTATACTACACTTATTAGCAGGTAGGTAATTTTACAAAATATTTGAAATAAATGAATGAGATGAAATGAAATGAAAAGACAAGCTGAATAAGTATAACAACAGAAAAAGAAAGGGAAGGAAGTGCAGTAGAAATTGACAAGAAGACGACGAAGGAGAAAAGAAGAAGAAGAAAGAGAGTGGAGCACAAACCCATAAGCCAAACACATCAATAGCATATATTATGCAGAAACACCATAATGGTCTACTGATGATCAAGCAAGATCCGATGAAAGTTTTTCCTGAAGACATGGCAAGGAAGAGACAAATTCAAGCGGTTCACCTTATTCATGCAAGCAGCTATGTTGTAGGAAAAAGATCTCTTAAATATTTCCTTGCGATGCCTGGGAATTGTGAGCATAAGAGACTTTCGCCGCGTGGCAACACTATGGACATCCGCACGGAAAACAAGTCTCCGATATAAATATATGGGTATTTTGTATTTAATAATCCGGAGAAAGAAACAGACCATATGAAGGCGACGCCTGTTGTACATATTCAACCATCCAGCATCCTTCAGCTTATGAGAGATATGAGAACGTGCTCTAATACCGAATATTAGACGCAAACACGAATTCTGAACCTTTTGGACACGAAACACATCAACACTATTTAAACAAGGACCATATACACTGTCACAAAAATTAAAATGTGACAGGACTAATGAATTACAGAGCATTTTCTTAGTATTCAGGTCTAAATAATGTCTTTGACTGTAGATAAGTTTGAGTGCCGAATAAGTTCTTCTCAATAGGAGGTTCACATACTGAGTAAAACGCAGGTTGCAGTCCATATACAAATCCAAATTCCTAACACAATCCTTAAAAGGTATGATCTCTTTGTCAATTTTTAAGACCAACTGGTTTATAGTACTAGTTCTAAATGAATCACTATCAAATAAAATCGCGCATGACTTTTTGGGGTTTATTTTTAAAAGGTGTTGTTTAGAAATAAAAGCTAGTTTATCTAGATCACTATTTATAAGAACACGGGCATGCATAACATCAGACGGTTCAAAAGAATGATAAACTTGAATATCATCAGCATAGAAATGATATTTGCAATGTGAAAGCGACCTATGAAATGACGATGTATATATAGTGTATAGAACAGGACCAAGGATGCTACCCTGAGGCACACCCGATATGAGGTTACAAGGTAGAGACACGTTTTTATTGTATTTTACACACTGAACCCGATCGGACAGAAAAGAACACAGCAGACCGATCGCATCAGGAGCAAGACCGACATAATGTAACATGGATATAAGAATATTGTGATTTAACGTATCAAATGCTTTCGCATAATTAATTAAAATGAGAACGGTAACTTTATTACTATCACAAGCTCGAAAAATATCATCTGTTACCTCAGTTAAAGCAGTAGCACAACTATGTCCTCTCCTAAAACCTGACTGCCCTGAGGGCAGTACGCCACAAGCATCCAGGTGCACGCGAAGCTGGAGCTCCAGAATCTTTTCGAGAATTTTTGAGAATACAGGTAGTATACTTATCGATCTGAGATCACTAAACTCCGAGGGTGCAGCAACTTTTGCCAAAGGAATTACATGCGCATGTTTCCACGCCCTAGGAAAATATGATTTACGTATACATTCATTGATAATATGAGTCAGAAAAGGAAGAATATAAGGACAACACAGAAGAATCAGGGAAATATTAAGGTTATCGCTGCCATACGCCTTGGATTTTATTGCTGCCAAAACATCGAGAACGGAGATCTCATCAACGCAACCAAAAGACAAGGGGTTAGGAATACCAGGTAGTAGGGTAGTAGAATAAAAATTGAGTAACTCGTCACTAGGTTGCAGCTCAGATTTACAGGATTCCACGAAGTAAGAATTTAACGAATTCACGTCACTCAGGTTAGGTGGCAAATTAGGCGATCCACGCTTAAGGACATTCAGCCTGCTAAGTTCCTTCCACTTTTCCCTAGTTGAACAGTCACGAAACTTATAACTAAGATAGGCTTTCTTCTCAGAACGTAAGGCAGATGTGGTAATATTCCTCAATTGTTTATAGTACGCCCAATGTTCAGGAAGTTTGCTAATTTTGAATCCACTTAAAGCTCCATCTCTCAACCTCATCATAAACCTTATGTTATCTGTAATCCAAGGCGAATAACAATTATTTCTGGGAGGTTTGGAAACTCTGAGAGGAGCATGAAGGTTGCAAAGATAAAGAATGAAAGAGTTCATGGTCTCTATCTTCGCGTCGATGTTGCCGTCCAAAAAATAGAATGCCAAGGTAAAGACTGAAGATCAATTTTAAATTGTTCTGCATTAATGTTACCCAGCGCTCGATAAGTAAAACTAGGGTTTATGGTTGACTCAGAGCTGCATCGACGCCTACAAGAAATGAGGAAGTGATCCGAAACCTGAGCATCTATAACAGACGACTGGCATATGTTGGAGACATTTGCAAATATCAAATCAATTAAAGAAAAAGATGACGCTGTCACTCTCGTCGGTTCAGTTATAATTTGTGACAGATTGAAAGTTTCAGCTACGGATAATAATCTATTTGAAATTGAACTATTGCACATAACGTTAACATTAAAATCTTCAAGGCAAAGGATGCTATCAAATTGAGAATACAGCTCAACAAGTATATCTTCAAAACGGCTTAAAAAAGCATTGTCATCGCCATTAGGAGGTCTGTATACAACTCCAATCACATGATTCGCACCACCAACTTGCAATACAACCCACAAGCACTCCAGACAGTCACAACAAAGTTTTAGCAGTATCCGAAATTGTATATTACTGCGGACATACACAGCAACGCCCCCACCCCTACCAACACGATCAGATCTCGCTAACGAATATCCCTCCAGAGCCACCCTATCATCACCAATGCCCACCCGAAGCCAAGTTTCACTCACACACAAAACATCATAGCTTGCCAGGCTTACATGATCAAGAAGGCGATCAAACGCAGCTGTCAGAGACCTAACATTAACGTGCCCAACATCCAGCGTCATGTACCACAGGCCAAGAGTAAGGAACAGAAAAGAAATGAGCAATGAAATAAAGTCAAGAAGACAAAAAATAGAATAAAATGTGTAATGAAACGACTCAAAAGCCTCAAACCACCCATGACTTGCAGTCATTCCCAAAGAAAAATGAATAAAACAAATAGAGATTATTTAATTTTTAACACATTGTACGTCTGAGAAAAAATGAATAAAACAAAATAAAATAAAGAGATTACCTAATTCTTAACACATTAAACGTCTGAAATACACAACAATCTTCATTACCATGTTTTTCTTAACAAATGAAGTCACTGATTGCATTGAAAAAAAAAGGCATGCAATCACTCCTTAATTAATGTTTTGCTTCCAGCCACATCTGCATACACATTCCCGTTCATCGTCCAGACCTTACCCTTTCCATATTTTTCTTGAGCTTTATGCATGATCTGAACCCGAGATGCAGTCAGGTCCTCGGCAATAACGTACTTTGTCCCCTTCAAATTTCTTCTCTGCGACAGCACCCTCCACTTTGCCCGATAAGAAACAAATTTGACTAACACGGGACGATATTTCCCCTCCTTAAAAACAGATGTTCTGTGACATCGGTCTATGTCATCAATATTCAAAAGGATCTTAAGATTGTTGCTGAAAAAATTAAGCACCTTTTCTTCTACACTCTCGTCAGCATCCTCTGGTAAACCAAAAATTCGTAAATTATTTCGCCGAGAGTATTGCTCTAGGGCATCAGTTTTATTTGCCACAAAACATCTTAACTTTTTGTTCTCTTCTCGAAGTGATTTCATTTCTATTTCATATCTTGAAAAACGTTCTTCCATCTGTGCAGCGACTTTGGCCACGATATCAGCTGTTATCTTCGTCATTGCCTCTGCTATAGCCGCTGCTACAGTATTATTAATTTCACTAATTATTTCACGTGTTAGTGGCATTTTAGGATTTTCACAATTATCAAGATGCAACTCAACTTAGATTTCAGATTATCCACACCGAAACAACAAAATCAGACACGTAACTCACTCAGGATATTAATTATTTTGGGAACAACTCAAACAGACAAGCTACTCTGCATTTTTGGATTCCTTAATGATTACTGCGAGGTTGTATGATATTTTTTCCTAATATGCATATTTTTGATGTTACCGGCATTTCTTTGCAGACTAATGTCAGATATAGAGGGATTTTGAAAATTAAATACCTATCTTCAGATTGAACAAAATTGAAGCAGCGATTTCTTGGCGACAAGAAAATAATATCTATGATTAACTGCCACAGTATTAAAAAAAAAAAACCAACATATTATACAGAGAATTAGCAATTATGACACGATAAAAGTTTTTCAATATTGCATGTCAATATTGCACGCTCATTTATGTTAAGAAATTGAAAAGACTTCAACTACACTTAGGTTTACAAATGTAGTATTTCCAAAGACTTATAGAGGGGACTTAGCTATTTACATTTCCGACTGAAGTCTAAGCGTTTGTGTGTGTAAAAGGCAAAATAAAGCAGCCGATCACTTGTGTAGTAAACAGGTGCTGCCGTGAAATCAGAATATCGCGGAACATTCGCCTGGTCCGTTGCTTGAATATAATAACAAACAACGCTCCCCGAGACCCACTGACCTATGACCGTGTAGACTTCACAACAAAATCAGCTGTTGTATAAGGACGCCAGGTCTATTCTAGAAGTCTGATTATTTCCGTCCTTAAATTATTAGTGCATATCCATTTTGAGCAATTTAGAAAATGTGAATCCACAATGCAAAGATATGTATTAATTTTTTGTAGGAGAGTTAGCGTTGATAGCTATTTGAAGTTGATTATTATCTCAAAAACTACATATTAAGTTTAGAGGTGTGGAAGTTTATATACATAACAGAAAGAGAATTTGTGTTAGTAAGCAACTGTAACATAAAAATTATATGGTTCCGTTTAAGAAAAATAAGCTATGGAGTTTTTAAATTTCTTAATTTGGCCATGGAATTGCCCATATTCTGTATAATACTCCTAGATATTGTTTTCGTCTTACCATAAAATATCACTGCTTCAGTTAAGTGTTGTTCGGTCCAAAGATATTTAAGCTTCAAAATGCCTCTATACATATCTGTCAATATCTTCAAAGAAATTTATTCAATCATTATATGCATAATTTAATTCGATTGTTCTAAATAAATATTTATACCAATTTAGAAAATAGCGACGATGTGGATAATAATTATTATAATATGTATCTGCCGAAAACATAAGATGGCTATGAACTATGATTGTGAAACGAGTGTAAAAAAATTCGAGGGGTGATAGAGGAAGTCAAAACAAGAGAAAATATTTCATGAACATCTGTCCTAAAATCGCCCCCAACAAAGATACAAGGTGTAGAAAATTCTCGAAAAAAATTGATTATTTTTAATATCTCCAAATCTACTGAAGCTATTGAATTCATATTTTGAGAGCTATTGTCCTTTGTGAACCTCTAAACCTCTATCATCCTAAAAAGATTTGCTTTTCTACTGCCGCCAGTATTGCTGCTATAAGCTGGAGATCCCTTTCCTTTGGCGTATACGATGTTACGCCACTGGTTTCTAAAGAAAAGATAGAAGTTTTGGATTCTGCGTTCAATTTCAAAGAAAAAAGGTATTCTTGATTTTTTCCGTACAACTGTTAACTTCCGAGTAAAACATCACTTTATAAAAACATCAAAATCTTAATTTTCGGTTAAAAAATTGTTCATAAAAAATAATTGATTCTCGGATATAAAAGTAATTTTTTAATGATAGAAGTCTGCAAGCGAGAAATTGTCCCTAAAACTTTAATTTAATAGCTTTCTTAGCTTCGGAAACATTAAAAATAATCAGTTCTTTTTTCGAGAAACTTGAACACCTCGTATTTTTGTAGGGAATAGTTTTAGGACATACATTCATCGATTTTTTCTTATTATTTTGACCTCCTCTATCAGCCCTCGAAATCTTTTACACTCGTTATGAATTACCCTGTATATATTGTTGAAAGCAGAAAAAATTCCTCTATTCAACGAAATGGAAATCAAATATGTTTGCCATTTGAAATTACAAAGTTTGGCCCGCAGTTCCGAAATCCTTTATTCTATAAAAATGTTGACTAAGCCACTGTTATTTACTCAAAAAAGTGCATTAAGAATGTCTACATTGCATTCCACCATATCTTATAATAAGCGAATACAAGCATTCCTCGGAATGTCAAAAAACTCAATTTTCGTCCATAGCCCGGAAATGAAAAACAATTTTGAAAGTTCCTCCGCACCATTGACTTGAACGTAAAAAAAGAGATCGCAAGTGCTTTATCAGTTTTTCTCTATCACTAATATTTACCAAGATACACCATACTTGCACCCAATTTGGGTCACCTGTACATATTTTCTATACGTTATTTTATTAAAGGTACCTACATACATAAACCTAATTTTCTTTTGCAGCATTGCAGCACGGTAGTACATATCTTTCGTAAAATATTGCGTCTAACAGAATATTGAGGACAATGGAGGCCAAGAATAATAGAATAAGTAATAAAATAACTTCCGAAATTTATTGTATTTTTGCAAAAATTAATTTTGAGGTCTAGGAAATGTTGCATTACCCCAACCCAACGAGGGAAAAGCAAACTTGCAAAACGGTAGTTTTGTAAACAAGCAAATCTAAGCAGATGTATTTTCTTATACTTGTCATGTGCAGCTGCGAGATTGATTTATGTTTCTTTGTGTTTCACAAATCTCTTTATTGATAAGCCGCGCTGCCGCAACCGATTTTTGTGCCATCTACAATGAATAGAAACAACTGGGACACCACATTCCTTTGTATCCGTACTACCATAACTTCCAATAAACGGGAAATAGAGCGACTACTGCCATCTAGCGAGTCCTCTAAATCGGTTTCCCAATAAAAGCATATCACTGACTAACTATAACATGTTTAAACAATGGTAATACACATAACACACAAGTAGGTATTTACGTTTCAGAAAAGAGTCGTGGATAAAATTACGCAACGCCTATACAAATGCCCGTAAGAGACGAAAGACAAAACCTGGCCAGGAGGCAAAGAATAAAGTCAAATGGAAATTTGAAGATACAATGTAATTTATACAACCTTCTCTGCAACCCCGAAAGTAAGTAAACTTTGTACAATTTTATAGGAGCCAGCTAAATACCATACATATCCCATATCCTAGCAACGAAAACTCACTAATTTTGTCACAGATAACTATTGTGATTTGTTTACAGAACTCAAGGGAATTTCTTTCTCGCAGCAAAGTGATTCAGAGGACGGAGGACTCTCAGATGGTAATGAAAATAATGGGGTAGTGGGTGCTGAAAACAACATGAGTTGCGGCATGCATAGCCATGCGGAATTGCAGGTTACCTCTCAGCAACCTTATTTTGTCGAATCATATCTTCCCTCGCCCGCTTCTCAACCTTCTGCACAACCCAATATTAATTCAACCCCCTCTACAATCCAAGAAAAGGGCGAAACAAAAGGCAGAAAGCGGCGTTTAGAAACATCCATGGATGACATAGTCAAAATAATGAAAGACAATAGTCGCATGAGGTCTGAGCGCCTTGCTAAAAGCACCTCCGAATCAATCCAAGCGACTAATAATAATTTATTGTGCTATTGCTGTTGATGAAACAGAATTGTATTTTTTAAGTTTGGCTAGAAATTTAAAAAATAAGCCCTCTTGAGCAAACAAGAATAAAAATAGAAGTAGGTAATATTGTGTTTCAGGCAGAATTTCGAAAACTACAACAGCAGGTCAATAATCAGTCATTATTTTATGATTCCTCCTCGTCGGTGTCGTCCCCTCTTTCGAATGAAGTTTCCAATTTTGCAAATACAAACAACTACCCTGCTATCCTACATCCACATTCACACGAGGATTCTAATCCTGCACAGGGATTAGGAGGCAATTCGTATTTAACCCCTTCTTGCTCATCGAAATCCACTCCCCAGAACCAGACCCCTAAGTCGGTTTTTCAATTTGTAAGCTTCAACAGCAATAATTCCATTCTTAAAAAATCGGTGTTGGCCGATATATTAGCTCTGCTATTGGTTCTTGGTCGGAGGTTATTAATATCCCAATAGTGTTTATTATTTCTAATTGGTACTAAAACCTGACCTCGGCGTAGGCATGACATCACGTCACGAACCGCGAAGCAGCGGCCAGTTCATTTGCCGGGCCTCCCAAATCTCACAACGCCTGTATTACACCCTTGAAATTAAAAGTGTATAATAAGTTGTAGTAGTTTGGACGTTTTGGTATACAGGATGTCCCAAAACGTTTTACACATATTATAGCTCCAAAACTATAACAGATAACGAAATGGAACAAAAACCACTTTGCAGTGTTGATATGAAGCAGTACACAACTCGAAGAACGTAACCACCCCCGGGGCTGCCGCCTCCGACATACCGCCCCTAATTATTATTTTTTAAATAGCACCCTGTATATTCTGTGAAGGAGCGTGACGAATTATCTACCTCACATTGTTTTTGAAATTTAAAATTGACCCTTCAATGGTGGAGAAAACAGATTTTTTTATTTATGTTAAAATCGGCCATGGATTTATTAACATTTATTGGAACTGATAAGCAAATGACTACCGGCTACAGGCGTAAATGTCGAAGTTAATTTGAGTTTTGTGTTGTGTTCTGAAATGCCTGCTTTATTTATGCCATGAGTATGTGGACAAGCGGCATGTAAAAGAAATTTATTGCCCAGGTTAGAAATGTGTGTTGTTGCAGAAGGACTCCAATTGGACCATTTGATCAACTGGTTATGTTATCACATTATTAGTGTTATTAGTTTAACTTATTTTAAACTTTTTCATTAATAGTTTTAATAATTCCATGACTAACGTAAAAATAAATATCAAGTTTGTTTTGATGGGCCAATTGTTATTTCAAAAAAATCTTGGATAGAGAATTTGATTCTTTGTCATATTCCTTCACGGAATATACAGAGTGCTATTTGAAAAAAATAAGTGGGGTGGTTTGTCGGAGATGGCGGCCCCCGGAGGTCGTTACTTTCTTGGGGTTGTATACTCCTTCATCAACACTACAAAGTGGTTTTTGTTCCATTTCATTATGTGTTACAGTTTTGGAGCTGTAACCAGTGTAAAACGTTCTGGGACAACCTGTATAGGGTAGGTAAGTAGCTATATGCCCATTTTTTAAATATCTATTTTATAATAATTGCAGTATTTGCAAGACAACAAGTAAAACTAATAATTGCATATACAAGATTGTGTACTTGTTATTGTACTTAACAATAATCTATTAACATTGATACACAGGCATGGGAAGACGGAAAATTGATCGTACTGCTGACGAGGAAGAAGCATTTCAATGTTTGCGGCGAAAGAGACGTGCAGATAATGAACGAAGAAGACATGATGCTCGGTGTGCACAAAAGTTTCAGACTTTAAAACAACAAAAAATTAATAATGAAATTGTGGAACATTATATAGGGAAAATGGATGTTTTATTTAAGTTTTATTTAAGTATTGGCATTTTGTTGTTGAAAAAGTAGGTAGCTAACAAGGAGGATTCTTTTAATGATTGTTGTAGTCATGGATGGTACAGTGTTTTGGATACTTTACCTATTTTTCCACAACCGCTTAAAAGTTTATTTGAACCCACTGATTCACAGTCAAAAAGTTTTCGTGAACGAATACGTCCCTATAATAATGCTTTTTCATTTGCATCGTTTAACGCAAATTTAGTCAAATTCAGATCAAGACGTCCTGGTCCATATTGTTTTAAAATTCAAGTTCAAATTTACTATCATTTACCCCGATCAGGGCGTATCTCCAAGTTATGGTCAATTGTTTATTGTATTGTTGATCTTAGCGAAGTGACAACAAATCGTTCAAATAACAATAATGAACTAGATGTTGAATTATTACAAAGCCTCGATAAAATTATGCGGGATAATAACGCATTCGTCCAATCTTATCGGGTGATGCACGAAGAGGTGAAAAGAAGAAATGGAGTTGTACAATAACGAAGCCTGTCCTGAAATGCTACTACTTTTCACACTAAAGCCTGGCATAAATCGTAGAAGATTTAACTTTCAACAGGTCAATGAAGTTGCTGTTGTTTTTTCTACTACTGCTGATGGTGAGATTTTAGAATCATACGTTACTATACGCAATCGAAATTCAAAAGAACTGCAATGCCTAAGTTCAATGGATCCAAATGTGGAGCCATGGATTTATCCATCATTTTATCCTCACGGTACCCAAGATTGGCATCGCAATTGAATGAAAGTAAATAGTAAGAAGAGTGTTTCGAGAACAGCTTATATTAAGTTTCGAATGGCCGTTCGTGACGAATTTAACGCGTTTCTACGAGAAGGTCGATTATTTTAATAGTGGCTTGTAGATAACTAATTTAAAATTGAAAAAGACAGATTAATGTAGGTACAATTATTATTATTATTATTATCATTATTATGTTGTTATATTTTAATATTTTAATTATTACTTCATATTATGTTACTATTGTATTATTTCCATTAGCTATATTTTTATAATAATATATGCAAGTATTTTTTCTCTTTATATAACAATATTTTTCAACATTGTCAATAAACTATATCTTCCAACAGAGCACAATGTATCTTTCTATTCTTCTTGTCATAAGTACTCCCGCATTTAGATATGATTTGAGGTGAACACACATGGGCCCGATATTTTTATCCCATCAAAATAATATTTATGTTGTACTTTCGAAAATCGAAAATCGGCGCGCGCTAAAAGCGCGCGTTTTGGAATCTAGTGTTTTAAAAAGTCCATGGCCCGGTTTTTCAAAGAATCCAACACCGGATTAAGTCTGACACTCGCTTCGTTGCTATGATACCGGCTTTCTGATTGGCTGGCTTCATAGCAACGAGGGCGGTGTCAGACTTAATCCGGTGTTGGATTCTTCGAAAAACCGGGCCCATAAGTTTTGAATTTGGTTTATGTTTATGATATTAGTAAGAACGTAAAATCTATTATTTTAAGTTGCAAAATCTGTTATGCATTACAATTGTTTTTCTTCTAATGTTATTTACCCCTTTTACGTACTGAAATAAAAGAAAAGTTTTTAAAAAGTGTCGTTCACTTACCTCAAACACACTAGCCTTTGTTCTGGGGAAATACTTTCCATTAATTGAGTACTGCATTTCTCATTTTCGATGCAACCATGCGAAATGATTGTAGAATTCATTTATCGACAATCTAAAATACAACATAAACCGCTCTTCCTCGGCCAGAAGTTGAGGCATTAGATGAAATTCACTTAATATGGGCCTAGAAGCATTTATAGGATGCACCCAAATTCTGCTCTCATAGTGAGCCAACATTATAGCCATCCCAGCTAACATCTCATCCTCTTCATCAAGTTCATCCAATATTTTCACTGTATCCATTTCACCAAAATATTTTCTAAATAGAAGATAAAGTACCTGCCACGCCCGTACAATCCCCACTACTGACGTCTGGTGATAACACGTCATTACACGTGTTAACACGAAACGTCAGTGCAATCTGAATTCACCTTAATACTGCCAGGCATTGAATTATAGAACTGAATCCAGATTTTTTGTACTAAGAGATCACATACGGGATGCTACCCTAAATATATCGTTGGGCTTGAAGCACCCTTGTATCTTTACGTACTTTCGGACTCATACTAACAGGAGTATGTATGATGCACATTCAAAATAGGGAATATCAAAAAACTTTTATCATACGTACTCCTTCTATTATGAGCACAAAAGTACATAGAGACACAAGGGTGCTCCAAGTCCAAAAATATGTTTGGGATGGTATCCCGTATGCGATCCTCGTAGTACAGAAAATTTAGTTTTATAAACGTGGCAGAGAATCTGTGGATCAGTGGCACTGCGATACTCACTCTGCGATTTTATGATGGCATCTTCTAGAGTAAAATATTCCGGAGGTAAAATAGTCCCACATTCAGATCTCCGAGCAGGGACTGCTTCGGGGGGAGCCAACAACAATAATAGGTGAAACATTTCACGAGTCAGAGTGTGGAATGGAATACATGGAAGATGCCAGGAGACCTAGGGAGATATCAAATAGAATACATTGCACATTCTTGTTAGGTAAAGATTTAGAAATCAAGTTAGGGACTGCAGAAGCTATCCAGGAGCAGATATAGATAGTGACCACAACAAAGTGGTTATCTTAAATTTAAGATTTTAAAAAAACAAAACGGTAGAAGACACCTTGAGCTCGAGAAACTAAAAGATTGTGATTTGCGCAAAAAGTTAGAGAAAAAGGCAAACGAAGTACTAAAGGGCCCGGATGAAAATAGTTAGGGACGTAGAAGGAGAATGGAATTGCATTAAAAATAGTTTAGATTCTGCAGCTAGAGATATTCTAGGTCGCAAGGAGAATGAAAGTAGAAAACCCTGGATAGCAAAAGATACTGTGACTCTAATAGACGAGAGGCGAAAATATAAAATAAGCAGAAAGGTAGGGATGAAACATAGGGACAGAAGAATAATAAATAATCTTTACAAGGAACAAACAGCAGTTATAGAATTTGAGCAGGAACGAAGAGAAGTAGTTATCCAGAAGGGAGTGAAACAGGGATGTGCATTGTCACCTCTAGTTTTCATCTTAGATCTTATATATCGAAGATGAGATTAATATTGTTAAGGACAGAACAGCCTCAGGGATTAATGTACACGGCCAAACTAGCATGCTCAGATTCGTGGCTGGTGTAGCAGTGTTAGCATCCAGCAAAGATGAATTAGGAACAGCTTTGAACGAAATGGAAGCAGTTTTGATAGAGGGATACGGCATGAAGGTCAATAAAAAGAGAACCAAAATTTTGGTATGTAGAGGGCGGGAGAATAGAACTAAAATACAAATAGGAAATGAGAAGATAAAGGAAGTCGCAAATTTCTGCTATTTAGAAAGTCAAATAACTCACAATGGTAGGAGCACTAAAGATATAAAACAAATAGCACAGGGCCGAGCTGTGTTTATCAAAAAGAAACAACTATTATGCTCGGGAAAGGTTAATGTAGAAACTCGGAAGAAACTCTTAAAGACGTATGTATGGAGTAGGGTACTGTACGGGTGCGAAACTTGAACAATAGAAGAAGTGAATTGAAAAAGAGTAGAAGCGTTTAAAATGTGGTGCTACAGATGCATGATCAAAATACCGTGGATAGATAAGGTTAGCAATATGGAAGTATTAGAAAGAGTTGGGAAAAAGCGAAAGGTATGGAAGACAATAAAGAATAGGAAGGTAGGATGGTAGGGTGGTAGGACACCTTCTGAGACAAGAAGGAATAGTTTGCAACATACTAGTCGGAGATAGGAATAAAGAGACAGGGGTAGGCCCAGATCAGACTACTGCTATCAAATAGTTGGGGAAGTAGGATGTACTACTTTTAGGGAAATGTGTAGGTTAGCTCAGGAGAGAAAAGGATGGAGTTATAACGTCCAACCAGTCTTCGGACTGAGAACTTTATTATGATGACTCTTGCTAGTATGAGCACGAAAGTACGTAGATACAAGTGAGCTCCAAGTCTACCGATATGTAGTGTACGTGATCTCATAGTACTCAAAATTTGGATTTAGTTCTATAATCCAATCCTTGGTGGATAATTGCCCGAGGCATAGTTGTTGGAACGATCCAGTACTGCTGAAATTATATAATGCAGCAGTAGTATAAACTGCAGTATATGGAAGCGAGGCATGGCCAATGATACAGGAGAGCAAAGTGGCGGCAGCGCAGATAAGATATTTCAGAAAGATTGCGGTAAAAACAGTAAAGGATAGATCCAGAAATGAAGAAATAAGTAATAATCTAATAATATAATAAGAATACGTATTTATTTACCAAAATATGCAACATATAAAACAAATAATATTGAATGATACTAAAGAAAAATGAAAATACAGAGCATAAAAAAACAGTTCCAATGGTTCGGACACTTACAGAGAATAGCACAGTAAGTTCTAAAAAGACAAGTAGATGAATCAAGAAGACACAGTAAACAAAGAGTAGGCAGACCGCAGTAAATTATAGAGGACAGAATGGAAGAGATAGCAGAGAGGCTGGGGAGAACAGTCCAAGAGATAAAGGAATTAACTGAAAACAGAAAGGAGTGGAAGAAATGGGCGGAAACTCCTAAAACGCTGATACGGTGAGGCATAAGATAAAGAAGAAGCTCTGTGGGGCTTCAGATAAACCATTTACAGGAAAATACAAATTTTCTGAATAGGTGGCTAATGTGTTATGGACTGACGACTGCAAATTCAGCAATGTGAACTCACCATAATGAATGTATCGGGTCTCTTGCAAATTGCAGTTTGGCAACCTATGGATATGAGTCAGTTTAATGGGAGACACAATCACTGGCCCACTTGTTGGCCAATAGTTACTGGAATTGTCTCTCTTAAAGGGCACTCTGTATAGACAAACCTAACACTTAAGTATCTGTTTGATTTGATACAAGTAAAGGATACGTCCAGGAACAACACACCGTATATTTGTAAAAGCATAGCTCCATCTTGACTGATAAAATACAGTAAACCCAGGAACATCTTTAGTTGAAAATAGGAAATTCCTATTAGAATCAATATATTCTGGCGTAGAATCAATTAAACTGTATACATCATTTCTTCTATGTGAAAAAACTGGCATTTCTTCTCTTATTTTTGCTATTGAATTGAAATCAATTGTTGCAATAGATACACATTCATTAGAAGGGTATTCTTCTGAATATTTTGGGCACTCTGCTACTATTGTACCCCAAGGATCCACAATCTAGAAGTAAAACCATAAAGCTTTCTTAAAATTAGGAATAAAAGACACTTCTAACAAGACTGTATTTAACATTTGCAGATTTACGAAACGTTTACTGGAAAAAGCCTTGTATCGGATTTTTGGGACGGCCATGGGCGAATATTATGACTGATTATGTGGATAAAGATGCAATATACTTGGGCCGCCGAACAGACGGAGTGATCACCCTGCAAGAACGTGCTCTAGCGGGGCCAATAGTAATTTATGACGATCGAATTGGAGTGATGCGACTTCGTTGGGTCTAAAGAAAGCGCATCACTGCGGTTCGGTTGTCCTAAATTGATAGTGGTCCCGCCTAGAGCACGTTCTTGCAGGGTGATCACTCCGTCTGTTGGGCGGCCCAAGTATAGTAACTAGGTTTGTTCGCAAACTTTTACACCAGAGCAATCTGGTAATTGTAGTGGATTTTAAGAGCCTCTGCGTAATCACACCAGATATAACTACACCTGCTCTTGTATTGGTGTATAAAATGATACACTTTTTCCACTACAGGTGACTTTGTGAACACTCTAATATTTTGACATTCGCCATCTGACAATTACATGAGTTTGCGAACAGCGTGGAATTCTAAATATTGTAAAAGTGGATGAAGTGTAGACTTTGCGAACAAACCTAGTAACTGAACAATAGCATTCCACATTTTTAACTCTGCAAGAAAAACTATCGAAAATTTCCCAAGTGTGCCTTGATTTTGCAGGACAATATGCCCGGAATGTGCCTGCCAAAGACGTCCTCTATGAATTCTTAATAAGTTAATCCCACAGGCCAAAAGATAGTGACACAGTAATTAAACTCGACACGTGTTTCGCTGACGTCAGCAACCTCAGGGGTTGAAGATTAATCTAAATCTAATCTTACATTACATTGCTATAAATACCCAACCCCCATTCCTGAAGTGATAGGGATCGATAAACCTATAGAAAAATATTAATAATGTATTGATGTGAAAATATTACCGAAAAAGTTTTTTTAAAACTATTAGACACCACATGTATTACTGAGCTAAATCAGATCTAACTCAGCAAATCTGTTGTATTAAAGCTCTATAAGCATTGTTTTTGTGACAATCAGCTTACTGCGCCATCTGAAGTCACACTCTCAACATGACCGTCAGTTTACGCAAATCTAGAGGACAGGACCGTAGTTAGCCATAATTATTAGTGAATAGTCACAATTACGTAGGTATACTATAAATTAATACAAGGGCTATTATATTTTGCATGATGATCGTGATTTGGAATGGGCTGTAAATTAAATATAAATGACTATTACCTCTACTAGGTAACTCCAGCCTTTGCAAAGGTAGTATCTTTCTTCAATTTTTGGTAATTAGATTTTATTTAGCGCAGAAGAAAATATAACCCCTTGTAACAATGGTTGTTGCATAAATAGCCTGAAAAATGTTTGGCACGGAGCGGGGTTTCAACCTGCGACCCCAGTTTTCCAGATCGTCGCTCTACCAACTGAGCTATCGGGACCCACGGATTTAACTCGGCATTTCGCTGTTGAGAGAAAACATTTTTAAGGACTAAGATAATAAGCTATACCTAAATAAAGTGCAGGTAGGCGAAGGTCTCGGGGCCCGCTAGTGCTTGCCGCCCAACCGCACTGCTCCCTCTTATTGTATGGTAGTTCCGTCACTGCTTCCTAGATGATGCAAACTACATAATTGCTTTTCTTTTTAATCGGGTAATTCTTGCGTAACAATAAAAATTTAAAATTAATTTAAAATTAATTCAAATTAAACATTTGGCTTTGTTCTTGATTACAGGAAGATTTTGATTCCCCTGTGAGTGTGGGATAAAAATGCATAAACTTAAAAGATTTTCACCGATAGAGGTTTTTATCCTTATACTTTTATTTCATCTAACATTTTAACCTGACAAATCTCAACAGCGTTGGTCTAGTTTTATTTTAAAAGCCAAACTTTAAGTGTCATTAAAATCAATGCCAAGCGGAGATCACTTTGGGTTAGTTGAAATACGTCCTCGAATACGTCCCTGTACGTATTTATTATCACTTTTAAATTCTGTATATTTTATAGCAGTGTCTTAAGACATAAAAATGTTTTGTAATGATTGCGGTTGTGATAAAAATGAGTTATAAGTCTTATTTGTTTGGTAGTTATTTTGAATGAAAAATAAAAATTAATTAATAAACATAGAAATATTTGTAATCTGACAATTTTTGCAACAAATTATCATTATAAAATATATATTGTGCGGGAAAAAATGGATTTAGACCAACAAAATGAATAAAACGTAAAATTTAATTTCGAGTTGATTTTTAAAATTTGAAGAAATATTCATTTTTTCCACGGCCCTTGAAAATTTTGTCGTATATGTAGCACATTTTGTACTGAAAGATGCAAGGCAGACTATAAAGAAATTCTAATAAAACAGGTTAGGTATGTAGTAACTCGATTAGAGCTCTATAACTGGCACCATGCTAAATAATAATTTTTAGTTTTATAACAGCTCCCTATAGAACTATTTTGTAAGTATCGTACGTAGGTCACTACGAAAAATTTGAGATTCGGACCTGTTTCTTATAATTTTTCAAAGTACTTCCCGTCACATTCTATACGCTTCCCCATAGGAAGAAACCACTTGCTAAAAATCTCTTCTCACTTTTGCTGCGATACGTTTGCACATGCTTCGTCCCAAGCTTCAATTAGCACATCGTCTGTCGCAAAACGGTGTCCTTTTATCTGTTCTTTGATATAGGGGAACAAACCAAAGTCACAGGGCGCAAGATCGGGACTGTAGGGAGGGTGTTCTAAAATTTTTAACCCAGAATTCTGCAAAAACTCTGTTACATGAGCTCGGTGTGCAGGAGCATTGTCCTGATGTAGGCGCCATGTGTTGAATCTAGTATTCGGACGAATGTTTTTTAAGTTTTCCAACAACCTGGATAAGCAATGCTCGATATACCATTTAGCGGTGACTGTCTTCTGTTCTTCTAAGACAATCCGCTCAATAATTCCCCTTTTTCCAAAAAATACAACGATCATTTTCTTTTTGACAGAACGCGATTTTTAACTGTGGTCGGAGTGTCTTCATCTTCAAACAGCCATACTCTGTTTTTGGATTTAGATGGGACATCATAATAATACAGCCAGGTTTCATCACATGTGACTATAGAATTGACATACATACTTAGATTCCCCAGATACAAAAGTTTTCAGCATATCCCGGCACCATTTGACTCTGCAGTCCCTTTAAGTATCTGTCAGTTGATGAGGCACCTAGAGCGTACAAACTTTTCTTAATCCTAAACTGTCGTGCAAAATTTTGAATACCGCTGGTGCACCGATCCCCAATATCTGTTCAATCTGCCTGTAAGTTATTCCGCGATTTTCTCTCGCCAATTTTTCTATGGACCGCATGTTTTCTGGAGTTACAGCTTCAAAAGGTCTCCTGGATCGTTCATCAAACAGTCCCCTTTGAAATTGTTTATACCAACGAAACACTATGCTTCGGCATGGACAATCGTCATGAAAAACTTGTTGCATTTCTTCTCCACATGCTTCAGCACTCAAACTTCTTTTAAAATTATAAAATTATAAATTATAAAAAAAAAAGATGGCGGATGGGTCAGATGTTTTGAAAGAATCTGAGATAGATTCTGTTGAAAAGGTTGTTAAAATGAAGTGCTGTGCAACTAAAGATGCGGTTGTGTGGGTGTGTGTATTAACTGCTTCAACAAGATAATCTGCTGCCATGCGGAAAAAAGCGTTGAGAATGATCGAAGTAAAGTGGACCAGTTAAAAAGGGAGAAACTGGAAATGGAAAACCAGTATTTGAAGCAGCTGTTAGCCGAAGTGCAAGATAAGAATAATATACTTAGATTAAATAATAGCCTCCTTTTGGATAAGGTGCGATCTCTTGAGAAGCATCATCCTTTAAGCGCAGACAATGTAAACAATGAGGATTCACTTTTGCGGAAAAAATTGGTATTAAGTGTCCCACTAACTTCACACGGCTCTGGTAGTTGTTCAGATGAACCCAGCGACACTTGTAAGGTGACATCGCATCTGTCTTCCGGTCGTACTGTCGAGTCACCTGCTGTACCTGACCTTCATAGGTTGACAGCAGATGAATCAGCTGTGAATATTGTAAACAAAGCTGTGAAAAGTTGTGCTAATCAATCAAAAACTTTAGTGTTAAAGGACTCCCCCCGGAATGTCAATTATGGCTTCACTGTTGTTAACAGAAGGAGGACCGGGAGGATTGGCAGGGGTTCTGCAGTGTTGTCTGATGACAGTTTTGGTGGTGCTCCGAGCAAAATATGGTTGTATATTGGGAGTGCCACTGACAAGTCCACTGAGGCAGCAATTTTAAGTTATATTAAGAGGGGGTGTAATATCAGTATTGATAGCCAAGTGGTGGTACGGGAATTACCTACTAAGGGAAGCACTAAGGGAGGACCGTGAGGATTGGCAGGGGTTCTGCAGTGTTGTCTGATGACAGTTTTGGTGGTGCTCCAAGCAAAATATGGTTGTATATTGGGAGAGCCACTGACAAGTCCACTGAGGCAGCAGTTTCGAGTTATATTAAGAGGGGGTGTAATATCAGTATTGATAGCCAAGTGGTGGTACAGGAATTACCTACTAAGGGAAGCAACAAGAGTTTCAAGGTTGGTATTGATCCCACTTTTTCTGATGTAGTTGAGCGACATGATTTTTGGCCTAATGGTATAGTATTTAGGAAATTCAATCTGAATCGACCAAAATTTGTGGAACCTAATAGTCAAAATTTTCCGTTGCAAACCAAGCAAAAAACAGGAACCTAGATGAATCATCCTCCTTTATCTGTTATTACCAGAATGTACGCGGGTTGCGTACAAAAACCGATGTCCTTTATCGATCTAGTTTGTGTGCGAATTACGATGGTATTGCTATTACCGAGTCTTGGTTGAATTCCTCTTTTTATGATTCGGAATTATTCACAAATGAATATAGTGTATTTCGGCATGATAGGCCCTATGAGAAACTGAACTGTACAAGGGGTGGAGGTGTGCTGCTGGCGCTGCGCTTGTAACGGGGCCACTTTAAATTCGATTTCAAAAACTTACGGTCTAGAAATAAATGCAATATTTATTTAATAAAAGTTACAAGTTGCATCAAAATTGAGAGATAATGTGAAATTCAGAGTTTTTAAGGAAGGATGACTAATACAAATTTCCACAGTGGAATCATTGCGTTTTTAATAAGCAAAGTAGGCACAGCCGCACGCGAACACTAAAAGGTTTAGGGAAAGTAATAGGGCGATTTGTACTCATAATTGTCGTTTCAAACGACACAATAAAGGCAACTAATGGGAAAACCAGACAGACTGGCGGAAGCCACAACCATGTTCTTAGGTCTAAAACCGATTTAACAGCACGCATTTGAAGTAAGGATGAATAACCAAATTCATTTCATAAAAGGGCTATTGTCACGAATGATACTTAGAAAATTACACAAACAAAGAAATAAATCACCAGGGTCAGGGGGAAATGACGGTATTCCGTTTCCCAGGGCAACCACATTTCCAGCCTATCCGGGAACGCAAACAGCCATGTTTTCCATGGAAACGGTGGTTAAGCGTATCAGGGAAAAGCACGCCTATTTTCCATAGGCAGTGTCATGCAAAGTTATCAAAAGGGAAGGCAGAGAGAGTTGAAGAGTTAGTTAGTTAGTTGGAGTGGAGTTGAAAATGAGCAGTGAGATTGAGTGGAGAGTATTAGCAAGTGCAAAAGACGGCTAGGAGCCGGGGCGAAAAGCCCCGGTCATCGGCCAAGCTCTCAAGTTGGGCATTTTGAAATATCCCAGTGGAAAAGTCAGTAGTTTCAAAGGGTCTAAATTCAAGTAACGGGCAGAGTAAAATTAACTGGGGTTTAAACAAAGTAGTATTGCAACAGTCGGTAAAAGTGATTATGGTGGTTCCAGAAGTAAATCAAGCATAGAAAATAGAGGTGCTTAGATTGGCAGAGGTGTCTGGTTAGTCACGGAACAAGGGTGCTAAATGCAAGGGTGATCAAAATTCACGAGACATGGTGGTTGGGGCTAAGAAAAGTGGTAAACATTTCCTCTCCTCCTCACATGAGGCAAGTTAATATTGTAACATAGGTAAGCGGAATTTGATGAAATAATTGGATGTATAAGATGCATTGTTTATATATTATTGTGTATTGATTGTACTGTGTTATATTGATGTCAAACGTGCCGATTGAGTTATTAGTGTTACAGTAGTGAATTGGTATAAGGATCAGTAACTTAAGGGTATTTCTAGTTCATAATTTGCACAGGGTTGTAATAGGAAATTGTATAAAGCATGTGGCACAATCGCTGGTGACATGTTATGGTGGATCTATGTTTATGAAGGAATAAATTGGTGTTCAGGGTTAATGCTTTTTATTGGGTCAGACCGTCAATTATCACAACCCACCTAAAAAGAGAAATAAGATACAACTGAGGCATTTAACATCACTGGTCGTGGTTCTGTCGATCATAGACCAAGATCCCACAAAGGTAAGGAATTTTTCTTTTGTTCTCAGTGTGCACAGACGAAATTCACCTGGCTGGTGTCATCCTGACGTTTCATTATTGTTATTTTCACATTTTACACAGGGTTTTGTCAGGTGAGCCCCGTCTGCCATCACACGCTCTACTCATAGTTCTGCCGAATTGTCTCACAGGATTTGTGGATAAAGGTGACAAATAAGAAAACTCAAATGCAATGCAGAAGATGGCGTTAGCGTAGGTTTCTTGTGATTGTGGCTCCCGTAAAATTTTCGAGTTAAGAGGTGTAAACGCAAGTTATAATTATAATATCTCGACCAGTAAGTGTAAAGTACTTTGTACGGTGTCGGAGCTGAAAAATCGGCCTGTTTGATTGTCTAAATTGGTGTTTTCCGTCGAAAAATGGGATTTACGAGTCAACAAATATCTGAGATAGAAGACGTTATCGAAAAAAGTCTGTGTAGAGGGCAAGTATTGGATGTGATAAAAACTACCATACACGATACTATTTCTGCAGCGGTGCAAAAAGCGATAAGTGAAGAACTTGCCCGTGCCAGAAGTGAGATAGATGGTTTGAAGCAGGAAGTTACACTTTTTGTGAAAAAGTGCGCAGACCGTTCTGATCAACTCGAACAATACCAGCGTCGAAATAATCTGGGATTGTTTGGTATAACCGAATCACCTAATGAAGACGTTGAGGGTAAGGTACTTGGAATCTTCCATGATGCACTCAAAATCTCGTTGCCTGAAGATGCTATCGAACGATGCCACAGAGTGGGAAAGGTAACAGCTGGAACTGACAAAGCTCGGGCGATAATCGTTTGGTTTTGGAACTATAAATTTCGTAGAGATGTATTCGCCGCCAAATCTAAGTTGAAGGGTACTAACATAACAATTAGGGAGGACTTGTGTGTGGGTAGACTTAAAATTTTGAAAGACGCTCTCGAACTATACGAGTCCAAAAACGTTTGGACCCGTGATGGGACTATTTTCGTCAAAACAAAGCAGGGCATTAGCAAGGTTTCAACCATGGACGAACTTGATGGCCTAATTAAGTGATGTGCTTCAATCTGCCTATGGGCTCATCACGTTCGGTGGATTATCTCGTGAATGCTTTAATCATGTATTAAATACTCTTTATTTTGGAACCTTTTTATGAATGTGAATTTTGTTTGTTTTACTTTCATCAAAAAGTTTAAGGAATAATAAAGCACCAGGTATAGATGGCTTGCAGGCAGAAATCTTAAAGTGCGCAGGTCAAGAGGTAATAGATCGTTTATTTAAATTAGTTAGTCGCATATACCTGACAGGCGAGATTCCAGAAGATTACAAACGGAACATCATAGTAGCTTTGCCAAAAAGAAAAGGCGCGGATAGATGCGAAAATTTTAGAACTATCAGTTTAACTTCCCATGCGTCAAAAATTTTAACTAGAATTGTGCAAAGAAGGATGGAGAAAAAGGCGGAAGAAATATTAGGAGAAGATCAGTTCGGATTTAGACGAAATAGAGGAACGCGCGAGGCCATTCTAGCTTTACGAGTAATTATAGAAAAAACGATAGAAAAGAGAAAGAGCGTCTATATAGGATTTGTAGATTTAGAAAAAGCCTTCGACAACGTAAAATGGGGGAAGATGTTCGAAGTGCTGAGAAAGGTAGGGATGAAATACAGGGACAGAAGAATAATACATAATCTCTACAAAGAGCAAAAGGCAGTTATAGAATGTGAGCAGGAACAAAGGGAAGTAGATATCCGGAAGGGAGTGAGACAGGGATGTGCATTGTCACCTCTAGTTTTCAACTTATATATCGAAGATGCGATTAATATTGTTAAGGAAAGAACAGCCTCAGGGATCAATGTACAGGGCCAAACTATTAACATGCTCAGATTTGCGGATGATATAGCAGTGTTAGCATCTAGCAAAGAAGAATTAGGAGCGGCTTTGAATGAAATGGAAGCAGTTTTGACACAGGGCTTCGGCATGAAAATCAATAAAAAGAAAACTAAAATTTTGGTATGTAGGGGATGTGAAAATAGAACTAAAATGGAAATACAAATTGGAAATGAGAAGATAGAGGAGGTCGCGGATTTCTGCTACTTAGGAAGTAAAATAACTCAAGACGGTAGGAGCACTAAAGATATAAAACAAAGAATGGCGCAGGGCCGAGTTGCGTTTAACAAAAAGAAACAACTGTTATGCTCGAGAACGGTTAATATAGAGACTAGGAAGAGACTCTTAACGTCGTATGTATGGAGTACGGCATTATACGGGTGCGAAACTTGGACAATAGGAGAAGCGGATAGAAAAAGAGTAGAAGCGTTTGAAATGTGGTGCTACAGGCGCATGATGAAGATACCGTGGATAGATAAGGTTAGCAATAGGGAAGTATTAGAAAGAGTTGGAGAAAAGCGAAAGGTATGGAAAACAATAAAGAGTAGGAGAGATAGGATGGTAGGACACCTTCTAAGACACGAAGGAATAGTTCGCAACATACTAGAGTCAGAGATAGGAATAAAAAGAGGTAGGGGTAGGCCTAGATTAGACTACTGCTCTCAAATAGTTAGGGATGTAGGATGTTCTACTTTTAGGGAAATGCGTAGGTTAGCTCAGGATAGAAAAGAATGGAGGTACGCGTCCAACCAGTCTTCGGACTGAGAACCTTATGATGATGACTTTCATCATGATTTAATCATGTTAATTTAGGCTTTGATTGATTTTTTTTGAGTATTAATTTGATATGTTCTCTTACGTTCTCGTACGTTCTATTTTTATATTTGATAGTTCAGTGAGTATATGATAAATTTATTATTTTTCTTGTACCATTCTTTATTCATAAGCGTGTTAATGCTTCACGTGAGGGAGCCTGCACACCTATTGCTTGTTTATTACATTTTCCCTCTTTTTCTTTTTATCTATACTTTCTTATTTCCTTTTGTCACTATTTTCTTGTGATTTTGTTTGTTTTTCCTCTCAGTCTCTGATAAATGAATTTGAATATAGCACACATTAATGTGAGATCTCTTTCAGCTAACTTTGATCAATTTAAACAACATGTGATGGATTCAGATTGATATTATAGGAGTGACGGAAACTTGGCTGCACACGGGCATCAACACAGACCTTTTTAACCTCGAGCGCTATACGTTTGTGCGTCAGGATCGTTGTGGTAGAGGTGGGGGCGTTGGTATGTACTTGAGAAATAACCTTAATTTTGTGAAAATTTTTGCACATACTAATGATCATATTGAGCAACTGTGGATGCAGGTAACGGTGTCACAAAGAGTGTTCGCTATTGGTAATATCTATAGGCCACCCAATACAGATTGTGAGTCCTTTATTAGTAACTTTGAGGACACACTAATCAATCTTCATTTCAATTTAGACCACGTCATATGTTTTGGTGACTTTAACATTGACATGTTCGATATTAATTTTAAATTTGCCTCACAACTTGCTCAGGTGGCTGAAACTTTTAGACTGTCACAAATTATAGAACAACCCACTCGGGTAACTTTAAAAACTTCTACTATTTTAGATCTTATCTTTGCCAGCTGTAACGATGTTATTTCATGTGGAGTCATAGATGCAAATATTACTGATCATTATTTGATTCATTGTACACTGGGGCTTACTGTTCCTGAACCTGCAGAAGTGCGGTATGTTTATAGGGCATTTAAAAATATTGATCCACAAGTCTTTCAGATGGATCTTGAGTCCATAAGTTGGTACTATATTTATGATATCCCTGATATAGATGACAAGATTGATTTTTTAAACGACAACCTCCTCTGGTTGTTTGATGCCCGTGCACCGGTTAAAGTTTTTAGGCCTTGTAAGCATGCATATTGTCCTTGGATCACTAGTAATGTTAAACTCATGCAGAGATTGCGTGATCAGGCTCTTCAGAAATTTAAAAGAACCAAAGAACCACATCATTGGAGATACTATAAGGAACTGCGTAATCTGACTACATCTGCGATTCGAAATGAAAAAAAGCATACCTTAAATACAGACTAAGTAATGCTAATGTAAAGGAGACGTGGAAGGAGCTTAGCAGATTGCATATTACTAAACCTAAATGTAATACCATTCCGCAGAATTTAAGTGATGTCAACATTATCAATGAATACTTTATTCACTCATCTATAAATAATATTATTTAACAAATAAATACTTCGCGAACTACCAATATATAACGTTTTATTTAAATATTTTACCGGTTTCAGGATTCACAAAGATCCCATCATCAGAAATGTACGAAAAATTGTAAACAAATTATTATGACAGTTGACAAGGAAACTAAAATTGACAAAACAATACAAAGAATAATGATATCCATGAAAAAAGATAACTAGATAACTGAATTTCAGTATTTACCTACGGGGTATAAGAAAAACACAAAGGAAAATCGAATACCTCGTAGCTTGAAGGGAAAAAACAATGAATTTAAAGAAAACCATATTGTTTTTTCCAATATGGTTTTCTTTAAATTCATTGTTTTTTCCCTTCAAGCTACGAGGTATTCGATTTTCCTTTGTGTTTTTCTTATACCCCGTAGGTAAATACTGAAATTCAGTTATCTAGTTATCTTTTTTCATGGATATCATTATTCTTTGTATTGTTTTGTCAATTTTAGTTTCCTTGTCAACTGTCATAATAATTTGTTTACAATTTTTCGTACATTTCTGATGATGGGATCTTTGTGAATCCTGAAACCGGTAAAATATTTAAATAAAACGTTATATATTGGTAGTTCGCGAAGTATTTATTTGTTAAATCATGAACTTCTACCAAAAAGTAAAACAAGAAGATATTAACTATATAAATAATATCCCTATGAATACTGATTTAATTGATTTTTATTGCAACAATGTTATGAATGAAATGTCTGTTTGTTTATCATTTTCTTTAGTCACCGAATTAACAGTCTTTAACATTTTAAAAAACATTAAGACAAAGGCATATGGTTGTGATGGGATCAATATAAGTATGATCTATCTGTGTTGCCCTTATATCGTTCCTGTTTTGACTCATGTTTTCAATGAGTGTATAAGACTCTCCTATTTCCCAAAAATTTGGAAGCAGGCACTCCATTGCCAAAAATAAATAATCCAACAGAACTCAAGCACCTTCGCTCTATAAGTATTTTGCCGGCTGTATCTAAAATCTTTGAAAAGATTATAGAGATGCAAGTTAAACCATACTTAAACGAACATCATGTCCTCCCGGATAAGCAGTCTGGTTTCAGAGCTGGGTATAGTTGTGAGACCGCATTATCGGATGTACTAGATGACATTTTTGTTTCTTGTGACAAAAACAAAGCTAGTGTTCTCATCTTGTTGGATTACACTAGGGCATTTGATATGATAAACCACAGAATGATGATCGCTATGTTACACTATGTGGGCTTTAGTGTTGGTGCTGTTGACCTTTTCTCATCTTATCTGAGTGATAGAATGCAACAAGTCAAATTGGGTAACAACTTGTCGGAGCCTCGATCTGTAATGGCTGGGATTCCGCAGGGTAGTACGCTATCTATACTGCAACTTCTCATAAGCGACTGCAATTTTGTAAATATCATCTGTATGCGGATGATATGCAACTTTATCAGTCATTTTATATATCCGACATAGAACTGGCGAACAACCTAATTAATCGTGATTTGCGTGCAGTGGCATCTGTGTCGGGCGATCATTCACTGAAGATTAATCCATCTAAATCTTTTGCCATTCTGTTCGGTAGTGATAATATTAGACATACTGTTTTGAATAATTTCAGTTTATACTTGGGAGATAATCTTATTCAGTTTAGGGATACTTGCAAAAGTCTGGGAGTGGTTATTGATAATAGGCTGCGATTTAAAGAACACGTTACTTATTTACTAAGTCGAGCATACCCCTCTCTAAAATTGATATACGCGCAGAGGCACTGTTTGGGCATTGATCTGAAAAAGGCTTTATGTGACTCATTGGTACTCTCTCACTTTAATTTTTGCTGTGCCGTTTGGGGTCCGTGTTTCGATAGTGTAGATGTGAAACGTGTGCAAAAAGTCCAAAACAGTTGCCTGAGGTTAATTTATAGAGTGCCTCGGAGGAGCAGAATATCCTGTAAATTGCGGGAGGCTGGGTGGCTCAACATGTTCAACCGACGCAGGCTCCACATTGCATGTTTCTTTTATAAAATAATAAAATTTCAAGTCCCCCCCGTATCTGCTGCGCCGATTGACGTATAGAACGGACGTTCATAATATAAATATTCGAAAAAAGAATCTTCTTACTATGCCTAAACATCAAAAAGAATTGTTCAAATGCTCTTTCTCGTACAATATCGCGTCAGTAATTAATAACCTGGGTGTAATCGACTTTTCGCCGTCGTGCAATACTTTTAGAGCGGGATTGAAACGAGATCTGCATGAAGTACAGTGAGTTGTTCACTTTTAGCAAAATCTTTATCGCTCCTCTCTTCTTCTTCTTCTTCTTCATCTTCTTCTTCTCTTGACCCCTTCTCTTCCTTCTGGCTCTCCTTGCTTTTTTCACTGGTTCATCACAGTATTATCATCTTAAGTAGAGTAGTGTAGGCCGCTGTGGAAGACCAGATCTAACCTTTGTAAGGTCAGAATCTGAACAGCGCTCCTTTATTTGCCACGTTATGTACCTAATGTTATGATGTATAAGCCTATTGTTGGCAAATAATAAAAGTTATTGTTATTATTATTATTATTATTAAATAGTGATCTGCGTTGTTTACTTCCCCCCGAATTCAGGGACTGAAGCTTATGAAGTCTTCACTGCCACATGCGAAAACTATAAGAGCGTCTATCCCAGCTCTCTATTTTTGGTGATGGGTGACTTCAATCTTCCCAACATTTCGTGGATTGATGATGACTTTCCAATTGCTACTAATTTATCAGCTGAAGCGGAAATAGTCACCGAAGGTATGTCCTACTTAGAATTGATTCAGGCTAACTTGATTGATAACTTCATGGGTCGGAAATTAGATCTTATATTCTTCGATAGTCAGACTACAGTTAAAGTATATAAAGCGGATTTGGTGGTCGTGGAAGAGGATGTGTTTCACCCTGCACTTGTTGTCCAGTTTGAGGTGGAATACTTCCAAACTCTTGGTGCAGACGATGCCATGGTCTACTGTTTTGGCGAAGCTGATTTCGAACAGATGAACCACCTTTTTGATGGGATTGATTGGACTTTCTTGGATAGTCCACTGGGCGTTGACTTCAAGACTGAAGTGTTCTATGGTATCGTAGCGAAAGTTATCGATAAGTGTGTTCCAATGAAGAAAATAGCCAAGTCTAATTACCCGAAGTGGTACAGCAGAGATTTGAAGAGGCTAACTGCCAAAAAGAATAAACTACACCAGCAATATAGGAGAACTTCTCAACCCGAGCACTATAAAATTTAATCAGATGTGCGTAAAGAAGTGAAATCTGCTATAGAATTTTGCTATTTAATGTATGTTTCAAAAATGGAACTCACTATCGGAACCAATGTGAAGTCCTTCTGGTCTTTTATTAAATCTTTTAGGATTTCTGCTGGGTTGCCCAAGGCTATGCTTTATAAAGACAACTACTTTGATACACCTCAACGGATTGCTGATTGCTTTTGCTGATCATTTTGAAAGTTCATACCGCTCTTTTGTTAATAATAATGTGAAGGAACCAACAAATATTGAATGTTTCGGTACTTTGTCTTTTCACAATTTCACTGAGAAGGAAGTGTTGGATAGGATTCTCGGATTGGATGCTAAGAAGGGCCCCGGTCCTGATGGAGTTCCGCCTGTGATGCTTAAACGATGCCTTTCATTGGTTCCCCCTCTGTGCCGGCTTTTCCAGAGTTCCTTCAACACTGGCTGCTTTCCGGCACTGTGGAAATTTTCTACCCTTTTCCCAGTTTTTAAAACAGGTTCTCAAGCTGATATACAGAACTATAGAGGTATTTCCTTACTATCTCACATACCGAAGATATTTGAAGCTATAATAACAGACGAGCTTTTTAACTCCTTTAAGCATCAAATTGCGGGTGAACAACATGGCTTTTTTAAAGGAAGATCTACTACCACAAACCTAGTCACTTATCAGGATTATTTGGTTCGCTCAGTGGAGGAGGGTCTGCAAGCTGATTGCATCTACATGGATTTGAGTAAGGCGTTTGATAGTGTTTGCCACGTTCTCTTAATACGGAAACTTGGAAGAATGGGAATAATTGGTGTCTATTTGAAGTGGATCGAATCTTATCTACTAGGAAGAAAACAACGAGTGAAGTTAGGTGAAGTGGTTTCTCGCGAGATTGTCGTTACATCGGGAGTGCCGCAGGGTTCCCATCTGGGGCCGATCCTGTTTACTCTCTTCGTTAACGATGTAGTGTCTCAGTTGCGATTTTGTAGATCTTTACTGTATGCAGATGACTTAAAGATTTTTGCGGTTACTCGGTCTTTTGAGGACTCTGTTAATATTCAGAATGACATTCATAATGTTGTTTTAAGGTGTAGTAACAATTTGTTAAAATTGAACGTTTCTAAATGTAAATTTATAAGATTTAACAGATGTCTTACTTCTTTTTTGTATGATTATAATATTCATGGCTCATTGCTGGAGAGCGTATCGATAATCAATGATTTGGGTGTCATCTTTGATAAAGATCTCTCTTTTATTCCTCACATTGATTTCGTATGCTCAAAGGCTTTCAGAGATTTGCGTTTCATTAGGAGACAGACTAATAAGGTGCAGGATACCAGGGCTTTGAAGACCTTATATGTGAGCTTGGTCAGGAGCATAATGGAGTATAATAGTATAGTTTGGTGTCCTATTTACAAATGTAATATAGATAAACTTGAAAGAGTGCAATCAAAGTTCACTAAATATTTTTTGTGGAAAATGTTCTTCCCCTGCGAAGGAATCTCGAGCGAGACTCGGCTGTTACTGGTAGGGCATGATCCTTTGTCAAAACGTAGGGAAATTTCAGCTATGATTTTTCTATACAAAATTGTTAATAACCTAATTAATAATGCGGATATTTTACGTAGTATTAACCTAAGAGTTCCAGTGAAACTAACCAGAATTCAAATGACTTTCCAAGAGGATTTTCATCGTACCAATTATGGTTTCAATGCTTGTTTGTCTCGCCTTGTAAAATTGTATAATAACAAATATAATGAAGTAGAAATTTTTGATGTACCTTTATGTAGATTTAAGCAACAGTTAAGTTTTGTTCATTACGAGTAATTATTTCTCTGTATACCAATTGGGGACTGTGTCCCTGTAGTGTATTAATTTCAATAAATAAATAAATAAATAAATAAAGAATAATTGCACGAAAATCACGACGTGTCATCGACGACATTTCAAACATTTCAAACAGATCAAAAAAAAATAAGAATATAAAAATAAGGCAAGGCAAAGATTTGTAAAAAAAATTTGCGCCCACCGGTATTAAAAAATTAAACAAAAGAACGGAGAATAAAAACTTAATTTAAAAAAAAACACAAAAATCAATAAATTTTTACTCTTCTTTGTTTGAATTTATTTTGGAAAATTTGGTGCAGATTGTGATACACGAAAAGGTTACTTATAAAAAAATGCTATTCGAAAGTACCGATGAAACAATTAAAACCCATACGAAAAATACATAAGTAGATTTTCAATAATAACAAGTTACCCACATTGACCTAGAATTTGGAACACTGTGTATATCAGCTTACCATGGAATGGCCATATGATATCCTTTTTTCATTATGTTTGCCATACTGAGCTGCAGCTATAACATAACACTGGTTTTCAATAGCTCTAGCTCGTAATAACACTGACCAATGAGCTTGACCAGTAACATTTGTAAAAGCTGATGGAAACGTTAAAATGTCTGCACCGTACTTCCTCAAAATAATACTGAGTTCTGGAAATCTTAAATCATAGCAATGTGTAAAAATTAAGGAAAAACTGAAATCGAAAACTTCAACTGTAAAACAGCTGTTATTTACAAAGTAAGAAAAAGTATAGGAGGCTTTCATGAAAGAACTGGCTGGTTTATTGTTTGAAAAATTATATTTACTATTTGACCATCATCTGCCTGAATGAATGACTCGATGTAAGGATATAACATTTTTTTGTTGAAACCTTGCTTAATTGAAGTTATTTAAACAATAAAGGTGTAATTGAAAGTCCAATTATCCAAATAATGGTGACCAGTTTCGGGGTCTTTATCTAACACCCCATCTTCAGACCAATCTAGAGAAAGATTAAATGAACCAAATAAGGAGAGGCCACATGAGCTTCCCAACAAAGAGCAAAATGAAACACTATATATAGTGACTTATGCGAAATCCCAAGCAAAATAGTGGATAAAAAACTGAGGTCTCTCTGAAGGAGGTTCCAGAGCATCATAAACACTTCTGAAGGAAGTGGGAAAAATGTAACGTGAGATAAATCTCAATGAGACCGAATAACTACTTCCAGCATTAATCCAAAAGTGCGAATCCAAAAACGTATCATGGGGCTTCCATCACCGGATTCACAATCGAAAACATTTACAAAATTCCTGGCTCTATGTGATATTGAATATGTGCTAGATTTTGTGAGAGGGCACGAAAATTTAATAATTACAGGAGATTTCAATGCAGTCGTAGGCACAGGGCGAGAGGGCGGAATAGTTGGCCCCTTTGGATTAGGCAATAGGAACGATAGGGGAGTTAGACTGATAGAGTTCTGCGATAAACATAACTTAACGGTCGCGAACACTCTATTTCACCATCATGTTAGGAGATGCTATACGTGGAAGATGCCAGGAGACTTAGGGAGATATCAAATAGATTACATTCTCGTTAGGCAAAGATTTAGAAATCAAGTTAGGGATTGTAGAAGTTATCCAGGAGCAGATATAGATAGTGATCACAACATAGTCGTTATGAAAGCCAATCTTAAATTTAAGATTTTGAAAAAAAGAAGCGGAAGAAGGTATCTTGACCCAGAGAAACTAAAAGATGATGATATGCGCAATAAGTTCGAGAAAAAGACAAACGAAGCACTAAAGGGCACGGGTGGAAATATTGTTAGGGACATAGAGGCAGAATGGAATTGCATTAAAAATAGTTTAGTTTCCTCAGCTAGGGATATTTTGGGTCATAAACAGAATGAAAGTAGGAAACCCTGGATAACAAAACATATTGTGAGTATAATAGAGGAAAGGCGAAAATATAAAAATAGGTTAGATGAAACAGGGAAACAAAGATATAAGGCGATCAAGTGGGAAATTATTCGGGAATGTAGGAAGGCGAAAGAGCAATGGATCGATAATAAATGCAAAGAAGTGGAAGATAAATTCGAAGTAGGAAAGACTGATGAAGCATATAAAATAATTAGGAGAAATTTTAGAGAAATTGGATCTAGTACCAAAAACATTAGAAATGAGGCAGGAGATATCCTAATCGGAAGTGGGGAGAAGGCAGATAGGTGGAAAGAATATTTAGGAAACTTATATGCGGGACAGGAAGTGCAAGATATATTAGAAAGCGAAAGCAGTGTAGAGGGGGATAACCTAGGGAGTCCTATAATGAGAGAAGAGTTTGAGATAGCACTAAAAAGTTTAAGGAATAATAAAGCACCAGGTATAGATGGCTTGCAGGCAGAAATCTTAAAGTGCGCAGGTCAAGAGGTAATAGATCGTTTATTTAAACTAGTTAGTCGCATATACCTGACAGGCGAGATTCCAGAAGATTACAAACGGAACATCATAGTAGCTTTGCCAAAAAGAAAAGGCGCGGATAGATGCGAAAATTTTAGAACTATCAGTTTAACTTCCCATGCGTCAAAAATTTTAACTAGAATTGTGCAAAGAAGGATGGAGAAAAAGGCGGAAGAAATATTAGGAGAAGATCAGTTCGGATTTAGACGAAATAGAGGAACGCGCGAGGCCATTCTAGCTTTACGAGTAATTATAGAAAAAACGATAGAAAAGAGAAAGAGCGTCTATATAGGATCTGTAGATTTAGAAAAAGCCTTCGACAACGTAAAATGGGGGAAGATGTTCGAAGTGCTGAGAAAGGTAGGGATGAAATACAGGGACAGAAGAATAATACATAATCTCTACAAAGAGCAAAAGGCAGTTATAGAATGTGAGCAGGAACAAAGGGAAGTAGATATCCGGAAGGGAGTGAGACAGGGATGTGCATTGTCACCTCTAGTTTTCAACTTATATATCGAAGAGGCGATTAATATTGTTAAGGAAAGAACAGCCTCAGGGATCAATGTACAGGGCCAAACTATTAACATGCTCAGATTTGCGGATGATATAGCAGTGTTAGCATCTAGCAAAGAAGAATTAGGAGCGGCTTTGAATGAAATGGAAGCAGTTTTGACACAGGGCTTCGGCATGAAAATCAATAAAAAGAAAACTAAAATTTTGGTATGTAGGGGATGCGAAAATAGAACTAAAATGGAAATACAAATTGGAAATGAGAAGATAGAGGAGGTCGCGGATTTCTGCTACTTAGGAAGTAAAATAACTCAAGACGGTAGGAGCACTAAAGATATAAAACAAAGAATGGCGCAGGGCCGAGTTGCGTTTAACAAAAAGAAACAACTGTTATGCTCGAGAACGGTTAATATAGAGACTAGGAAGAGACTCTTAACGTCGTATGTATGGAGTACGGCATTATACGGGTGCGAAACTTGGACAATAGGAGAAGCGGATAGAAAAAGAGTAGAAGCGTTTGAAATGTGGTGCTACAGACGCATGATGAAGATACCGTGGATAGATAAGGTTAGCAATAGGGAAGTATTAGAAAGAGTTGGGGAAAAGCGAAAGGTATGGAAAACAATAAAGAGTAGGAGAGATAGGATGGTAGGACACCTTCTAAGACACGAAGGAATAGTTCGCAACATACTAGAGTCAGAGATAGGAATAAAAAGAGGTAGGGGTAGGCCTAGATTAGACTACTGCTCTCAAATAGTTAGGGATGTAGGATGTTCTACTTTTAGGGAAATGCGTAGGTTAGCTCAGGATAGAAAAGAATGGAGGTACGCGTCCAACCAGTCTTCGGACTGAGAACCTTATGATGATGATGATGATGGCTCTATGTCAATTTTTGAACAAAAACAAACAGACCAGGGGGGTTTCGCTGTTATGCACGACCTTGAACTATGTTTGATTCAGTTTCTGTAAACCGCTTTAGATGGCACTACGACTCTGACATTTGATGTCGAAACTCTGTATTACCGATTTCGTGAAATTTTAATCCGAGGCATGCTTTGTTGTTATTTCTGTCGCAACCGGCATCGTCAGATAAAATGGAAAATTTTAAAATTGTGAATTATTTTAGATATTCCCTGGTTACCTTCACAGAACATCTAAATATGGTTACGTTTTCTCGATACGCAATAATGTTGAATCAGAAATAGGTGCATAACAATGAAATAATAATTATGCACAAAAAGCAGCAGGCCACGTTTATATTTTAACTTCTGTCAGTAGGTACTTCTTTGACATCTCTGCGAATGCGGAGTTTTTCCTCGCACATCGAAATAGCAGCAATGCGGCTGTGAAATGTCTTCCTTGAACGTCTCCCGGTGTTGAATTAATATACTAAATTGCGCAAATTTTGTAATTAACGTTTACAAGTAAGTTTCATTTGATTTTAGTATTAGTTTGCGTACGCTAAAGAATGCCTATTTGACGTTCTTTAGCGTTATTTATTTTCTACTTACAATGTAAAATGCTGATTAAATAAAATTGATGCCTACATATAAGCATAGTCTTTGTTTTCTTTAATTTAGTTCGATTTTTAATATTAATAAAAATAAAGTTTAAATTTCAATTCTATCTACGCGTGCTTGTACACAATTGGTTCTTGTAAACAGCTAGAGATGGCGCTAAACGCGGTTCCTACTTTTAACATTAAGCTGCGCGTTCTTATTTGGGTGTTCTGTGAAACAGACTAATACAAATTGTCAACAATAATTTGACGGGTACCTACTTTTAATTTTGCCGGATAAATTTCTGTTTTGAATGAAATTTTGTTGCTATATTCTGTTTATCGAACAGATGCAGTAAAAACTCCTCCCACAAATGAGCGCTAAATTTGAATAGAAAATTACCATTGGTAGACCGATTTTACACAGCCCTAGATAAAATAACTTGACTGAACTAAACCGATCTGTCATTTTGAAGTTGTCACAGAATTTACTGTTATGCCCATTCAGTTTATAATATAGCATTTTTCAGTAGGTACTTGCATTGATTAGTTCATTGAATTTTGTGAATACATTAGGAAATACAAATAACTGTAAGTATTAACTGATTTTGGATAAGCAAGAATTACTTTCTCCGTCAAAAAGTTGCCAGCTTCCAGCCATAGGTCCTGTTTTTCAGTTGAAGGCAAGGAGCATATTTTAAATATTTATAAAGTTTATGCTCACCAAAACCCTGCAACTCTTTGGTTTACTAAACCAAGTGACAACATCAAGACCGAAAACGTCGCATTTACTGCAAAGGCGGCAGGTAATGTACTAATAATAAATTAATAAACTTTTTACAGATATGTGTTATTTTGTTATACCTAAAATTTTTCGAAGTAATTATTATATTTTTATTTCACATTTTTGAAATTTTCGTAACATTTATTGTTCATATTCTTCAACAGTTTTAAACTAGGTATTTTTGAATTCCCCAACGTCTTCTAATTTGCAGCATGTGAAGCTGACTTTTGCGCAATCTGTACTGCGTAATCATGTCACTCCCACAAATGTCATTTACTGCATCTGTTGAATGAACAGGATATAGGCAATTTGACGAATAAAACTGACAGCCAGTAAGAGCGTGAAGGCGAAACATGAGCGCTCTTGGCTGTCAGTTTTATGAGTCGAATTGCCGTCTGGCAACAAAATTGAGTTTGCAAAACAGGAATTGATCCAGGTAAAATAAAAAGTTCGAGTCAAATTTGGCTAGATAATTTAATGAATATGAGATACGCATATGTGAGACTCTATTTTGAAACATTCTACAATCAAAAATACGAAATTTGGAATGTCGCCATGGCAGCTAAAGGTAAATAAAAAACTTATCGCTGTAATAGTTAAGGCCTCGCCACATAGGCTATGCTATGCTATGCCAATGTAAAACACAGAAGTAGAGACAATGGAATTCAAATGGAAGTGTCCACATTGTTCATGTTTAAAGTAATTTACATAGCAACGAAGTCAACTTCTATGCTGTTTCTATGGATACGTTTCCATGGAAATAAGTTGTTTGACACTCTTCATCTAAATTTTAAAATTATTTTTGGAAAGTTTTTTTCGTTGTACGTAATTATTTTTGTTCAAATGGAGTAACCCCAAAGCAACATTATAAACGTCATCCATTATTTAAAGTTATGAATATTGACAGACGCCAATTGACAAAAATATGGTTTCAAATAAATAACTATGGTTATTTGTTTGAAAACTCATTTTTGTCAATTGGCAGCTGTCAATATTCATAAATTTAAATAATAGATGTTGTTCATAAGGTGGCTTTAGACGATGCATCTTTTGGTGCGGCAATGCATGCGTAATTGCATGCATTTGCGCATGCCATAGAAGGCAGAAAACGCATGCCCTTTTCTTCATGCATCATAGTATTTAAACAGGAGTTCGTTTCACTGCGCTAGTTGAAAATATGGATTCCGATCTACTATTTGGAGTAGCACATATATCGCCATCTAGTTCACATCATCGGTCAGGGCTTGCTCTATAATTCAATGCCTGTCGGGGTATTTGCCCGGGGAGTAGTTGTTTGAGCAAGTCTAGATCGTTTTGTTATTGCCTTTATTTTAATAGCAAAGAACAAAAAACGCGAACGAAAATGTTGGACTCGAGAATTTTTAAAAGAAAAGGGCGACTATTGCTCGTTAGAAAAAATGGTGATGGATGGTGGCTGGTTTTTTCAAAATTTCACCAGAATTTCTTCGACGGACTTTGAACAATTAGAATTGACAGACATCTTTGAAAACCCAAAAAAATGTTTTCCTTTATTATATCTCATTGTTTATTTTTACGGTTTGGATGGCAACGTTGAGAACTACAATAGCAAACTTAATAGCTGATGCCCAGCACTCGTTGCAAAAAGGGAAGGAATGCTATTTAATTTGTCTTACATTTTGGAAAGGCTTCAAGTTAAGTCATTTTTTCTAACTTTTGGCTATCCATCTAGTGAAAAAATTAGGCAAACTCAAAATATGTTCCTCGTTTGGCTATGGAACCAAACGTACACTAGTAGATTAGATGACGATTCTCTTCATTTCTTCGCGAGTTTTGATTAGGTGTTCCCAAATAATTGATGTAAAATGAGCAGGAGCTCCATCGTGCATGAACCTAAACCAAAAGTTCACTTCAATGGCACTTCTTGAAGTGATGGAAGCAGCCTCTTAGTTGCAAAATCAAAATATTATTATTGTAGTGCACGAATGGTGCAAGTAGATTCCCATCTGACTCGGGACATACTTGCGTCACCTTGCCTCTCGGTAAAATGTCTGGTGCGCTATAAAGTAACGCATGCAGGCGGGCATGCGCTTGTTTGCGCTGCGACGCATGCATCAAGATGCACAAAAAAGCGCATCGTCTAAAGCTACCAATAACGTTGCTTTGGGGTTCATTTTATAACTTATTTTCATGGAAACGTATTCATAGAAACAGCATAGAAGTTGAATTCGGTGCTATGTAAATTACTTTAAACATGAACAATGTGGACACTTCCATTTGAATTTCATTGTCTCTACTTCTGTGTTTTAGGGCTAAGTTTTCTCGCTGTCATTCTGACGAAAACGCCACGGCTTACGAGATTTTATACATATGAATTAAATTATCATTATAATAAAAAATAAAGGTATATACATATACAAAAAGGAAGCGTTCGCGTCCTTTTTCGATTGTGAACCCGGTGATGGAAGCCCCATGATACATTTTTGAATTTGTACTTTTGAATTAATGCTGGATGCAGTTATTCGGTCTGTCTCATTGAGATATATCTCACGTTACATTTTTTCCCACTTCCTTCGGGAGTGTTTATGATGCTCTGGAACCTCCTTCAGAGGGACGTCAGTTTTTTATCCACTATTTTGTTTGGAACTTTACATAAGTCCCTATATATAGTGATTCATTTCGCTCTTTGTTGGGAAGCTCATGTGGCCTCTCCTTATATAATCACTCATTTAATCACTCTCTTGATCGGTCTGAAAACGGGGTGTTAGATAAAGACCCTGAAACCGGTCATCATTAAAATATAGTGTCGAAGATAATCGAACTTTCAATTACACCTTTATTGTTTAAATAACTTCGATTATGCAATGTTTCAACAAAAAAATGTTATATCCTTACATCGAGTCATACTATATACAAATCTGGTGATTCCTGTTCCAAACCTGATGGCGTTTGCTCCAAATCTAGTGAATTTTGATATTTGGGGTTATTTATCCTGTGGTCTCTTGCTTCAACGGCTTAAGTGCCATTTTATTTGTATAGTCTGTGCTTGCGTCTAGCTAATTTAGGTTTGGTTCCTCATCCACAAGTTTTGAATGGTTGGACATAGCATGGCGACCTGCATGGTCTCAACTGTGCATCTAGCAGTTCATTTATGTAGGTCTGGTGACGTCAGTTCTGTTCGTTTAAAAATATAAAATACAAAATGCCAAACAAATGATCTTCACATGTACATAGAATGCTTTATATTTAAAGAACGTACATTTTGTAAAAAGCAGGATGGAAAAATTAAAACATGCTGGTCAACTTCACATGCCACGTGAGGCCACTTTGATCCTCTGAAAATGTACTTACAGTACACCGAATACATAGAGTAGTTATATTCTTCCAACTAGCAAGTCAGGCTTTAAGATACAAGCAATTTTGTTTCAGAAGCGACTTTGGTGATCACCATTTTAAATACACCTTATGGTTTAACGTGTTTATTCACAAACATAAAATACCTATTCTTCCAGAAACAGTAACAACTTATCAAAAATACATATAACAACATCATGAATTCGTATCTACCAACATAAATTAAATATAATTCTTTGAATGCTAAATTTTATAAATCGACATAAACTCACTTTGAGTATTCTCGTACTCCAAAATTTTACCAAAGCTGATAGCGATGGCTTTATCACTATTTATTGTTACCAACAACATGGCACAAATGGCACAGTCGATGTATCCTTTGCCAGAAGTTTAAAAGTTGAATTTTCCTGGTCAATGTATCGGCAACTGTGTATTCAGTTTTTGAAAATTGCGTTTAAAATCTACACATATGTATTTATATTGTACTGAATTTCTTCTTCCACCAAAAAAAATTACCAGAACAAAGTGCCATAAGACGTAGGTACGGTTTTTCAAAAAAAAAACAATACCAGATTAAGTCTGGCATTGGCTTCGTTGCTATGGTAACGGCTTTCTGATTGGCTGTATCATAGCAACGAAGCCGGTGTCAGACTTAATCCGGTGTTGGTTTCTTTGTAAAACCGAGCCTAAAAGTTCTGGGTCTGGTTGTAAATATTGTACTTCTATTTCCTCTTTCTTTTCCATTGGGTTCTTCAAGTGTTTTGCCCGAAATGATTTTCTCGCAATAATTCTGAGAGCATCTTTAACAATAGGCCTTGGATCATGGTAATGGGAGGTGCCCAGAATTTGATCGAGGACCTTGTTTGGGTTAAATGTATACATATACTGTATGTTCCTGGATTGGATTACAAAAAGAAAAAAAAACATTATTTTTGACTTCTCAAGAAAGTCACTCTACAAAAATCTTTGTTCTCAAATGTTCCTACTCACAAAGTATGGACGGGATAGCGGGATGTAACTTTATCGAACTGAAATGAATTGCTGTTATGCATTTGTTCATGTGCGTATATCTTTTACCGTTCCTTATCCGTTACATGTATACGCGGCTTTACCGACAGTTAGGTGTTAAAAAACAATCGAAATGGTGCAAACAATTCGTCTCAGAGGAACAGACACAATTCACTAGCAAAAGTGTGTGCACTATCGAACACAAAATACAAATTATGAAGAATAAGAAGATCTGGACGGCAAGACATACAGGGTGTTAAAGAAATATTGTCGAAAATGTCTGCAGCGTATAGTACTCATCAAAATAAAGTAAAAAGTTTATATAAGCATATGGAAAAAGTTATGTGGTGACAACCTTGCCTTCCTCTACAAGGCATGTCAATGATTTTAATAGCCAAGAATAAACTAGCGCAGTTTATTTAACTTGAAAAATTAAGTAAATATCAAAAATTTTTACCGTTTCTCTTTGACCGTTGTTCAACCAATACAGCTTGTAGCTCCCCAAGACTAGGTACTTTTTAACCCAAATGTTTATACAGGGTGTTACAAATTTTAGATCCATAAATTTAAGTGGTGATTGTACATAAGATTTTATGAAAAAAAATCCTATAAACATGGGTCCGGAAATCCAGAATAACGGAGATAATTGTCATAGAAAGTTATGATTTAAAAAAAAATTAAATCAAATTTTTACCATTCAATCAATTTCGAACAAATTTTGGATAGGCGTTTTTGAATTAAGCAGCTACGAAATGGCAATAAGTAGTTTGTTTTAAAGATTACAGTGACATAGATAATGGGGGAGTTGGCCGATTTTTGCCCCCTATTTTCTACGTCACTGAAATTTTTTAAAAATTGAAGGAATTTCGATATGAAAATTCAATTTGTAAAAGAACGATACTCTTGCGAGATTTTGATTTGTGGCTTCATTTCTGAGATATTCAAGATTTACAAAGGCATTACATTTGAGGGCATAAAATTATTTTTAATAATAAATAAGTAACAAACTAGTTATTGTCATTTCGTAGCTGCTTATCCTATACAAAATTTGTTCAAAATTGATTAATGATAAAAATTTAAATTTAATTTTTTTAAATTCATAACTTTCTATCTCCGTTATTATGGATTTCCGGACCCATGTTTATAGGAAGTTTTTTTCATAAAATCTCCACTTAAATTTACGGGCCTAAGATTTGTAACACCCTGTATGAACCTTTTAACTTATTTTGATGAGTACTGCATGCTACAGAAATTTTCGACAGTATTTTTAATATCCTGTATATCTATCAGGATCTGACAAAGAACAAACATGATATACAGAGAAAAAGAAGAGAAGTAACCATAGAAAAGAAAAAGAGGGGTAAAAGAGCAATGGTAGCATACCAAAAATTAATTGTAGAAGGCGGTGTAGAGAGGATAATAATGAACATAAACTGGTGATAAAAAAACTATTCGGAAGAGGACAGGATGGAAAAGCAAAGACAACACAGGCAGGAAAAGGAACAGACAGGAAAACATTGACAGGTACTGGAAGGTGACGATGTGGGACATACGAAATTTAAATGGCAAAAAAGTGTGTGAACTGGAAAACAAGTTTGAGAATATGGGGCTAGATATATCTATACATTTATACATCTACATATCTATACATCTATACATCTATACATATAAATAAAATTGAAGTGTCTGTCTGTGATTTCGAAATAAATGCTTTTTTCTAAGCTCATATGATTCTTCGCACATTATCAAAACATAAAATCGCATTTTTCAATTTTTTGTCTGTCTGTCTGTTTGTTTGTCCGGGCTAATCTCGGAAATGGCTGAACCGAATTTGATGAGACTTTCATTATCAGGTAAAGGACTTTTCAGAGATTAATCTAGACTACTTTTTATTTCGGAAATGTAGAAATTAGGAGTCGGATTGAGTCACGCGCGTACTATGAACACATGTTACGTGCCATATACATAAAATAAATAAATAAATAACTAGATAAATATATAAATCCATAAACGAATAAATACATAAATAAATAAAATAAATAAATATAAATATAAATATTTGGCATTGTGCTTCTTTTTTTAGCACAGCAACGCGCGCCGGGTACCGCTATATAATATAAAAATCAATATTTGTTTGTTCGTATTGTATGCGCTGCCGTACCGTTCATCCCATTGCGATAAAACTTAGTCAACTTATTGCTCGCACTTGCGCGAAGGTTATAGGCATAGTACAATTAACTTATACTGAGCCGTGGGATCTTGCTGGCATGCGCAAGTGAGTAGTCGTTAATGCTCAGCAACAGTGCCCGCGGTTTGGGTATGGATGGGTGACCCATTTCTGCGCTGTGGCTAGGGCGCGCCTTGGATCGCCTATCCAGCTTTACCTAATGAGGTTTTTTAGGATTTCCTCATTCTCGCACTAAATGGTGGGTAAAGTACTAACAACTGTAGGTCGTTCCTGTGACGCACCTGCGGCTAATAGTAATATGCCGCCTCCTCCGTCCCGCACAAGCTATATAGTTAGCTTCTGGGGCTAACCTTCGGGTTAGTAGGAGTGAGTAGAGATATTATTATTATTATTATTATTACAGTAGGTGGCGCGTGTCATACCGGGAAACGTATTTGAAAGAACATTTCTACATCATCATAAGGTTCTCAGTCCGAAGACTGGTTGGATGCGTACCTCCATTCTTTTCTATCCTGAGCTAACCTACGCATTTCCCTAAAAGTAGAACATCCTACATCCCTAACTATTTGAGAGCAGTAGTCTAATCTAGGCCTACCCCTACCTCTTTTCATTCCTATCTCTGACTCTAGTATGTCGCGAACTATTCCTTCGTGTCTCAGAAGGTGTCCTACCATCCTATCTCTCCTACTCTTTATTGTTTTCCATACCTTTCGCTTTTCTCCAACTCTTTCTAATACTTCCCTATTGCTAACCTTATCTATCCACGGTATCTTCATCATGCGCCTGTAGCACCACATTTCAAACGCTTCTACTCTTTTTCGATCCGCTTCCCCTATTGTCCAAGTTTCGCACCCGTATAATGCCGTACTCCATACGTACGACTTTAAGAGTCTCTTCCTAGTCTCTATATTAACCGTTCTCGAGCATAATAGTTGTTTCTTTTTGTTAAACGCAACTCGGCCCTGCGCCATTCTTTGTTTTATATCTTTAGTGCTCCTACCGTCTTGAGTTATTTTACTTCCTAAGTAGCAGAAATCCGCGACCTCCTCTATCTTCTCATTTCCTATTTGTATTTCCATTTTAGTTCTATTTTCACACCCCCTACATACCAAAATTTTAGTTTTTTTTTTATTGATTTTCATGCCGTAGCCCTGTGTCAAAACTGCTTCCATTTCATTCAAAGCCGCTCCTAATTCTTCTTTGCTAGATGCTAACACTGCTATATCATCCGCAAATCTGAGCATGTTAATAGTTTGGCCCTGTACATTGATCCCTGCGGCTGTTCTTTCCTTAACAATATTAATCGCATCTTCGATATATAAGTTGAAAACTAGAGGTGACAATGCACATCCCTGTCTCACTCCCTTCCGGATATCTACTTCCCTTCGTTCCTGCTCACATTCTATAACTGCCTTTTGCTCTTTGTAGAGATTATGTATTATTCTTCTGTCCCTGTATTTCATCCCTACCTTTCTCAGCACTTCGAACATCTTCCCCCATTTTACGTTGTCGAAGACTTTTTCTAAATCTACAAATCCTATATAGACGCTCTTTCTCTTTTCTATGGTTTTTTCTATAATTACTCGTAAAGCTAGAATGGCCTCGCGCGTTCCTCTATTTCGTCTAAATCCGAACTGATCTTCTCCTAATATTTCTTCCGCCTTTTTCTCCATCCTTCTTTGCACAATTCTAGTTAAAATTTTTGACGCATGGGAAGTTAAACTGATAGTTCTAAAATTTTCGCATATATCCGCGCCTTTCCTTTTTGGCAAAGCTACTATGATGTTCCGTTTGTAATCTTCTGGAATCTCGCCTGTCAGGTATATGCGACTAACTAATTTAAATAAACGATCTATTACCTCTTGACCTGCGCACTTTAAGATTTCTGCCTGCAAGCCATCTATACCTGGCGCTTTATTATTCCTACATTTCTACAATGCTACAATATTTTCTTTCCTTTCAACATAATTTAAAAATTGCAGCAAACGTCAAATGGCAGCAACGCGCCGGGTACCAACTTGTTGAGATTAATTGAAACGAAAAAGAAAGGCAATGGGCGAATAGAATTGCAAAATGGACTTATTCTTTTATATACCAGAGTAGAGAAATGTAAAAGGGCAGCAGCTGGAGTGAGATCCACAAGAAAAGGCATAATATAATCAAATGGGAGGAATGTGTCCAAAAACTGATAAAAGGAGAGTTGAGCAATAAATAAAATGGGTGGTCAATTAGTAGCATATAGATCAAATGAAGATGAAGTAAAAGAATAGAAAGAAAATTCTGGCATGAAGTGATGGAAGTAGTGGAGAGTACAAAAGGAATATTTGTTGTGCAAGACTTCAATGGTGAACGAAGTGAACGAATACTACAAAAACGTATTAGGGAAATTTTGGGAGGATGTTAGAAACATTAATGGACTGAGACTAAGTAGTAGATTTTTGCATAATGCACAACATATGGTAATAACAAAAACACTGTTTCAACATAAAGAAATGCACAAATATGCGAGAGAAGTAGTAAGAATGAAAAGTCAGCATATGATTACATAACAGTGGAAAGAAAAAATAGAGATAAGTGATACGAAAGCAAACAGAAGACCCGAAATTCCCAACGATCACTATTTCTCAGTGTCAAAAGTCAGAGCTGTGCCAGAGAAAAACAGAGGAACTAACACTAGCAACAAAAAACACATAACAACGATTACAATAAATTAAATGAGACACAAACAGCTAACAAATAGAAGCTACGAAGACGATATGTTGGAAAGAAATCTGGAAATTAAGGAACAATTATGTCACGTTGAAAATATGATTAATACCATGGCATAAATATATATGGTGAGTGCATAGGCAGATGCTATTCGGTCGGGAACTCGTATGATGTTGCTTGGGAGCGCCAAACTCTCGGATATATACGATCCGGTATGCACGGCAAAGCGTGTCTATGCCTTTCTCGTTTATATTAGAATGATTTTGTACACCTACCAAGAAAAAATGAAACATATTTGTTGCAATAATTAATTTATTATAGTGACACAAAATAAAATAAAATTAGTTAAAGATGTTTGACAGAAATAAATCAAAACTAAATAAATGATGAATTTGGAAGACTTATGGTCCGTGCAATATTGTAAAATGTGGTTAATTATTCAACTATGAAGCATAACTTTGATTTTCGAGTAAACTTAAACTTGTATTTATTAATTACAAAACAAATTCGGTAATAATATCAGAAGACTACCTTACTGTATTCGAGAAAAATATTTTCTAAACTTGAGAACAGAGTTAACGCGAGGCGTGTTTCCTAAAAGCAACACTAATTTTGCTAGAAAAGGAGAAAAAGTATTTGAATATATGTACATACTAGGAAGGTAGAACAATATTGCAGTAGATTATATTTATAACTAGCTGGTACCCGGCGGCACGTTGCTGCCGTTTGACGTTTGCTGCAATTTTTAAATTATGTTGAAAGGAAAGAAGATATTGTAGAATTGCAGAAATATTCTGTAGTAATACAATAAGTGGTCTGGAATTGTCGGAAATTTTACGAAAGCTGTTGTGTTGCTTGGTAGCCACGAGTGTAAATGTGACAGTTAAAAGATCATGAGCGCTTGCGCGAGTGATCTTCTGTCAAATTTTCACGAGTGGCTAGTAAAAGCAACAGCTTGAGTAAAATTACCTAAAAATTCCAGACCACGAATTGTATTTGACAAGATTATTTTTTGAATCGAAGCAAGGTAGTTCAAAACGAAATTTTATTTCAATTAATTCACATACGAAGAAATGTGTTGGGAATATTTGACGTTTGGCAGGTACTAAAATAACTAGATTATACATTATAAATGCACCTACAAATTCAAAACTATGGCAACTTATCAACAAGCAAAATTATCGAAAAAAATCACCGTATGTAATATCACAAGAGAGTGAGAATTACTTGAAAATAATTCGACAGATTTTCGAAAACTTGTCGCCAGGCAATAGACACGAGAGCCCGTAGGGCTCGAGTGGCTATTGCCGAATGGCGACAAGTTTGAGTAAAATGTGGAGAATTATTTTCCAAGTTATTCTTACTGTCGTGTGGTATTCGAAAGGTTATTTTTTGACGTTCAAATATGAAACAACTGTCAATATTATTCTTTCAATGTCACAATTTGCGATTAAAACATATAAGACAATATGTCAAAACCAGAAAACAAGTCGTTTTATCAACAAAAACAAAATACTAAAAAAATTCCCGCTGGGATAAGTTAGGTAAAAAATTCTCACTATAATAATGATTTAATTGGTCAGAATTAAACGCGTGATCAAAAATACTGTTCATTTATTGGAAAATAGAAACGGCAAAAAATAACCGTATGTAATATCACAAGAGAGTGAGAATTACTTGAAAATAATTCGACAGATTTTCGAAAACTTGTCGCCAGGCAGTAGACACGAGAGCCCGTAGGGCTCGAGTGGCTATTGCCGAATGGCGACAAGTTTGAGTAAAATGTGGAGAATTATTTTCCAAGTTATTCTTACTGTCGTGTGGTATTCGAAAGGTTATTTTTTGACGTTCAAATATGAAACAACTGTCAATATTATTCTTTCAATGTCACAATTTGCGATTAAAACATATAAGACAATATGTCAAAACCAGAAAACAAGTCGTTTTATCAACAAAAACAAAATACTAAAAAAAATTCCCGCTGGGATAAGTTAGGTAAAAAATTCTCACTATAATAATGATTTAATTGGTCAGAATTAAACGCGTGATCAAAAATACTGTTCATTTATTGGAAAATAGAAACGGCAAAAAATAACCGAAATAATACACGCTTCTAGACCCAAATACAATGTCCCTATTGGTCAATTTGACGATGAAAAAACTAAGCTTTCAAATACATTTCCCAGTATGACGCGTGCTTCCTATTGCCGATTGTCAATTTTTAAATTATGTTGAAAGGAAAGAAAATATTGTAGAATTGCAGAAATGTTCTTTCAAATACATTTCCCGGTACGACACGCGCGCCACCTACTGTAAGTTAATTGTATCATGCCTATAACCTTCGCGCAAGTGCGAGCACTAAGTGGACTAAGTTTTATCGCAATGGGATGAACAGTAAGGTAGCGCATACAATACGAACAAACAAATATTGATTTTAATATCATATAGCGGTACCCGGCACGCGTTGCTGCGCCAAAGAAAGAAGCACAATGGCAAATATTTATATTTATTTATTTTTTATTTATTTTTTATTTATTTAATTTATTTATTTATGTATTTATTTGTTTATTTATTTATTATTTATTATCTTTATTTATTTATGTATGTATTTATTTTATTTATTTATTTATTTATTTTATTTATATGGCACGTAACATGTGTGTTCATAGTACTCGCGTGGCACAATCTGACTCCTAATTTATACATTTTTACAATTTCTACACAGGAAACCTGAATATTTCCGAAATAAAAAGTAGTCTAGATTAATCTCTGAAAAGTCCTTTACCTGATAATGAAAGTCTCATCAAATTCGGTTCAGCCATTTCCGAGATTAACACGGACAAACAAACAAATAAACAGACAGACAGACAGACAGACAGACAGACAGACAAAAAATTCAAAAATGCCATTTTAGGTTTTGGTAACGTGCGAAGAATCATATGAGTTTACAAAAAAGCATTTATTTCGAAATCACAGACAGACACTTCAATTTTATTTATATGTATAGATATATAGATTTCCCTCATCTAATAAGCAATAGAAATATATATTATGCAAGATAACTTTACTAAATCTAACCTCCTGATTGATCGATATTGGTGCAAAAAAATTAATACAAAAAGACTAATTAACTAACATAAATTATACAGGGAGGCCCTCTGAAAGCAGTAAGTGCGATTTTATACCATTTGGCATAATTTTTACGCAAAAAGCTCAGACACGTTGATTTTGGTTGTAAGGGGGCATCTAAATACAATGATAATTCACATGACAACTGTTATTTCAATCGGTGAATTACTTAACAGAATCGATTATTTGTGAAAGGAGCTGACTAAATATTTAAGAAATTTAATAGGTGACAAGAAAACATTGCATTTTCGGAAAGCCAGTTTTTTTCAGAGGAATTTTAGTACATTAACAAATGAGATATCTATCTGTAAACATTCTGATTACATTAGTTCAACTTATTAGGTTATGTATATTTAAGGTATTTTTGTCCAGTCTAAAATTTGTTAAAATGTTTAATCCCTTTCAACAATAACCGATTTTAGCTCTTGCTTGGTGATTTTGTTTTACAAAACACTTAATGCATGCGTTAAAAAATACGGCGCGAATCACAACGAAGTTAATTTTAGTTTGCTATTTTTCGCATTTTCTTCACAATTTTACCCTTATCAGTTTCTGATAAACCCTGAAATCGTAAACTTAATTGTCCGAACTAGACAACGCAGTACTTTGTCTGCACGTTTACATATGTTGAGCTATATAGTTGCTAGCGAAGAATCCTACGGAAATCTAAAAAAGCTAACGTCATTTGTATTTCAGTTATTGTTGTAACAACCCACGATAGCACAATTAGGCATTATAAACTTGTCAAAGATACTGGTAAGTTAGTAGTCTGTAAAGTCTTCGTGCGATAACGCCGCTGCCGTAAAGATTAATGCCCGGCTCCCAGGTTCGCACTCCCAATTGACGTCACGTTCCCCCACTTACGTGCGCACTAGATTCTATCGGCACGGCCTGATTAATACAAAAGCAGAGGGTCTGTGGGGTCTTCAAAACAGTTAGAAAGGGAAAATGGACAACTTGGTGGAAAGAAGAAATAAAGGAGCAGTTAAGGGTAAAAAAAACAAAGGAAAAATATTTGTCAAATCAGACTAAGTAGAACTATCTAAGAAGAATACAAGAAGTGTGGGAAGTCTCTCAAGGCATTAGTTATAGACGCAATGAAGACTAGTTGGGCAGACTTCGATGAAAGGATGGAAAGGGACAGTAAAAGTAACATCAAATTACTTATTTTACAGAATTTTGAAATTGAAGAGACAGGTAAATGCCAAGGGAGACATATTGATTACAATAATTTCTTTATGGACAATATATCACATCCCGTCACATAAAATGAAAGTTTGCCTCTAGTTATTGTTTTCTTTCTGACAAATATCTAAGTTTAACTTCCAATTTCCATTTGCAGAAAAATTTCTTAAAAATGTTTAGTTCCTCGCGGATCCATTAAATAAAATAACTCAATCTAAGGATACTATAGACAACCCTAAGAAGCCAGCTGGGGTTTGCACAGGTTTTACAATTTCTGTGCCGGCTGTAACCATATCCGATTCTTTCAAATTGATATTCTTTGCTGGCACGCTCACATCAAACAAATGCAATTTTCTGTATAAAGAAACAATATGCCCATTGTTATTAATCAATAAGTGGCAATTTTTAATTTTTTTCTAAAATTTAAATGATTTAATTTTTAATTATCACCAGAACTGACTTCAACCTCATCGTTGATTTCGAGCAATTCATGGAATCCACCAACAGACAACCAGACATTATGTAATTTAGCAAGGCTCTTATATTCACTTACTAAACTACCATTAAGGGTTTCTGCTAAAGCTTTAGTTTCATCTTTATTTGTTCCAATGTAATCGCAAGCCTCTGGCAAAAAAACTACCTAAAATGAGAATAATGAATATAAATTCATCGATATAGAAATAATACGCACCTTCGCTTTCTGTTCTGCAGCTTGGCATACCAACTTTTTAACGATATTCAAGTTTTGTTGTTTGTTATTTGTTGATGTTAATTGGCATATAGCAACTACACAATTTGATGAAGACATGTTCACCTTCCGAAGCAAAGTAATAAAACGAAAAGTGCAGCTAAAGAGAAGAACCATAGACATGGACTTTTGAAAATGAATTATTTTAATGCAGATTAGGTAGGTAGGTACTTAAAATTAATTGATTAATGTCTGATTTCAAAAAACACTTATGAAACGTAAAATCAAGGACATAGGTACTCCACAACCACAATTCTCAATATTCAGTAATGTTTTGGTTCTTGTTCTTTTCTCATTCCCGTCATTTTACACCTGTCAACGTGTCAGCTGTCATAAGTCACAACTACTGGAAAAAAATATACGAGACTTTAATAGTAGCTCCCGGTTGCATACGATACGCATGCGCACGCTTTTTGGAAGTAAAAGAACTAAAGCTGGGAGAACGCATTTTAAACAAAGCCCTTAATTGCCCTTAATTGCCTGTACGATATCCGCACACCCATCAAGACCTTTGGCGTCGCTAACCGATAACGATATTCTTAAACGTAATTTTACTGATATAGCGTAATGGTCACGCCGGCCGCGCCGCATGCATATTGTATGCAACCGGGAGCTACTATTAGTGTCTGTTGGGCCGAGTGGATAGGCAGCCCGACGTGCAGTACGTTGAATTGCGGGGTGCATAACGATCAGGCACAAGATAACGGGCGTACGACGAGTTGCGTTGTCTCCAAGAAGTTGATTCGGACAGCGACACTTGATACGGTTTTTCATACAGCGGGGTGTGGCGCAGACACCGCAACCAGAAGAGGACGTCTAACGGGTACTCAACGGGCGGAAATAAGGGCAAGACAGAAGACGACAAGGGCGATTCACCGTTCAGGAAGAGTAAAAAGTTAACTAGAACCCCAACTAAACTTCGGAAGCACGAAGAAATGGATGAGTTGAAAGAAATGATGAAAACAATGATGATAGAACTAAAGGAGATAAGGAGAGAAAATGAAGATTACAGGAAAGAAGTGAGAGCACTAAAAGAGGAAAATGAAGAAATCAAAATAATTTGTTTTACATATTGGTAGTACGCGAAGTAATTTTTTATTTAATCATGGATTTCTACCAAATAGTGAAAAGTGAAAATATTAACTACACAAACTAGAAGTAAACGTGATAAGAGAACGGGTTAAGGAATTGGAAATTACCGGTCAGAAGATGGATTCTGAAGAAAGGAAGGCAAAAAAAAATAATATTGTTATAACAGGACTGAAGCTACAGGATAAAGAAGAGATTAACCTACTGAAAGTGAAAGTTGGGGATTTTATTCAAGACAAATTAAAAATAGAACCAAAACTAACCAGTATTAAAATTATAAATGGAAATATGATTGTGGGAACCGTAGAAAGCTTTGAAAGAACAATTGAAATAGTGAAAAAAGAAAAATAAATACCTTCTGAACAAGATAGATGATGGAAAAGTGTTCTTCAATGACGATCTTATCTATAAAGAGAGGCAAATACAGAGAAAAATTAGAGAAATAGCATCTGAAGAAAGAAGAAAAGGATTAAGAACTAAAGTAGGTTACCAATATCTGATTGTTGAAGGCGAGAAGTGGATACGGTCACACGAAATACAAAACTGAAGAAAATAGAAAAAGACGTACAAGTTGGGACGTCAAAAAACTAGACAGCACTGGAATTCATGACGGGCAAATGTTGACGAAAAGGCGAGACAAGGGATCAGGAAACTGAAAACTGTCAACATGGAATATCAGAGGTTTTAACGGCAAAGAGTTGGAGATAATACACGAATTTGAAAAAATTCACACCAAAATACCGGCCATCATCATAAACCAAAAAGAAGGAGAGTGGCATTATAACCTTAACGAACGGACACATGATGATTTACAGCGGAGTAGATAAAGATAAAAGAGCCAAAGCAGGAGTGGGCTGTATTAAACACCAAAACAACATGGGGGAAGTAAGCTCTTGGAGTTGTGTATCGGATAGGATACTGACGGTGGAATTGAAAGAAAATAAGAGAATATAACAAAAAAAAATTGTAGTATATGGGCCAAATGAGGATGACAGCAAAACGAGGAAGGATCAGTTTTGGGAAGAATTCAACATCGAAACAGAAAAAAGAAAAGGTGACGTAATAGTTCTAGGAGATTTCAATGCTAGAGTAGGACGAGAAGTGAGAGGAATAGTGGGGAAACATGGTGAGGATGAAAGGAATAATAACGGAAAGAGACTTATCGATTATTGCAATGAGAACAACCTATTGGTGGCTAAAACCTATTTCCAACATAAGGAGATACAGCAAGCGTCAAAGTGATATGACGAGTGACAGAGATGCGCAGTTGAGTAATCCCCACTATTCACCCACTACGCTGTCGACTGGGATTGGTTTTCGGTGGACGCAGGCAACTGTCAGTGGCGCACGATTAACTTCATAATAAATTCATCTATAGTCAAAATAACCTCGCGCCACTGCCTGAATCTGTTTTAAACTAGGGCGTGGCCTTACCTGCGCGGGCTCCCGCCATCACGTTTGACGATTGCTGCACATAAGTTTACACAGGTGGCACAAAGTAGAGGGGAAAATCCATCATTGATTTATGTGTTAATATTGAAAGGAAAACTGGGAACTGTGGAAGACATACGGGTAAAAAGGGGTCCGGAGATAAATAGTGACCATTACCTTGTGGAAGCTAAAATGAACCAAGAAAGTAAGACTTGCTGCAACTGAAAATTATTTTCAAGTATACAAGCTGTCCCATTTCTTCTGCACGGCACCTAACTTGGCTTTTTTAAATGGAACACCCTATATTACATAGCATTTTGGAATTCTTTGTTGAATTTAAGTGTCACTTTGTTAACCATACATTGGGTCTAAGTCCCACAATTTCGGAGTTATTTGATGTTAGAAATCGTAATTTTTCAAGTTTCACCATTAATAACGCGTAAAAGGTTCGAGATAAAGAAAAATGGCTTACGTGTTCCTATCTTAATTTTTAATCCTCTATCTAATGGGGCTGGAAAATACTGCTTCCTGATTGGTCAAAAAATGGCAAAAATTTACCTATCAGGAAGCAGTATTTTCCAGGCCCATTAGATAGAGAATTAAAAACTAAGATAGGGACACGTAAGTCATTTTTCCTTATCTCGAACCTTTTACAAGTTATAAATGGCGAAACTTGAAAAATGACGATTTATAACATCAAATATCAAAAACTGTGGGACTTAGACCCAATGTACGGTTAACAAAGTGGCACTTAAATTCAACAAAGAATTCCAAAATGCTATCAAATACAGAGTGTTCCATTAAAAAAAGTAGAGTTAGGTACTGCGCAGAAGAAATGGGACAACCTGTATAATTGAAAATAATTTTCAGTTACAGCAAAAATGAAACGTTCCAAGTTTTATTAAAAATATTTTTCCATAAGTCCAGCGGTTTAGCGACTATTGACCGACGCGCGCGTTGTGGACTACCCTGTATAATAAAATTACCGATTATTAATATCAGCTTAGACCAACTATTCTTTCTTCGTGGCTGCTTTGATCTAAACAGATTTTGTATTTTTCTGTGGATTGACTTACTGATGCGGAAAAATGATTGCACAAAATATTGTAGGTTTAAGGGTTTCTTAAAAATTATGTATTGCAGAGGATAGATAAAGGTATTGTGCGTACCAGTGTTGCAACTGTATTTAGTTTTTCTAATATCCCATAAAATAAAGTAAGGTGTACCCAAAAAAAAATTAATTTTGATTTTATTTTTGCTTACCTAACTTTATTTTTTAAGCTATAAATATGTTTTGTTCTGTAAAGGAGCCTACAACAAACGTGCTTGGGCAATGGATAATTTCGCTAAACTTGTTATACAGGGGGTGCACCTGAAAACGGCGAAAACTGTTTTTCCATCCTAAGGAAATGAGATTCTATATTCTGGAGTAACTTTTATATAAAAACAACTTTTCCTAATAAAATTCTTTCCTAAAATGAGAAATAAGAGTACTTTACTCTTGGAGCAATTTGAAATTTTCACCCCTCCCTCATTTACTACAAAAGTTTTAGAGGGTTTAGAGTTTTTCACAATAAAATTAATTTATTGAATGAAAATGTAAAAATTTTTCCCATATGGTGCGAACTTTCTGCCGGTCACTGTATAAGTAATCTCCGGCTTGATGATGGGTTGTTAGTATAAGAACCCTCTCCCTTGTATACTACATAAGTTTTATCGAATACGATGGGTGCTCTTTTGGTTTAAGGCATCTCTTGCACTGTGGTTTAAGGACACGCAGCACTGTTTTGCAATAAAACCAATTTATTAAATTAAAAGGTAAAAAATTTTCCCATATGGTGTGAACTTTCTGTCGGTCACTATATAAATAAATTTCAGAATTAGAACAATTCTCATGAAACACATTTCAGACACTGCCTACTTACAGTGGTCACAAAGGCGTTAAAAAGCACCAATGCACATCCATTTGAGGCACCATCAAATACTTGCAATGAGATCAGTGATGACTGTGGTTCGGAAAAACAAAATTTTTCAAATGTTATACAAGGTGTTACAAAAAAGTAGATCAATCCGTTAGCCACAGATTACCTGGCCGAAAATAATGGGCCATAATGCCATTTTTCATTTGGGCTTGTTTCTTTAAGATACAGGATGTTAAAGTTAAAATTAAAAAACAATTTTTATTAATAACTCCTTTTTTAGGATATTCCGTTTAAATTTTGTACAACGTTTTTTCATATATCGGCACAATGTTTGTGTAATTTTGATCAAAAATTCTATGCGCGAACTGAGGAAACGGGGGTAGTAATACTCATTGACCCCCCAACTTTTCTCTGCGCACTTCTATGGTTCAAAGGTATGGTTTTTTATACCAAGCGTTCATTTCTTTTATTTTTTTCACCCTTGTAAAATTTTGATTTAGGGCTTGGTTTACGAGATATTGCAACTCATTTGACTATGTGTTGCTGATTCACTCGCTGTTTAAATCTCTCAATTTTTCTTAGGTGATGAATTAAGCTCGAGAAAAATGTGTTTGGGTGAATAATTATGTTCCTGCATACCGTCTAAGCTTTAGAAAAATGCCATTGGATGGTACCGATTCGGACATGTTCCTGCATGGAAATTAGCATAGGAAAGAAAGACAGGTAGGCGTTAAGTTGGCAAAATAATTATTAATAAAAAGGGCATTTTTCTTAAGCTTAGACGTTATACAGGGACATAATCCATCCAAGGACATTTCTCTCGAGCTTAGTTCGTCACCTAAGAAAAATTGGGAGATTTATACAGTGAGTGGATCAACAACACATAGTCAAATGAGTTGCAATATCTCGTAAACCAAGCCCTAACTCAAAATTTTACAAGAGTGAAAAAAATTAAAGAAATGAACGCTTGGTATAAAAACAATACCTTCGAATCATAGACGTGCACAGGGAAAAATTGGGGGGGTCAAGGGGTATTACAACACCCCCTCCTTTCCTCCGTTCGCGCATCGATTTTTTGATCAAAATTACACAAACATTGTGACGGTATATGAAAAAATGTTGTACAAAATTTCAAGGGAATATCGTAAAAAACAAACGAATTATTCATAAAAATAGTTTTTTTCATTAACTTTAACACTCTGTATATCTTGAAAGAAGAAGCCTAAATAAAAAATGGCAAAAGGAAAGTTCCATTATTTTCGGCCAGATAATCTGTGGTTAAGGGCTTGACCTACTTTTCCTGTATGTTAGATCGACATAAACTACTGCATCTGATATGGGGTATCATCTTTCATTCATTCATTCATTCTTTAGAGGATTACGAATCCAACCATTTGCTCGTAATGTAAATTCCAGTGGTGCCTTGGTATACAGGGTGATTCAGAACGGGTCTGCCAAATTAAAATGGGTGCTAGAGGAACTCTAAATAAGACGAAAAGTTTATATGAACATATTATGTTCTAAAGTGACTTCTAACAAAGATACAGGATGTGAAAGTTTTAATATTTTTTTTTAATATCGTAATGTAATAATTGATGTGTTTTCTCGTTCTTCTTGTTAGTTTTGTTTGAGGTTTTGTTAGTGTTATTCTTAATAAACTATTTTTTCAATTTTCACTTTTCTTGCATATCGGTGAAGCCATTATTGCATTATGGAAAATTTCAGTGCATGTGCATGATTTCACAAAAAGCTATTTCATTCAAAAAACAAGCATTTTACGAACAATTTTGAAGATACCAATTTCTTCTCAAATTGAACATAGATGTCAAATACATTAATATCACCTGCATTTGCCAGTGGCGTAACTTTGGATTGGGGAAATAAATAAACGGCCTACCCCATAGCAACGCTACTGATGGGGCTAGCAGAGCAAATTTTTTTTTGAAAATTAGAACTTGGCAAATGAAAACGACACCTTAAATTTCAACCCACTAACTTTCCTAATTACTAAGATGATAAAAAAAATATTTAAAAAATATTAAAACTTTCACACCCTGTGTAGTAAATAGTAATTGATTAGTTAGTTATTACTTATTAGTAAAAATGAAACAACACACACAGAAGAAACGTGGCTGCTTCCATTTATTTTCTTCTAGTTACTTACAGAGTCTGAACGTCAAAACTAAACAAACAGAAATTCCCCAGACGGGAAAGGCAAAGAAAACATGGTAGTATAAAAAATCCCTAACATACTCCCCCCCGTTGAAAGCATCAGTATAAATTAAAACAAGAAAATGCTTTCAACAGCAATACAAACATTATTCAAAATAAAAGTAATGAACACGACATATTTGTTCAAATAAACTAAACAGTAAGATAGGTACGACAGATTTCCAAACATGGAAAAGAAACTCAAATTCGCACCTTTACGCGGCACTTTTCACATCAACACAAATACACTGTCGATAGCAGTAGTGGTGCGGGAACTGTGGCCTTTTATCTAGGGTCTTCTATGGGAAGAACACAGATACGGCTCAAAGCACGGCGTGTTGTTCCGGTGGCAGTTCTAAGAGACACGACTCTTACGGTTCCATCACAACCGGGATGAAGAGCGACTACTCGTCCCAATCGCCATTTCATGGGCGGAAGATTATCGTCTTTGATTACGACTAGAGCCTCTTCCTCTATGTTGCATAATTTTTCTTTCCACTTTGTACGGTATTGAAGCTCAGAGATATACTCCAATGCCCATCGCTTCCAAAAGTGTTGAACGACACCCTGCAGATGTTGATAGAGGCTGCGTCTATTTTGTGAGACATGCTCAACGCAAGGATCGGGAACCGACGAAATGAGACGTCCAACCAAGAAGTGTGAAGGCGTGAGTGGGTTGAGATCTAAAGGATTGGACGAAAGAGGAGAAATTGGCCTGGAGTTGAGGATACCCTCAATCTGCACTAACACGCTATAAAGCTGTTCAAAAGTGAAAGAATTGTTTCCCAAGACACGTTTCAAGTGATGCTTGACTGACTTTATTCCGGCCTCCCACAACCCCCCCATATGTGGTGAGTATGGTGGAATAAATATCCAGTTGAAGTCTTCGTTCAAAAAAGCTTTCTCTAAATCATTTCTACCAGACAGCAGGAATTCGCCTAGCTCACGTAATTCTGATTTGGCAGAAACATAAGTTTTGCCATTGTCCGAGTAAATTTTGGATGGTCTACCTCGTCGACAGGCAAAGCGACGAAGAGCCAAAATAAAGGCTTCAGTAGTCAAGTTAGATACTAGTTCTAAGTGTACTGCTTTAACGGCAAAGCAAATAAATAGTAGAACGTAACATTTAGAAGTCTTAGCACCACTCCCGTTTTTATCCTTTATATAAAACGGCCCAGCGAAATCGGTACCAGAGATCTCAAATGGATGTTGAGGTCTTGCCCGATCTGCTGGTAAATGACCTAGAATGTTTTGAAGGCCCTTGGGTTTTGCTCGAAAGCATGTTACACAGTTGCGAACTATAAGTTTGGCAAGGGATCTGCCCCCTATTGCCCAATAAGTTTCACGTGTAGTGGCGAGCAATAGCTGAGGTCAGGTCAGGTCAGGTCAGGTCAGGCAATCTTTCATGCTCGGATAAGAACAAGAGTTCTGTAAAACGATGTTTGCTGGAAAGTATGATCGGAAACTTCTTGTCGTACGAATAGTTTGAATTGGCCAAACGTCCGCCTACACGTAAGACTTTTGACTCATCAAGAAAAGGGCTCAGAGTCGACAGCTTGCTGTCTTTGTTAATAGGTTCGTTTTTCGATAAATTTTTAAGTTCAGTAGGAAAAGATTCCCTCTGCGACATTCTCACTAAACACAGAGTGCCAGCAAGGATTTCCTCTGCAGTTAAATTACTTAGTTTACGTTGGTCCGTTGAAAGTTTCAGATTATTGAAAAACCGAAGGCAGTATGCGATGATGTGTTGTAATTTTTTGAAATTTGAAAACCGTGTCAATGGTAGGAATGGTTCAACAGCTTGAGTAACGTGAGAAATAGTTGTCAATTTCAATTCTGGTAGTGAGTCGTGAGATTGCACGTTTAGTGGCCAGTCGCGTTTATCCTTTAAGAGGAAGCAAGGACCATGCCACCATAGTGATAGATCAGGGAGCTGCTGAGGACTAACACCTCTAGTTAGGAGATCGCTTGGGTTTTCTTCAGTAGGAACATATCGCCAATCAGTTGGGGCTGAGAGTGTTTGGATTTGTGATACACGATTAGCGACATACATTTTGAGACGAAAGGGTTCAGTGTTTATCCAGGCAAGCACTATTGTTGAGTCACACCAATAGGTTGTAGAGTTTATGTTTAAATCTAAGGCGTTTCTGACCTTACTGGCAAGTTTAGCAGACAGTAAGGCAGCTGATAATTCAAGTTTAGGTATAGTGACAGTTTTTAGCGGCGCGACCTTTGTCTTTGCACACAATAGATGAACGGAAGTATTACCAGATGAATCGTGAGTTTTGAGATATGTATATACATGCGCCAAATGTTTTTAAACTTGCATCTGAGAAGCAGTGCATCTCAATGGCCACGGGTTCGTGCAGCATGGCATGACGTGGGATACGTAAATTAGTTAAGAGAGGTAGTTCGTTTGCAAATTTTTGCCACTCTAATAATAACGTTGCCGCAATGGGGTCGTCCCAGTTACAGTCAGTGAGCCACAACGTTTGCATTAAGATCTTGGCTGTTACGATACAGGGTGAAAGAAGACCAAGTGGGTCGAAAATTTGCCCAATAATTGATAAAAGCATTCGCTTCGTTGGTTGTAATTCAGAGGAGTTAAATGTACGAATGTTAAAATAAAGTTGGTCATAGTAAGGGTTATAGGACAGGCCTAAAGTTTTGGTATTTTCGTTCGGACCAATGTCTAAGATTTTGTTCGAAATATCGTCAGTGTTTACGTGTTCTAGTATTTGTGCGTTGTTAGATGTCCATTTTCGGAGAATAAAACCACCTGACTTTAGTATGCTAGAGATGGTCTGACAAATGTAAGTAGCTTCTTCGAAGGAATCGACACTTGTGAGAAGGTCATCACAATACATATCTTTCCTAATAATTTTTGAAATTATAGGTTGCTCTTGTTCGTACAATTTTGCCAGTTCAAATAGACATCGAACCGCGAGAAATGTAGAGGCTTTTTGTCCATAAGTAACAGTGCAAAGTTCATAAGAAGAGAGGGGCTGAGTAGGATCTGACCTCCACAGAATGCGTTGCAGTGAACGTTGAGCAGGATTAACCAGAACACACCGAAACATTTTTGAGCAGTCACCAGACAAGATGAATTTAAAACGTCGGAACCGGAGAGCGATTGAAAACAAATCATCTTGCAAAATGGGGCCATTCATCTCAAGATCGTTCAAGGATAGCCCGGTAGTTGAAGGAGAAGAGGAATTGAAAACAACTCTTAGTTTCGTGGTTAAGCTCTCTTCCTTGACAACCGCGTGATGAGGCATGTAGTAAGTTTGTGGGGAATCGTCAAAGTCATCAAGAACCTTAGTCATATGACCTAATTGTTCATACTCGTTCATAAAGTTGACGTACAAGGTTCGTAAGTCCGGATTTAAGAGCAGTCTTTTTTCTAGAGAATAAAATTGCTTGGCAGCTCTAGTTTTTGAGTTACCTAATAGTTTTGGAGAATGAGCGAGAGGAATGTTCACAATAAACCGTCCGTCCGTGTCTCTGATCGTGGTTTTAGAGAAAATATTTTCGCATTGCTCTTCTTCAATCGACAGAGCAGTGTGTTGGGAAGGGCACTCTTCTTGTTCCAAAAACCGAGCGATTTGCTTAGAGAGATTAGAATTACAACTCGTTACATTATTGGTTTGAGCACAACCAGTAGTGAAATTTCCTGAAATTATATAACCAAGTTTGGTATTTATAAGGTAAGGATATTGAGTAATATGTGGTTGTTCAATGTTGATTAATCTCCAAAAAACATCTACACCTAGTAGAATGTCGATGCGTGTATCAACAGAAAAATCTGGATTAGCTAGAGATACGTTGGTTGGAAGTACCAAGGAATTAAAATTCAACCTTGAAGCGGGCAAAGTTTCAGTTATTTTTGGTATAACCAAAAATGAGACATCAGCATTAAAATTTTGTGCAGAGATTTTATTTGAGCAATAGTAGAGGACAAGATTTTAGTTTTAATTTGATTGATACCAGTAACTGATATATCAGTATCAATGGTTAGAAGTTCTAGCCTTCTACAAAGAGAAGCTGTCATGTAGGAACGCATGCTGCCGCAGTCCAATAAGGCAGTACACTTAAAGGGAACGTTGTTTTTGTTAAGTATTAAAACCTTTGCTGTAGCTAAAAGTTGTTCAGAAACACCATTAAATAATTTGGTGTGAGTGTTTAGTGTGGTCGACTGAGACGTGGATGCAGGTGTTACAGCACTATTAACTGGTGTTGGAGGTAGGTTCTCGTCAGGATGTAAAAGGGTTGAATGATATTCAGAGCACTTTTTACAGTGGCTTGAACGACATTCTTGCGTTTTATGACCACCACGAAGGCAGTTGCTGCAAATATTAAGTTTGTTTACCTCAGCAATTCGTTGCAGTACGGGCATGTCATAAAATTTTGAGCATTGGTATATGTTGTGATCTGATTTGCACAGTGGGCAAGTAAAGTTCGTTTTTGTTACAACATGTGACATTGTTTTATGGTGATTTGTAAATTTTCGGATCAGATCTATTTTTTGAATAGTTTCCAGAAGTTTGGAAATTGGAATCAGTTTGTTTTGGCTGTTTATCAATTTTTTCTAGAAGCCTACACCGTTTTTCCAGAAAATCTACGAGTGTTTGATATTTTGGAAGATTTTCCGATACTTCGTTTTCGGATTCTATTTCCCATTCTTTTTTAGTGAGATAAGGAAATTTATCAGTTAAAATAGTAACGAGAAGACAGTCCCAAGCGGCGACAGGCTGTCCCAAAGTAGTAAGTGCGCGTACGTGACTTTCGATTGCATCTAATAATTCACGCAAAGATTCGAAAGATTCTTTTGAGATTTTTGGGAAGTCTAAAATTCCCCTAATATGGTTATGAATCATAAGCTTTCTGTTTTTGTATCTTTTATAATTAGCAGAGGTAACTTCAATAGATTTAATAACTCTCATAGGTTCTTCTGTCAGTGATGACCGAAGATACATGAATCTAGAGACATCATCTAGCTCATCGTTATTATGTACTAAACTTGTAAACGCGTCGGCAAACGCAGGAAAGTTCTCTGGTTTACCGTCGTATTTTTCGAGCTTAAGTACCGGCAACTTTACGTTCTTCACCCGCGATGCCTGTTGCGAGTGGCCGGATTGTGAAACCGCACTAGCAGGAATATTATCGGAACATGAGCGAGACGATCTGTTGCTACGAATTTCGTTTTCAAGGTCAACAGCGTCTTGATTTGAAACAGTTTTAGTTTGTAACTTGGATTCTTTTTTAATTAAAAGTCCACTTGCTTTAGAGGAGATTTCAAAAAACATGTTTTCAAAGTTAGCACGTTCTTGCATTTGTTTTTCTAACCCTTCTTCAGGAATCAAAAACTCAATTCTGTCTTGAATTTTATCAAATTCGTGAAGTACATCTTGAAGTCGCAATGAACGAGCTTCAAGCTGTGAAATTGTTTCGAATGGAGATTCATCCCACTCTATTTTAATTGAAATTTTGTCAACAAACGTAACAAAATTGGTTAACTTCCCTTTTATAATACCACGACTACGTGTTAGCTCTTTAATTTCTTCGGAAAGCATGTTGAATGCAGATTGATACAGGCAAAGGCAAGGCACAAAGGTAGATAAGGTAAAATAAGCAGTGTTAATTTGGAGGGAACTCACGTGTTAGTTGCTTTCGAGTCGAAGCTTCGTTGTCAGTAGATTAGTAGGTTATTGTTAGTAGTTAGTTGATTCGCAGGTTCGGTTTCGAAGGACCACTTTATTATGTAGTAAATAGTAATTGATTAGTTAGTTATTACTTATTAGTAAAAATGAAACAACACACACAGAAGAAACGTGGCTGCTTCCATGTATTTTCTTCTAGTTACTTACAGAGTCTGAACGTCAAAACTAAACAAACAGAAATTCCCCAGACGGGAAAGGCAAAGAAAACATGGTAGTATAAAAAATCCCTAACACCCTGTATCTTTGTTAGAAGTCACTTTAGAACATATATGTTTGTTCATATAAACTTTTCGTCTTATTTGGAGTTCCTCTAGCACCTATTGTACTTTGGCCGCCCATTCTGAATCACCCTGTATAGATAGGGTTTCATTAGTATCAAGCACCTAAAGTCCCAGGAAGTGGGAAGTTCGGGGACTGGATATTTGCACCAGATAGAACAACTGGTTCAATTTTCGGCCATACTAAAATTTTCTTAAGGTTTTGGCTGTTTTACATCTAAAATTCCTAGACTAAAAGCATCCTTTTACTAAAAGGATTTATTTTCCAGATTAGGCGAGTTTGCAAATGAAGCAAAAAAATACGATTATTCCTCGCACTATTTTTATTTTTAAAATAGTTAATAAACCATTCGTTTCTACAAACACATCCTTTGTAACTTAACAACAATAATTTCGCAACGATTTATGATCATTAAACAAATCATTTGTTTTCAGTAGTCTATGTTCAATATTACTAAATTATTTTCATTCTTATCCTATAAAATGAATTATAGTACAAATATGCAGGTATGGTGACATAGAAACAAAGAA